>CM033471.1:145687744-146020658 GCA_019447015.1 Hymenochirus boettgeri | reverse complement strand
TTACCTAGTGACAAAACGGCTCACGCATGCTTGTTCATCATGCCAGGGCCCACATACACAAAATAAACATGTCATGGGCATGTAGCGACGGTAATAATGACTGATGTTCTGTTTAGTACCGTCAAAGAATATGTTTTTCTTCAAAGACACTGCATGTATAGATTGGCCATGGATAGGATGCTAGCGTTAGAGCCCATAGTCTGCCGGAGTCTGTTTTGTACAAAGAATTTTTCAATCTAAATGTAAGTATTGGTCCACATCAATTCAGTCAGGCATCACTATGTGAGTTCTTGTGATGTGGCTGGGTGATAGCTCTGACGACGGCCTTTTGCATTCCAGCGTCCGATTAAGGAGGGATCACTCAGGGTAAGTTATGAACTAGATGCGCCATTCACAAGGTATAGGATTGAGACTCATACTGAGATGTGATTTTTGTATCACTTCTCATTAAGTGTGTTATCATCTGATATATGAAGGCATCCTCATGGACCAAAGGTTGTATTATTCCACTATGACTTTTGCATTTTATATATATTTTATCTTACATTCCCTAGGGATATACTCCATATTTATACTTTACATTTGTTTAACTACATGAGTTTATCTATCTACATTTTTATCACCAGACGCACTAGTCCTCCCATATTTTACCCTACTCACCAGTGCCTCTCCACCTATGTCCTGTTTATTACCTCAGAGTGGTCCCCTTTTTAATATGTCTTTTTACTGTACTTACTTTATGTATTTAATCACGTTTGTCACTACTTTATGCTTCTGCACTATGACCTTTTTAATATAATTTAAGTGATGCCTTTTATGGCCATGATCCGATTGTTTTTGTTATCTGTTGACAACTAGACAAACACAGGGTGGGAAAGAGCTGCGGCTTTCTTTGGCCGGTCTAGTTTTCGACTATGGGTGGATTTGAAAAACGGTTTTCTGGCAACGAAATTGCCCCGGTCATTGATTGGCCAGTTGGGGATACACACACCCCATAGGTTCCCTTGGCCAGCGTCACTTCTAAACACATATGACAACATTTTTAGGCAACCTCACGGATGGATTGGATTATACAAGGGGTTTTTAAACAGTGTATCACGCACTCACGATGTTCTGAACGCACGGCAGTCCACGGGGCGGAAACATGTTAACCACGCTGTGTGAAATAAACACGTATATTACTCACAAAGTCCTGCGAGTGCCTCCGTTTCTCCCAAAGTTGTATCTATTTGGATATGCACCCAGGCGTTTGAAGGTTTTAAGTGCCCGCTGCCACCATTTATATATATTATATATATATATATATATATTCTCTTCTATCCACTTATATTATACATTATATTTTTACGGAGATTGCATTGAGTTTTTAGGAGCAACTAACTAGGTGGGGGTATATAGCATTATTACACATAGGAAAGGTCCATATGTATGTGTGTAATTAGCACTATTTAATTAAATCACCATAAGAATACACCATACAAAGTATAGTACTACTACCTACTACTGAATTACAAAACAATAATAAACTAAACCTTACTTTACTGGACACCCCTAAGTTTAATGTGTTAAGTTCAAAATGATAGGTTAAGCCACACAGTCCTCTATGAGCCCTAAAAGAAGTGGAATTTTACTAACATCCAATGAGAGTGTTCTGATCTTCCACTGTTAGCAAATCAAAAAATTCTCTTAGGCACTGTCCATGAAAAGACAGGAAGGATTCCTTTATACACCCAGTTATGTGCTGTTTGTAAAACATGGACAGTCTTAGCCAATTAAAAAAATCTTCAGACTCTCACATTTACTCCCCCTTCCCTCCCATAGAAAGTAATGAGACAATCCTTTTATGTTTGCTAGACAGGAAGGGTCTGTTTATGATTAAATGACTTTGCATGTCTCTGAAACTACCCAGCATTCTTAGAGAAATGGGCCGTTTTTTAATAATATAATATAAGGACAACTCCACCCTCATAAGAACATCTTTTAGAAAGAACGGCCTCTTTAAAATATGTTGATATACCTATGAATTTATTACTGTATGCCTGCTATGCAATAGAGGATTAACATTTATTCTTTGGCTGTATGTCAACTGTCAAATCCATAACTGACAGTTGCTAACGGAAGAACCTGGAAGCGAAATGGGAACAGGACATTGTGAGCATTATTCAGGTTAAACTTATATATTTGATTTTAAACTATACCATTTTGGGGGGTGTATTATGATTTTCATTTTAGGGCTGGACTTGCCCTTTAACATGAGGTTGTCAGGACCTTCAGTTATAAGAAGGCTCTACTTCATTTTATACCCTGTGGGGAGCTTTTAGCTCCTTTATCCAAACCTCTCTCTTTATCTGTGTTTCCTAACACCATAGTGACTGTAAATCTGGAACTTGCTGTGGTAATTACCAATAAGTATGAACCTAGCATGTTATTCTGATCCTGTATAGGGTCTCAGGATATCCAATGGAGCTTTTAGATTAAATTGCACATTGTGGCAGGATTGCCTAGATCTGTGTTCAGATCTGCAGTTGATACCATTTTGTCTGGATACATATAATACATGTGTCCCAACTGAGGATCTGCTTTGCGTGAAGAGCCCTGCCAGGACAGATGACTGTTGGTCACAGTACAGTGCTCAGCCAGCAGCGCATGTGACAGACTGATCATGTGGTCCCATAGGGAACTGCATAATTGGCTGTGATTTACTAACTGACATTTGTCTGATACGACAACCGAACTCGGTCGCGGCTGACGCGCCCCCACACCATCATATATTTCCATCCAACTAATCCGTGGCACTATTGGTTCATTACTGGTGTTTACCCAGCCTTAAGGTTCGTACACACATGCGATCGCGGTGGCCAAACCGTGACGCACGATGTGTACGAACAGCCGATATATCGCCTGCTCTGATGATACACGCACAAATTTAATCCGATCGCGCACGGCGATCGCATGTGTGCACGAACCTTTAGTCTTTATATATATAACTGCCAGGTGGTGGTATTTGGAAGTGAGTGCAAAGATGGTAAAGTTTATGACTAACAGGGATTCACCCAGAGGCACAAGCTCTCTGGGCAAATCTCCCATACGGGATTTACCAGAGGCGTGCGTTTTGGGTGAATCTCACCCACACGAAAGTATTTATCGCCAGCTAATAGTTGGTGTTTATACTTACGTGTAAAGAGGCACGCAACCTCTGATAATTACTTTGAAACGGCCGCACAAGTGCCTCTTCTGGTAATCAATATCTAATATGCTATGGATGTAAGGAAGGGCAGATAATCCATGCATGTTCAAAACCCTTGGTTAGGAACGCGCTAAACAGACCGTGGGCATTTAATGTCTGTAAGTCAAGAAAATTCCAGGATGTGTGAAAACTAATTTTTCCAGAATTCTGTGCAGTTAGGGAATACTGGGAGTTGTAGTTTTAAAGTGAAAAGTTCATTAAGAAGACACTAACTACAAAACAGAGAATGCTGGGATTTGTAGTTTTCAAATATGTGAAAGGTCACAAGCTTAGGCTGTACTAGTGCTAGACAGATGCCTTAAATACAGGATATTAAGAAAAAACTTACTGCAACAGAGAATGCTGGGAACTTTGGTTTTCAAACACAACATAAAAGGTCACAAGTTAAACACGCCTGCTCTATACCATTAGGCTGTATTATATCTAGACACATGCCTTTGCCACAGGCAATAAATAAGATACTTTGCATGTCCCCACCCATTTCTTTAAAGGCAACTCCACCCTCATAAGAACATCTTTTAGAAAGAATGCCCTCTTTAAAATTGTTGATATATCCTACTTTGTCTATGATTCATTACTGTATGCGCTAGCTTGCTGGATGCCTCATGGAAACTGAGCCATTTAGAACCTTTGAGCCTGGGCATGCTCAAAGAGGCAACAGGAGAATTAACATTCAGTCATTGGCTGTGATGTCAACTGTCAATCCTACTGACAGTTACTAACTGGAAGAACCAGGAAGCAGAAAGTGAAACAGGACATTGGCAGGATTTCAAGTTAGACTTATATATTTCACATTTCAAACTATTACCTTTTAGGGTTTTGGGGGTGGATTTACCTGTATGTACGTTTTTATTTTTTGGCGCTGGCTGCCCTTTAAGTGAGAAATATGTGTGTTTATATGTTAGATTATTAAGGCAATGCTATTATAATAACATGATTCATGATACCTTCTGTTATATGAAGGCTCTATTTCATTTTATGCTCTGGAGCTTTTAGCTCCTCTATCCACAACTCTCCCTAACATGTATATCCAATCAGTATCCTGTGCTCCCAAGTCCTAACCAAAGGTTAACTTGTTGTGGTAAATACTAATAAATATGAACCTTGCATGTTAATCAGGATACTGTATAGGATTTAAGGTGGCTATACATATCCCAGTTACTTATCCAACCAAGCGCTCATGCAATATTAGTTTGATCTTGCCAGAACCACCTTTCTTCTATGCCACAGGAAGGCGGTTCTTGCAGGATTGGTCTAATGTGGCGGAGCACTCGGTCGGGAAAAAATCGGATATTTGTATGGGCTGCTTTTGATTGCCCAAAGGTGCTGTTTAGATTGCCTGGGTCAGTTCTCAGACCTGCAGGTTTATCCACATAGACCCTCTATATTCTAGCTGGCAGGGAGTATAGGTAAGGGAGGATATAAGTGTTGTTTGTTCATTTAATATGCTGAGTTTTTTTTTGGGTTTTTTGGCTTCGCTTTTATTTTCCCCCCTGGGTTTCTGATTTCCTGTGACACTGCAACTACACATAAACTACACATAGCAAAACATACCACATAATTTCCACTTTGCACCAACGGCACACTTTTGCTAGTATATATATATCCTTCATATTAAATGAAGATATTTAATCTCAAGGAGATTGCATTGAGTCCACACTACCAATAAGGCGTGTGTGTGTGGGTATAGGATATTACATATAGGAAAGTTGAATGCATTGTGTATTGTCTCACTATTACCATTTAAATGTATATAAAGTATAGCACTGACTTATTTAGATACAAGACAAAATATACAACTTATACAAATATATAAACTTACTTACAGAGCTGAGATTCCTACTTTAATATAGGACAGTCAAAATGGTGGTTAATCCACACCCGTTACAGCTAAGGGGTCTCCATTTGAATTCTGAAAGGAAGTGGTAATGTCGTATAACATCCAATGATGCTGTTTGTAAAACATGTGACACTTAGCCAATCAAAAAAACTTTCTGTATGCTAACAGGAAGTGATGTGTAAGAAAGAGGATATAAAGGATGATCCTTTGCATGTTTCTCTAGGTATCCTGGGAGAGAAAAGTTTGTTAGATTATTAGGGCAATGCTATTATAATAACATGAGGCTTTGAGTACCTTCTGTTTATAAGAAGGCTCTATCACTATCCTGCCTAACACTATAGTGACTGTAAATCTGAAACCTGCGGTGGTAAATTCTAAGTACGAATCCAGCATGTAAATCTGGATCCTGTATAGGGTCTCAGGTTTCCCAATGGGGCTATTCAGCTTGAACTGCACATTGTGTCAGGATCGCATAGGTCTATGCAGGTTTATTCCACTTAGCCCTTGTAGATTGTAGCTAGCAGGCATTGAAATAGGTATGGGGGGTAAGTTTAGCAAGGTTCATGAATCCTACTGCCTAAAAATTACATATATAATCCTCCTCTATTTCAATAATGTAACAGGTAGGGTGGAAGGGCAGATAAATCACTTGCATGTTTGAGTTCTTGGGTAGGAATCGCTAACAGGACCATGGGTTTTGTAATGTTTGTATGTCGAAAAATGACTATTCAGGCTGTATGAAAACTATATTTTCCAGCATTCTGTGCAGCCAGGAAATGATGGAGTTGTAGTAATTAAACACGTGAAAAAAATACATATGCTCTATATCATTAGACCGTATTGCATCTGTGTATATTTTAACCAATGGACATGAAGAAACTTACTGCTTAGAGAATGCTGGGAGTTGTAGTTTTTCAAACATGTGAATGTCCCCAGTTCAAGAGCTATGCTGTATACTATTAGGTTGTATTACATGTGTACACATGCCTGAGCTACAGGACATTAAGGAGAAACTTACGGCAAGAATGCTAGGATTTGTAGTTTTTAAACATGTAAAGGTCCCAAGTTTAACACACACCCCTGCTCTATACCTAGGCTGATTAAATGCATTAGCCACGGGCTATAAATGAGATACTTTGCATGTCCTTGCCCAGTGAAAAATGTGTTTATACGTTAGATTATTAGGGCAATGCTATTATAATAACATGAACTGTTCGGTACCTTCTGTTATAAGAAGGCTTTCATTTTATACTTTATGGGGGGCTTTTAGCTCCTTTAACCACACCTCTCCCTAACCTATGAAGCTAATCTATCCTGGCTCCCAAGTCCTAACCCCTTAGTGACTGTAAATCTGGAACTTGCTGTGGTAAATACTAAAATATGAACCTAGCATATTAATCTAGATACTTGTAGGGCCTGGGTTGCCCATGTTGCTGAAAATAATGAACTGCACATTGTGGCAGGATTGCCTGTGTCTTTCTTCACCTGCGGTTTATCCTATTTGGTTTCCCTGGAAGCTGATGACTATTTGAACAACAGTTTGAAATATCCCTATATAAGATTTTATAGACATTGTATCGACACAGCAAAACATACACACAATTTCCACTGTGCCACCAAGGGCACACTTTGCTATTATATATATAGCAGGGATAGCAACCAGTAAGTCCCCAGATGTTTGCAAACTACAATCCTAAATTCCCTAACTACAGAGTATTAGAAGAATGCTGGAGTTGCAGTTTTCAAACATCTGGAGATATACAGTTGTGTCTATCTCTATATAGAGTATATACAGTAACTCCTGTTTTCATAACCTGTTTTTAATTGATCAATTGGTGTTAGAAATAGCTCATATGAAAAGCTAAAGCCCTCCACAATAATATTAATGTTACAGTAAAAAAAATCACTGAAAAAATTTATCATTTAATCAGAAAGGTCAAAATGTTGCAAGACAAAAGTGTAGTCGCCTATACAGAAAATGATCTACTTTACAGCCAATCCAAAATGTCGGCAAATTAAGTATTGGTGCTGCGAGTTTCAAATATATATCTTGCATGACTTGAAAGACAGCATCCATGGGGTTTGGCAAGGATTAATACAATTTATGATGAAATCATCAGGAATAGCCAGAAACAGTCTTGCATGCCTCCCAGAGTTCATCAATATTCTTTGGTTTCGTCTCCATGCTTCCTCTTCATCCTACTCCACATTTTCATGTCAAGTGACTGGGCTGGCCAATTCTGGAGCATCTTCTTCGCCTTAAGGAACTTTGATATGTAGATGGAAGAATGCGATGGAGCACCAGTCCTGGGGGCGCTGAACGTATGGCCGTTTTAATGGTTGTGCAATAGATGAGGGAAGCAGGTAAAGCGGAGATAAGTTATGCGGAAGAACGTTTGGGGCCTTAGTTTTCAGGCAACGAGTAGTTTATGGTTGCCGAAAGTTCCCCTGAAGTATAAAATCATTGGCCAAGCGAAGGAAAGACGATCGCAAAAGGAGAAAAAAAAGGGGAGGGCGAGGTACAAAAGGAGGGGGAGGGGGGGGGGACTGGATGTAACCCCAGACGCTATGATGTGTTGCCTCTCACCAACTTCACTGTCCTTGCTTGGTAAGACTCTCTGGCATACCAGTGCGAGTTTCCAGTAGTCCTCAACCTGCAGATATTTTCTTGGGGCGACATGTGGGAGTGTAATCAAATAAGAAGATTCTTCAAAAAAAAATCTACCAAGGGAGGAGGGAGAGAAAAAACAGAAGAGAGGAACCAGTTTGTCCAGAAGGACATTTTTGCAAGGCGTCCATATGCAGGAGAAAGGGGGAAACGCAGGCGGGCCTTCTTAGCAGGGGGCTGTCGGTCTTGTGCAAATATGGTACTCCAGCCGGCAAAGCAGACGGTTGTAGTCCAATTGTCTATTTGTTTACGTTCTGGCTTCTGGTCACTGGGATTCGATTATCTCATTTGGAATCAATGTGAGCTGTCAACTTAATAGGTGAGTCAAGATTGTTTACCTCAGTGACAAAACGACACGCATCTTGTTCAGTGCCATCCCATACAAAAAACAGGTCATCAATGTAGCGACGGTAGATAATGATGTTCTGTTTATACCTGTCAAGAATATGTTTTTCTTCAAAGCACTGCATGTATAAATTGGCCATGGATGGAGCTACGTTAGAGCCCATAGTGCTGCCGGAGATCTGTTTGTAAAAAGATTTTTCAAATCTAAAGTAGTTATTGGTCACAATCAATTCAAGTAAGGCATTCAATCGGTGGAGTTTTGTGATGTGCTGTGGTGAGAGCTATACGACAGGCATTGATGCCTTCCGATTGAGGGATCACTGTATATAAACTAGTGACGTCACAGGTCATAAGAATCATATTGCTTGAGATCGTAGTGTTTTGTATCACTTCTCTTAAGTGTGTACTATCTCTGATATATGAAGGCATCCTCTGGACCAAAGGTTGTATTATTCCACTATGACTTTTGCATTTTATATATATTTATCTTACATTCACTAGGGATATACTCCATATTTATACTTTACATTTGTTTTACTACATGAGTTTATCATTCTACATTTTTATCACCCAAGACGCACTAGTCCTCCCATATTTTACCCTACTCACCAGTGCCTCTCCACCTATGTCCTGTTTTATTACCTCAGTAGTGGTCCCCTTTTTTAATATGTCTTTTTACTGTACTTTTTATATATATCAACGTTACACTTTAAACAGTTGGGTACACTTTTTATGCTTCTGCACTATGACATTTTTATATATATATTTAGTGATGCCTTTTATGGCCATGATCCGATTGTTTTGTTATCTGTTGACACGATTACACACAAGAAAGACTTGGCTTTCTTTGGCCGGTCTAGTTTCGGCTTTACGTGTGATGGGTGGCATTTTTGACACACCCCCTCATTTGATTGGCCGTTGGGATCACACACCCCATAGGTTCCATTGGCCAGCGTCACTTCTACACATATGACACATAAATCAACCGTTTTGGAATCAATGTGAGCTGTCAACTTAATGGTGAGTCAAGATTGTTTACCTCAGTGACAAAACGACACGCATCTTGTTCAGTGCCATCCCATACAAAAAACAGGTCATCAATGTAGCGACGGTAGATAATGATGTTCTGTTTATACCTGTCAAGAATATGTTTTTCTTCAAAGCACTGCATGTATAAATTGGCCATGGATGGAGCTACGTTAGAGCCCATAGTGCTGCCGGAGATCTGTTTGTAAAAAGATTTTTCAAATCTAAAGTAGTTATGGTCACAATCAATTCAAGTAAGCATTCAATCGGTGGAGTTTTGTGATGGTCTGTGGTGGAGCTATACGACAGGCATTGATGCCTTCCGATTGAGGGATCACTGTATATAACTAGTGACGTCACAGGTCATAAGAATCATATTGCTTGATAGTAGTGTTTTGTATCACTTCTCTTAAGTGTGTACTATCTCTGATATATGAAGGCATCCTCGGGACCAAAGGTTGTATTATTCCACTATACTTTTGCATTTTATATATATTTATCTTACATTCACTAGGGATATACTCCATATTTATACTTTACATTTGTTTTACTACATGAGTTTATCATTCTAACTTTTTATCACCCAAGACGCACTAGTCCTCCCATATTTACCCTACTCACCAGTGCCTCTCCACCTATGTCCTGTTTTATTACCTCAGTAGTGGTCCCCTTTTTTAATATGTCTTTTTACTGTACTTTTATATATATCACGTTAGCACTTTACACTTTTTTTGCTTCTGCACTATGACATTTTTATATATATATTTAGTGATGCCTTTTATGGCCATGATCCTTGTTTTGTTATCTGTTGACACGATTACACACAAGAAAGACTTGGCTTTCTTGGCCGGTCTAGTTTCGGCTTTACGTGTGATGGGTGGCATTTTTGACACACCCCCTCATTTGATTGGCCGTTGGGATCACACACCCCATAGGTTCCATTGCCAGCGTCACTTCTACACATATAGACACATTTTAGGCAACCTCACGGATTGGATTTTTACAGGTTTTTAAACTAGTGTATCACGTCACTCAGATTTTTCTGAAACGGCCCCATCCACGGGGCGGAAACATGTTAACCACCTGTTGAATAACACGTATTTACTCACAAAGTCCTGCGAGTGCCTCCGTTCTCCCCCAAAGTTGTATCTATTTGGATGATGCACCCAGGCGTTTGAAGGTTTTGAAGTGCCCGCTGCCACCATTTATATATATATATATATATATATATATATTTCTCTCTATCCCTTATATTATATACATTTATATTTTTACGGAGATTGCATTGATTTTTAGGAGCAACTAACTAGGTGGGGGTATATAGCATTATTACACATAGGAAAGGTCCATATGTATGTGTGTAATTAGCACTATTTAATTAAAATCACCATAAGAAATAACACCATACAAAGTATAGTACTACTACCTACCTACTACTGAATTACAAAACAATTAATAACTAAACTTACTTTACTGGACACCCTAAGTTTGAATGTGTTAAGTTCAAAATGATAGGTTAAACACAGGGTCTCCATGTAGACCCTAAAAGGAAGTGGAATTTTACTAACATCCAATGAGAGGTTCTGATCTTCCACTGTTAGCAAATCAAAAAATTCTCTTAGGCACTGTCCATGAAAAGACAAGGAAGTTCCTGTATTACACCCAGTTATGTGCTTGTTTGTAAAACATGTGACAGTCTTAGCCAATTAAAAAAATCTTCAGACTCTCACATTTACTCCCCCTCCCTCTCCCATAGAAAGTAATGAGACAATCCAGTTTATGTTTGCTAGACAGGAAGGGTCTGTTTATGATTAAATGACTTTGCATGTCTCTGAAACACCCAGCATTCTTAGAGAAAGGGGCCGTTTTTTAATAATTAATATAAGGACAACTCCACCCTCATAAGAACACCTTTTAGAAAGAACGGCCTCTTAAAATATGTTGATATACCTATGAATTTATACTGTATGCCTGCATGCAGATAGAGGATTAACATTTATTCATTGGCTGTGATGTCAACTGTCAAATCCATAACTGCCAGTTGCTAACTGGAAGAACCTGGAAGCAGAAATGGGAAACAGGACATTGTGCAGGATTTCAGGTTAACCTTATATATTTTAGATTTTAAACTATTACCATTTTGGGGGGTGATTTACCTGTATGTAAGTTTTCATTTTAGGGCTGCCTTGCCCTTTAAACATGAGGTTGTCAGGTACCTTCAGTTATAAGAAGGCTCTACTTCATTTTATACCCTGTGGGGAGCTTTTAGCTCCTTTATCCAAACCTCTCCTTTATCTGTGTTTCCTAACACCATAGTGACTGTAAATCTGGAACTTGCTGTGGTAATTACAAATAAGTATGAACCTAGCATGTTATTCTGGATCCTGTATAGGGTCTCAGGATATCCAATGGAGCTGTTCAGATTAAATTGCACATTGTGGCAGGATTGCCTAGATCTGTGTTCAGATCTGCAGGTTGATACCATTTTGTCTGGATACATATACATTGTGTCCCAACTGAGGATCTGCTTTGCGTGAGAGCCCTGCCAGGACAGATGACTGTTGGTCACAGTAACAGTGGCTGCCCACAGCGCATGTGACAGACTGATCATGTGGTCCCATAGGGAACTGCATAATTGGCTGTGATTTACTAACTGACATTTGTCTGATACGGACAACCGAACTCGGTCGCGGCTGACCGCCCCACACCATCATATATTTCCATCCAACTAATCCGTGGCACTATTGGTTCATTACTGGTGTTTACCCAGCCTTAAGGTTCGTACACACATGCGATCGCGGTGCCAAACCGTGACGCACGATGTGACGAACAGCCGATAATCGCCTGCTCTGATGATACACGCACAAATTTAATCCGATCGGCACCGGCGATCGCATGTGTGCACGAACCTTTAGTCTTTATAGATTATAACTGCCAGGTAGGTGGTATTTGGAAGTGAGTGCAAAGATGGTAAAGTTTATGACTAACAGGAGATTCACCCAGAGGCACAGGCTCTCTGGGCAAATCTCCCATACGGGATTTACCAGAGGCTGTGCGATTTGGGTGAATCTCACCCACGAAAGAATTATCGCCAGCTAATATTTGTGTTTAATACTTACGTGTAAAGAGGCACGCAACCTCTGATAAATTACTTTGAAACGGCCGCACAAGTGCCTCTTCTGGTAATCCAATAGTCTAATAGCTATGGATGTAAGGGAAGGGCAGATGAATCACTTGCATGTTCAAAACCCTTGGGTAGGAAGCGCTAAACATGACCGTGGGCATTTAATGTCTGTAAGTCAAGAAAATTCCAGGATGTGTGAAAACTAAGTTTTCCAGAATTCTGTGCAGTTAGGGAATACTGGGAGTTTTAGTTTTAAAACTGTGAAAAGTTCATTAAGAAGACACTAACTACAAAACAGAGAATGCTGGGATTTGTATTTTTCAAATATGTGAAAGGTCACAAGCTTAGGCTGTACTAGTGCTAGACAGATGCCTTAAATACAGGATATTAAGAAAAACTTACTGCAACAGAGAATGCTGGGAACTTTGGTTTTCAAACACAAAGGTCACAAGTTAAACACGCCTGCTCTATACCATTAGGCTGTATTATATCTAGACACATGCCTTTGCCACAGCCAATAAATAAGATACTTTGCATGTCCCCACCCATTTCTTTAAAGGGCAACTCCAACCTCATAAGAACATCTTTAGAAAGAATGCCCTCTTTAAATATGTTGATATATCCTACTTTGTCCTATATTCATTACTGTATGCCGGCTATGCTTCTGGATGCCTCATGGAAACTGAGCCATTTAGAACCTTTGAGCCTGGGCATGCTCGAAGAGGCAGACAGGAGAATTAACATTCAGTCATTGGCTTTGATGTCAACTGTCAAACCATAACGGACAGTTACAACTGGAAGAACCAGGAACAGAAACAGTGAAACAGGACATTGTGCAGGATTTCAAGTTAGCCTTATATATTTCACATTTCAAACTATTACCTTTTAGGGTTTTGGGGGGTGATTTACCTGTATGTACGTTTTTTTATTTTGGCGCTGGACTTGCCCTTTAAGTGAGAAATATGTGTTTATATTGTTAGATTATTAAGGCAATGCTATTATAATAACATGATTCTATGAGGTACCTTCTGTTATATGAAGGCTCTATTTCATTTTATGCTCTGGAGCTTTTAGCTCCTCTATCCACAACTCTCCCTAACATGTATATCCAATCAGTATCCTGTGCTCCCAAGTCCTAACCCCAAAGGTTAAACTGTTGTGTAAATACTAATAAATATGAACCTTGCATGTTAATCAGGATACTGTATGGATTTAAGGTGGCTATACATATCTCCGATTTTACTTCCCAACCAAGCGCCATGCAATATTAGTTTGATCTTGCCAGAACCACCTTTCTTCTATGCCACAGGAAGCGTTTCTTGCAGGATTGGTCTAATTGTGGCGGGAGCACTCGGTCGGAAAACTAAATCGGATATATGTATGGGCTGCTTTTGATTGCCCAAAGGTGCTGTTTAGATTGCCTGGGTCAGTTCTCTCAGACCTGCAGGTTTATTCCACATAGACCCTCTTATTCTAGCTGGCAGGGAATAGGTAAGGAGGATATAAGTGTGTGTTTGTTCATTTAATATGATGCGATTATTTGGGTTTTTTTTTTAGGACCTTCAGACTATTTTTATTATTGCCCCCCTGGATGTTTCCTGATGGTTCCTGTGAGCACTGCAACTACACATAAACTACACATAGCAAAACATACACACATAATTTCCCCTTTGCACCAACGGCACACTTTTGCTAGATATATAATATCCTTCATATTATATGAAGATATTTAAATCTTCATAGGAGATTGCATTGAGTTCACACTACCAATAAGGCGTGTGTGTGTGGGTATAGGATATTACATATAGGAAAGTTGAAGATGCAAGTGTGTATTGTCTCACTATTACCATTTAAATGTATATAAGTATAGCACTGACTTATTTAGATACAAGACAAATATACAACTTATACAAAATATATAAACTTACTTACAGAGCTGAGATTCCTACTTTAAATTAGGACAGTCAAAATTGGTGTTAATCCACACCCGTTACAGCTAAGGGGTCTCCATTTGAATTCTGAAAGGAAGTGGTAATGTCAGTATAACATCCAATGATGTCGTTTGTAAAACATGTGACACTTAGCCAATCAAAAAACTTTCTGTATGCTAACAGGAAGTGATGTGTAGAAAGAGGATATAAAGGATGATCCTTTGCATGTTTCTCTAGGTATCCTGGGAGAGAAAGTTTGTTAGATTATTAGGGCAATGCTATTATATAACATGAGGCTTTGAGTATCCTTCTGTTAATAGAAGGCTCTATCACTATCCTGCCTAACACTATAGTGACTGTAATCTGAAACCTGCGGTGGTAAATTCTAAGTACGAATCCAGCATGTAAATCTGGATCCTGTATAGGGTCTCGTTTCCCAATGGGGCTATTCAGCTTGACTGCACATTGTGTCAGGATCGCATAGGTCTATGCAGGTTTATTCCACTTAGACCTTGTAGATTGTAGCTAGCAGGCAGTGAAATAGGTATGGGAGGTAAGTTTAGCAAGGTTCATGAATCCTACTGCCTAAAAATTACATATATAATCCTTCTCTATTTCAATAATGTAACAGGTAAGGGTGGAAGGGCAGATAAATCACTTGCATGTTTGAGTTCTTGGGTAGGAATCGCTAAACAGGACCATGGGTTTTGTAATGTTTTGTATGTCAGAAAATGACTATTTCAGTCAGCTGTATGAAAACTATATTTTCCAGCATTCTGTGCAGCCAGAAATGATGGGAGTTGTAGTAATTAAACACGTGAAAAAAATACATATGCTCTATATCATTAGACCGTATTGCATCTGTGTATATTTATTAACCATATGACATGAAGAAACTTACTGCTTACAGAGATGCTGGGAGTTGTAGTTTTCAACACATGTGAAATGTCCCCAGTTAAGAGCTATGCTGTATACTATTAGGTTGTATTACATGTGTACACTGCCTGAGCTACAGGACATAAGGAAAACTTACTTATGCAAGAATGCATGGATTTGTAGTTTTTAAACATGTGAAAGGTCCCAAGTTTACACCCCTGCTCTATACCATTAGGCTGTATTAAATGCATTAGCCACGGCTATAAATGAGATACTTTGCATGTCCTTGCCCAGTGAAAAATGTGTTTATACGTTAGATTATTAGGGCAATGCTATTATAATAACATGAGACTGTTCGGTACCTTCTGTTATAAGAAGGCTTCATTTTATACTTTATGGGGGGCTTTTAGCTCCTTTAACCACACCTCTCCCTAACCTATGAAGCTAATCAGTATCCTGTGCTCCCAAGTCCTAACCCCTTAGTGACTGTAAATCTGGAACTTGCTGTGGTAAATACTAATAAATATGAACCTAGCATATTAATCTAGATACTGTGTGTAGGGCCTGGGTTGCCCAATGTTGCTGATAAGAATGAACTGCACATTGTGGCAGGATTGCCTGTTTCTTTTCTCAGACCTGCAGGTTTATCCTATTTGGTTTCCTCTGGAAGCTGATGACTATTTGAACAACAGTTTGAAATATCCCTATATAAAGATTTTATAGACATTGTATCGACACAGCAAAACATACACACAATTTCCACTGTGCACCAAGGGGCACACTTTGCTAGTATAATATAGCAGGGATGGCAACCAGTAGATCCCCAGATGTTTGCAAACTACAATTCCTAGAATTCCCTAACTACAGAGTATTGTAGAAGAATGCTGGGAGTTGCAGTTTTCAAACATCTGAGATATCAGTTTGTCTACTTGATATAGAGTATATACAGTAACTCCTGTTTTCATTAACCTGATTTTAATTGATCAATTGGTGTTAGAATAGCTCATATGAAAAGCTAAAGCCCTCCAAATAATATTAAATGTACAGTAAAAAAATCACTGAAAAAATTTATCATTTAATCAGAAAGGTCAAAATGTTGCAAGACAAAAGTGTAGTCGCCTATACAGAAAATGATCTACTTACAGCCAATCCAAAATGTCGGCAAATTAAGTAGTGGTGCTGCGAGTTTTCAAATTTAATATCTTGCATGACTTGAAAGACAGCATCCATGGGGTTTGGCAAGGATTAATACAATTTATTGATGAATCATCAGGAATAGCCAAGAAACAGTCTTGCATGCCTCCCAGAGTTCATCAATATTCTTTGGTTTCGTCTTCCATGCTTCCTCTTCATCCTACTCCACATGTTCATGTCAAGTGACTGGGCTGGCCAATTCTGGAGCATCTTCTTCGCCTTAAGGAACTTTGATATGTAGATGGAGAATGCGATGGAGCACCATCCTGCTGCAGAATTTGGCCTTTTTTATGGTTGGGAATATATGAGGTAGCCAAGATTTCTTGGTATTTTACACTATTGATTTGCCTTCCACCCTGCAGATCCCTCGCACACCCACATACTGGATGTAACCCCAGACCATGATTTTGCCTCCACCAACTTCACTGTCTTCTGGGTAAATCTTGGCTCCATGCGGTTCCAGTAGGTCTCCTGCAATATTTTTGGCGACTGTGGTGAATTCAATAGAAGATTCATCAAAAAAATCTACCTTTTGCCACTTTTGCAGCGTCCATCCTTTTAGCAGGCTGTGGGACTTGGCAAATGCTACACCGGTTTTTCAATTGTCTTTTGTTTAGTGCTGGCTTATGGGCACTGATTCTTTATGGAGGCCATTTTGAGACAGAATCTGACAAACTGTTCTGGTTGACACAGGAATTTCAGGTGACCAGGTCTTCTGGAGCTCTGCTGCAGTTGAAAATGGACTTGCCTTGGATTTTCGAGCCAACAAACGGTCCTCTTGAGCAGTTGTCTTGCGGGTCGGCCTGACCTGGGCTTATCAAAAACTTCTCCAGTCTCTTCAAATTTTATCTTCTGAACTTGACGATGAGAGACATTGAAGGTGGTGCGCCACATCAGCTGTGGATTTGGTCTTCAGCCTCTTGATAATCAACACACTATCTCAGGGTGAATCTTAGGCATGTTTGCAGAGGTCTATTTGCAGTTGAAGTGAAGGTCTAGTGTACTGGGGTTCTTTATACACACCTGACCACTAATTGATCCATTATTAGTCACAGGTGAAGCCCATATGACAAGGCGACAACACTTATGTCTTTGCTAAATTAACTCAATGGGCTTTACCAAGCTGTGAATATTAGAATACTTTTTGCTATTTAATTTTGCATTGAAACATAATTAAAAAGCTGTTTGGGGTAAAATGAACCATTTGTTAAACAAAATCTGCATTAAAATTTGTTAAGCGGCACTTCAGTTCTATTTGTACACAAGCGACAAGACTTTTGTCAGAAACTGTGTATATACACACACTCACTCAACGATACACTTTCAGGAATTTGTATTAAAAAAAAATCAATCTTATTACAACTTTAATACCAATGGTTTTAAAGTTGTAAATAAATTGATTTTTTATACAAAGGCTTTAGAGTGCCATCGTCGAGTGAGTTGGTGTATGAAAATTGATGGGCCCCTAGGTCACAAGTGAGAGTAATATATATATATATATATATATATATAGATAGATGAGATAGATAGATAGAACAAAAGAGGTGGCACTCCAAAATTTCTTTATTAGGTAGTTTAATGGTTACTCAAAGTAGCAATGTTTCAAGACATTCCAGTCCCTTCACAGGCTCAAATGAGACACACCCCAACCAGGCTTATATAGCCAGGCTTATATAGCCTGATTGGTTTACATCAAATCACATGATTGTCACATGACTCACATATCATCATGTGACTACAGAAATTATTATATACACAACATATACAAGGAACATGGTTATGATAGACATACAATTCATAATCTCTATTAGACCCTGGCCCACAATGTATCCAAAAACTTCACGCTGTCTCAGCATCTTTCCCTGTTTCCACCTCTGTTCTAGAACAGGAATTTTATATCATTAGCATCATGCCTACAATCACATATGTTTAGGTATAGGCAAAGTGAGTTTCCACATCTTGAGACAATCTAGTTGGGACACTCTTTTCTTGTTTCACCTTTTGTACAGTTTCTCCCACGTACAAGTTGCATATATTTTTGTGCTTTACCTAGGAATGTTGATTTCACTCCTTACCTTTAAATTCAGCCTTTACCAGTTGGTTTCTTAACGTCTTGTTGGCTACGTTAGACGTTACAGCCTGTATACATCCATGCCCATAAAGGGGGTCTGGAACAGCTAAACATCTTATGCAAACATAGAGACATAGGTTCTCTTTAAGGATGTTATTGGCCACATCCTCTGTAAACCAACAGAAAGCCTTATACGTTGGCATAAAATACTAGTGCATTTTTACACTCTTAATAGACCCTTATGCCATTGTAAATAGTCAATTTTTTTGTACATTTTTTCATGCTTATCATACAACTTCCCATCACCACTTGACCAGACACCCCAAAGCAAGCAGATGGAAGTAGACACTGGAAACAGAGAACAGTTTACTACACATCTTAAATAAACTAATATTTTAGCAAGTTAGAGATGCATTTGGCATTATATTACCCTGCCCACACACTCAGTTGTGAGCACGCACTGAACCTTTCCCATGTTGGGTAAAGCAAAGTCATACTTACCTGATAAAGCAGCAATCCAGCACCTTGGCCATTTGCTGCTTTCTTCTGCATTTCCTGTCTAAAAGGTGATTTACATCACTGTTGGCTCACAAGCTCAAATGACAACTTGAAAACTTACATTTAAAATCTTTCCGAATATTACCCAGAGCCGCTATGTTTCTGGGTAAATCTTGCAAACGCAATTCATATCGGTGTTTGTGCACGTGGGTAAATCCCAAAAGGGATTAACCCACACATGATTTTAATACCGGCTATCAGCTGGCATTAAAACCATTCTCTATTACCGGCGCAAATATGATATTGAATCCTAGTGTCGGATGCGCGGGTGTTTTTTTACCGTAACCTGCGCATCTGGCACTATTAAGGCGTTAAAGTTGCGCTAAGTGGTAGCGAACTGCTTAGCATGACTAACTCCAAAAACCTACACCCGCTGGTAAATCAATCCAATCACGTCTAGTTCTCCTTTAACTTGTCAACTTACTAATTAAAATTTATTAAAATAAAAAAAAATGTATTTGGAAACTTAAAATCATAACCTGTGCATATGTGAAATACAGAAAAGTCAAGTAGCCAGTTCCACAAAATCATCAACTAATAAAATTTGAAAATCGCAAGTTTTATAGGATATGTTAGCACACATTTTTACAGGATAAAGTCATGGAATCCATCAGTAATATTTTACCAACATGTGTGCTCAGTGTTATAGAGTGAAGTTGACAATTTTTTTTCCTTTTTAAAGCATATCAAGTATGCAGCAGTAACCTATCAAATACTTTAAATAAAAATTGAAGGCACAAAGAATTTAGACAGTGGTAACCTCAGTAATTATTAGTTACTATGAATTTATTTCTCATGGTTTAGTACAAAAATCTTAATGAGGTTACGAGAGTTACAATTAATTTATACTTGACTGGACCACACAAAAGTTACTCATGATGCCAGTTTTAACCGTAAATAACACAACTTTTATGTCTTCGTTTAACAGTGAACCAAACTGTCAACGCACAGTGAATTTAATGAAGAAAAAAAAATTTATCATATTTCTCTCAAGTTTTTCAAACAGATTGCATCATTAGCCTTAAATGTAATGTCAGCATTAATGTCTAGAACTCATGTACTGTCAATGGTATTCAATTAACAAATATCATCAGACATTTAGAAACCCTGTATAATAAGGATGAAAAGATCTAGTTAACGGAATGATAAAACCAGTAGGCGAGCGAGAGGTAAAAGCATCAAAAGCCACAAAATAAAAAACATTCTGAAGTTTTGCACATTGAATGAATAGGGTGAACTCAAGTGCTGTACTTGTGGAATTTCATGAACCCTAGACAGTCATTTACACAAACTAACTCCAAGGTTAGCATGCCAAACACAGATTAGCTCCAACAAAAACAAAGTAATCAATTAAGTAATCTCTATTGGCATTCAATGCCAGCAACTATATTCTGGTCAGATAGTTTGGAAAAAAATATATTTACAAATAGATTTAAAATGTATAAAAATGTAATTTCTCTACATCCCATAAAAGATAATGAATAAGATAACTATTAAAAATGAACTGTGATGGCAGAGGCCAAATGTGTAATTTATACATGCAAGGGGAGAGTTGTGCAAAATGTGTCCATATTTCAAATAGGTTCATTTTTTTTAGCTTGCAGGCTAGCAAAAAAACAAACAAAAAAAACACGAGTACACATAGATAAGGAAGCATGCATGCTGAGAGAAGTGATGAAATAAAAATGTACATAGTTTAAATAATGAAAACAGGCAAAAGTAATTCTAACAGTATTTCAGAAAAAAATTAAAATAATTCTGTTCAATGTCTGTACAAATAACATTCCTACAACAACGGTATACATACAATCGAAATACCTTCCCCATTTTGTGGCTATTAACATTTACATTTGAAAATTTACAAGACAGAACATAAATAAAGCTAATAAAACTGGAAGTACAGTCTGGTCCGCTGTTCATCAAGTCTCAAGTCACGCAAAAAGCCATCAGTATATAACAGGGTGAAGTCAAATGTAAGCAAAGGGAAAAAACAATATACAATTACATGTACACTTTTCAGCTGCAAGGACACACATACATAATCCTACAGAAAATTGCTAATTTTTATGTAACCTTATAATAGTGTTATTAGCTATAAAATGGAATCAACAGTAAATGAATGATTTAAATTAAACACGATGGTTTGGATTATTTAAAAAGAGTGGGACAGATATATAAACGTAACCAATAGTGGTAAACTCTTGGCCATCAAGCAACCCCTTAAGCATTGCAATTAGCTCACATGGGTTAATTATAGTCTCACACAACATGTTTTCTGACACACTGTACTTTTTTATGCGGTTGTGAGGGTAGACATATAATCCACGTTACACTCTGCTTAATTTATCAAACTGTCTTATTTATTCCAAGAAAAGTTTGTGATCAACGCATTTCGGACATGTTTTTAAGGCTAATCAGGATGTATGTCTCCCTCTCTATTTCAGAAGTACCCTGTCCTGGCGATAGTTTCATTTGAATGGCAGTACGAAGCAATTCTTTATATAATCTCCAACTTGTATCTGGGCACTCCTCACTTTTCATTAACAACCTTTCTGCTGCTGTATAATCTATGGTAATATAATATATTCTTGAAGTACAGTGCGCTCCCTGGATTTTTCAAAATCACATGCTTTTTTGTAGTGTAATGGTTTGAGATAAAGACAAAATGATGTACTTTACACTACAAAAAGCATGTGATTTTGAAAAATCATGAGTGCACTGCACTAAGGAAAATATTATTTATTCAATATACATATATATTTATCTCAAATAATTTTGTACCTGCCTATGCTACTAACCTTCTTACCGTTTATGACAAGTCTTAGAAAGGCCACAGTCCTTGAGATTATTTTTTATTATGATGACATCAGTCACTGCATCAAAAACAAACTGCACATTCTTTGTATCGTAGCACACGTGAAGGTGGTGTTATATTTCTTTTTGTATCCTTTCGCTTATTAAGATCTTCAAATTGACATTGAATGTATGCACTCTGCCTCTTCATATGTGTTTTGAACCTGAGGAAAGGATATCCCCAATAGATATCAATACAAATTGTGAGCAATTTACCTAAGTATGTATGATTTACAAAATATCTTATATTTAAGGGGAACTGTGGTCTCCAACAGTTAAGTTTAAATGAAAGGCCAATTTCCTAGCTTAAAATGAGCCATCAACCACCTTTCTACGTGCTCCACAGCCCAAGAAATACAGAAATGACTGACCAGAAGTTAATGGGTGGGAGGCTGACATGTGACATTCCTGAGGCTTCTCCTGCACATTACCGCCGGCGAGCACAGCCTCCCTCAGTGTGTGAGGGAGACAGAAGTCCCTCCTCCTCTCTGCTGTGTGAAGTCCTGCCAGAGGAGGTAGAGGGGGGGGGGTCTGAGTAACCCACGGTAACCGTAGTGGGCGGGCTTAGGCACCTGTGAGTGGGTGGGGCTAGGCACCCACGGGTGGGCGGGGCCACATGGGGCTGTAAAATAATGGGTCATGGTTTGCCTGCAACTGGAGGGCATAGGGTCCATGAGTGGGAGGGACCAGGGGGCTTGCAAGGGGAGGAAGAGACACAGGACAGATTGACTGACAGTTTTCAGAGCAGGAAGTGCAGGGACCTGGTGATGCTGCTGCCATATCACACACAAAATGTAAATATTTCAAAACTATGCAAAATAAACAATGGAAATAAATTGCAAAAATTCTCAGGGGAGCAATTCCTATGAATTTACCTAAAGTAATTTTTGGACCACAGTTTTCCTTTAAGTATAAATATACTAATACACAATTGACAGCCCCCAACATACATATATACATACATACATATATATATATTAATTATATACATATATAAAATACAAACAGGTTGGGCAGCAAGCACACTCAAAAAATACTACTCAGGATGCACAGCTGCAGATAAAGATCCAGTAAAAAATGTATGCAGCAGCTTGATGAATGCAGTAAAGAGCTTTATTGGCTTGTCAGACACAATGCAACTTTTCGGAAAACATCCTCTCTCAGTCAAACAAGCCTTGAGATTAGTCACGCATGAATAGCATTATATAATTAGAAACAGATGTATCAATCCTGTTTCTAATATATAATGCTATTCATGTGTGACTATCTCAAGGCTCGTTTGACTGCTTGAGAAAGGATGTTTTCCGAACGTTGCATTGTGTCTGACAAGACAAAGTCTTTTACTGTATGTTCATTTCATGTATTTTCATCAAACTGATGATTAGTCCCACTAATAGTTGTGAGCTGAAACGCGTCAACTATTTTTATAATATAAATTATTGACAGATAAGAAGACCTGAGCGTGCACTCATTAGTGGGACCACATACACACAATGCAATTCAGAGGCAACACAAAAATTACGGAAGCAACTTCAAAGTTCAACTTGCGTTATTATTGGTTGTAAATTCATGGGTATAAAATGAAATGAACAAAACATTAACAGGTTATTCAGTAAGTTCTTATAGATAAAAATGGTGCTTATTTTGCCCCAACCAATCAATGTTAGCTTTGAAATGTTAAATAATATCTGATTGGTTGGGTAAAATTAGCACCATTTTAACGATAAGAACTTTTATGAATCTCCCTGTAAGTAATGATTCCTGGATCTGTGTGTGGTTCTGAAAACAGTTTCAGGTTTATCAGTTGAACAAAATGTAAAATACCCACCAAGTGGACCCGTAAAAATAAAAAGCACATTAGGGGATAAGCATTTATTTACTTGGGCAGCAAAATTTAGAGCAGATGTAAGATCTAGATAGTCATTATAAGAATCAATGTCCAATAGTTCCAAGAAAAATGCAATTTTTAAGTAGTCATTTACAATATATGGTTTTCCAGTCATAATATTTACATGTTTGGGGTTTCTGGGAAAACCATTTTTGTTGAGAATGTCCCTTTATAAACAAATTTGTTTTGGGTTTCTGGAAAACCCTTTTTGGTTGAGAATGTCCCTTTAAATAAACAAATTTGCAACCATTTCAATACAGATCATTAAAAGATGGAAAAAAAAATACCTGGATTATTCTGGATAACAATCGTTAAAGGACTCCTTTTTATTTTTTCCTCAAAAGGTCTTTTTTATTTAGAAAAAGAATATGGAAGTGTCTGTAACACCACTTGTTGTTGCAGATGCTATCAAATACTCATGCTTTCAGCTTGCGGTTCTAATATTATAAAAAAAAACAAAACTTAAAATTCAGGTAGTAATTTTATTTATAAAACACTTAAACACTAAAAATTTTGTTGCATAAAGTAGTCTTATTCTAAATTATGATATCTTATATTGGTACTAAGTTATCATTAGCAGAAAAAAAAAAAACATTCAACGTTATTACGTGGGTTTTAAACTTATTTTACGCACTTCTATTTCCAAATGTTTTTGGAAATAGCGCAGCAATGCAGATTCAAAATACCATTAAAACTAACTTTCCGCTACTTTTTTTGTGTGAACTTAATGTGGTATTGTTGGGGGCTTAAAGGCAGCGAAATCCCTGCTTACAATTCTCACAACAATCACTAGATGCAATCTCATTTACGCCAATATTGGATTGGCAGAAAGGTAAGAAGCGGAATTTTCCATATTGAATCTCCCTGTAAACTAACAGAGGTAGCGGATACAAGACTAAGGCTTGTAAACAGCACAAAAAACTTTAAAAAAAGGGGATACATTATTGCATGTAATGCACACTTTTACACCATGTAATAGAGAGGTCAGGACGCCAGCTGAGTTTCTAACCTCTTTTAAATCCATAAACACAATTCTATTTTATTATGGCATTGAAATATTGAAAAAAGCAATATTTTTGGATTTCTACCATCATTCTCGAGTCTCTCCCTCAAATCGATAATTCATATACATGTTCATTACCCCCAAAACCCATTTTTGTATACTTGCCTATTCCAAAAATCTATTGAAAGGACTTTTCAGAACCAGATTCCCATATTGTCCTGCAGGTTCCAGGCATCGCCAACGTCAAAGCCTGTCAACCCCTTTTGGGGATGGAGTATCTGAACCAGACCACAAGGATTCAGTGTCTATTCCTTTCAGGAGCGTCTTGGAATAAGCAAGTATAAATGAAAGTGGTTGGGGGGGCTATTTTAGATGTCTATTGATTTGAGGGTAGACATGCCCTTTAATCATTAATGGAGATTTTGTTCCACTTTTGTCACAGAAATACGTAAATATTGCACTAAAAAAAAAAAAAAAAATACTGCCTGGGTCGTATTATCTCAGTCAACCACCTTCCACTTCAGTGTGTACACTTTGTTTTATGCCCTTTTGTATGGATGTTAACAGTAACGGACTGATGTACATTATTAAGAGAAGTATCAACCTATAACCACTTTGTGGGCACCCCCAGCCATCAGAACAGCCAAAATACCTAGAGTGGTTTTATGGGAGAAATCTGGTAGTTTTAAAGTAATAGACTATATTAGAATACCGAAAACAATGCTTATATTGTATTATAGCTTGTCTTAAACTATTGTAGACACAGATTCCAGTAAATCCTTGAGTAAACAGCCCTTTTGTAAAACTAAGGAAATTTTCAACACCATGTTGAACCACCCTCTCAACCATTTAAGCCCACAAAACTTACAATCGTAGATCCACACAAGCACCTATTAAGCTGGGTACACACAGGGATATTTCGTGTCCGATCGACCGATAGTTCAGTGTTCGGTGATCGGACCGAATTAGCCGACACCGCGATTGCCATGTCCGGATCCGGATGGAAAGGACTTCGGTCGGCGCAAAGCACCGTGTTCGATAGTTACCCCGCGACCGAAAGTCCTTCCTCCTGGCCGACCGTTGAAAGTATCGAACGGTCGGTCAGGAGGAAAAATCGTTAGGTTGTACCTAGCTTTACACAGCAACAAATGCATCTATATAGGAAAACCAAACTGATCAAACCACACTTCACTAGTTTTTTTCTAGATCCCACTCCTCTAACCTTTCATTATTCTAATCAACAGATTCTATCCCCAACTGTACAAATGATTGGACTTAACATGGATCCCTTTAGTTTTCTTCGTCTGGGTGGTTTATTTAAAAAAAACGTTGCATCAACATTACATATCTCTAAAATCTCAGAATTTTTTTGTCCTCATTACATTAACTACAGTCAAGGTCAAAAGAGGAAACTACAGGAAATGTTCTGTATAAAGGAAGGTCAAAGGGCATATTCTAAAGTTGCAGGTTTACCTGAAACAAGTTCCTTCAACGAGTGTTGGGACAAAAAAAAAAAACTACCAGATGTAATGCAAAGCGAGAAATGTACTTAAAAATAACAGAAAAACAAACAAAGAAGTTATTTGAAAACAAATAAAAAGTAAATAGGTTGTAAGTGATTAAATATGTTAAACTCTTACTGCAAAATCGAGCATGGCGGGAAAACATTTGCAATGGTGCACAGACAGATGCTCTCAATAACTTATGTCCTATACGCTGCATACTCTTATGCCATCATTGTGTTCTTCCTGTGTCTCAAGTAAAAGTCTTGACCTGTTCTTATTTACGATTGACTCATGATCAAAAATTAATGGGCCAGACGGGACCATCGGTAGGTAAAAATTGGTGGCCTAAAAAAATGCACTGAAAAGACATTAGATAGATTGAGGAAACAATGTCAATTTATCAAAATGTCCAAAAAAGTGCCATGGCCAAGCTTACAAATGTGAAAATTTAATTAAAGGCCTTAACGTACATAAACTAACTATGATTATGCCTTATACTTTTTCAGGTATTTTTATTGCATAAACTATACATGCATAAAACTTACCCAAAACAGATACAATAGACATAACAATTAAGATCTGGGATAACTATGCCATTCCAGTATAAGCCATTGTGTGGAGACAGACATACGAACAAAGGGAATAGTCACATCTGTGACTAGAGGTTGCAAACTGACATACTTTATTTATTTTAGAGGAACTTCTCCTTTTATCACTTTTGCCCTATATAGAAATACAGTCCCCCCCCCAACTGCTATAAAAAATAATTTAAGAAGTGACCAGATGTTTACTTACCTTCCCTCTCTCCTCCGGACGCCCGGCCGCTTCTGCTTGCAAGACCGCAACAGGGGCGGGACCGGCAGCCCTCGTCACGTGGTTAGCTTGAGGCACCAATCACGGACCGGCTGCCGCTTCTCACTAATGCCGGGGAAGAGGAAGGGTTAGTAGAGTTCTGGGACTTTTCTTAAAATTTTTTTTGCGTTGGAGCTGGGGAAGGTATTCTATTATATGGGCAAGGGGTTTTATGGTAGGGGGAGGGATAGCAAACAGGAGGGAGAAAAGGGAGGGGGAGAAGGGCTGCAGTACGCATGCCAAACTTCTTCCCGGTGGCCAGATAGAGGAGGCAGAGTTCCATATGGACTTGCTATCCTACCTGGTGGGCAGTTTTTTGGGAGTGGTTTGTAATTTTTCGTCTGCTATGAAAATCCGTAAATCTAGGAAATCAACCGTTTTGGAATCAATGTGAGCTGTCAACTTAATAGGTGAGTCAAGATTGTGGCGTTCGATGTGGGCGCGATTACTAGTATAGTACATTGACTTATGTAATGTCTCATACAGGAACCTCCGTTTGTTTTGATTGATCACATTTGTTTAAAACTGTTTCCTTAGCTTGGCAAAAGAGGCGTTAATGAGTTGTTTCGGGTATTGTCTGTTTGATAATCTCTTGCTGAGATCTTCTAAATTGAGAGTACGCTTGATTGGTGTTGCTGTTGTTTCTCAACACACGTAAGGCCTGGCTGTATGGGATGGATTTTTTAAGGGACGTAGGATGACAGCTTTTATAGTGTAAGATCGAGTTTCTATCGGTTGGTTTTCTATATGCGTGGTTTGTAATTTTTCGTCTGCTATGAAAATCCGTAAATCTAGGAAATCAACCGTTATAAGATTGATTGTTCGGGGCCAAAAATTAGCCACCATTTAAACGATAAGGAACGTTGTATGGAATTCCCTATAAGTTATCAATATTTTGAATAGGGAAAAGTTTAATTGGCTGCCTTGATAAATTTTTAGGAGAAAATTACATTTAGAGAAAGAGCAGAAATGTGTATCTTTAAAGCCAGATTAATTGATGAACAAGATGTATATTTCATAAACAGGCATCTGATTGTCCTTGTAATGCTCTGTATCGTATACCAGGCTTTAGGCTGGGAACCACAGCGATATTTTCGTTTCCGGGGACGTCCGATTCCGGCGGTCGATCACGAACATATCAGCTGGGTGATGGGCGGCCGGTCTGGCCGCAACGACAATGTTCATTCGTCCAGTTTGGACGAACTATCAGTCTGACTCGTCGGAAAATTCCGATCGATCGTATGGTTTCCTATGGGACCACGCGATCAATCATTCGCAAATTCAGCTGCGGACAAATTGCCGCGACCAATGGAACATTGGTCCCGTAGCAAGCGATTGGTCGGGACAAAAGCCTAAGGGATGATCCGGAGAAATTTCAAGTTAAATAGAGCAAATAATTCAAAAGATAGAACACCTGCCAAACCAAGGGAATTAAAAAACATGAATAGTAACACTAGTTTATACATCTTCTAAAAGGCTTACTGAGAATTTTTTTAAAAGGTTAGTCTTGACATAGTTTAACAAACTGATTTTTCATTGATGTTTGACCCAGACAATAATGGATGGCTATGACTTTTTTCTTTTACATTGTTAGCTGAATGAGAAAAATGGAGTTTTCTACTTAACTGACAATGTGTGTTGTAGGAAACCATAAGCGTCGCCTAAGCATTGCCATATGACCAAAAACTATCCCTTGTGCTATTTTCTAAAGAAAACGCTTCATTTTTGCATTGTACACTGTATGCTAGTCAAAATACACTATAATGGTTAAATGAGTATAAAGGGTAAACAAAAGGTAAAAGTAAATAAAGGAAGCCTAAATTGATTCCATAATCCTAAACAAGCTGTAACTTAAGGCTAATAATCCGCAGCTTTTATGGAGAAATCTTCTGTTACAGCTCCGACTTCCTAGTGTAACTATGACTCTTCACTGCTCGTCGGTCTTGAAAATAACATAGTGTCATGGAAGTAAAACCCAGTAGTAGTACCGTTTTGAGTTTGCAAATCACCGATGTGTGTTATGCCTTTACGGCTACATCCACCGTGCAGGGGTGTGGCACGGCCTGGCCTTCAAAACTTGCAGGGGGCCGGGGGGTACCTTGCAGGTTTGCACCCGGCACACTAGTAAGGGAATCTAACGGCACTCACTGAGCTTGTTGTAAAACTATAGTGAGCGACTTAATTACAGTTATTGGCAAATTTAAGTGTGAAACCATGCTACGTGAGTAAGATTAGCTGAGCTTTACAATTAACTTTTCCAGTAATGGCACCGGGCACCCAAATTTTGCAATTTGGAAAAATGCAAAGTTTTGCCGCTACAATGTGTGTGAACCTTATTTTCCTGGAAGGGAGGCAGAAGTCCAAAGCTAAGGGAAAGTTTTGTTTAGGCTAGAAATATTTATGCAAAGCACAATCGGGGTTATCAATAAACGTTCTTATCGTGTTACAATGGTGCTAACTGTGCCCCTACCACTTAGATCTTTTTAAATTGAAAGGAACATCTGAGGGGTTGGGGCAAAATTAGCACCATTTTAAATGAGAAGAACGCTTGCATTGAATAACCATGAATGGTTTTGCAGAAGTACAAAATAAAACCACAAAAAACCTGATGGCCTAGCTTTCTATAAATTGAGCTCCCTTCCTCACTAAGAACTCTGTGGAAACCATGCAAAGTTAAAGCAAATACTTAATATCAGAAAATCATTACTAAAAACAATTTATTACCACATAAATATAAATATCAGATACCAGCCCCCCAGATTTAAACATTAAATTATTTAATATAATATTCTATAGATGTCATACTAACCCAAGTTAGAAAATAAATAGAACTAGGCATTTTATGCAGTGTCAATTCCTGTGAGTGGGTACCCACACTGTAATATTATTGGTCATTGTCAAATGTGCAACACCTAGAGTCATTGGATAATGAAAAGATGACGTTGCATCATCTTATCTATAAATAAATACATGGAAGTAAACTTAATCGGAGATGTGTGGGTGACTACATGCGTACATAAAGTACTTTTTGATCCGGCTCTGACCACTACTGACTATTTTTTCCCATACCAAGTCCAATACTGCATACATTATACAGCACACCCAAATGTTAAAAACCTTATTTCAAGCTGAGCAAAATGCTTACAGAAATTATGACCGTAAAAATGTTTCAACTTGGATATTCTAATGAAAAGTGGCAGATCCAACAAAAAAAAAACGGTACTAGTGATAGTTGGGATGATGAATCGTTTCACATAATAGGCAAATAAAAAAAAAAAATTCTAGTGTACATACCTTTAAAAGGACAACTCCACCCTATACTAACAATTTAGAAAGAATGGCCTTTGATAAAATATGTTTATATTCCTACTTTGTCCTGCTGAATTCAATTTCGTTATGCCTGCCTATGTTCTGGATGCTTCATGGCAACTGAGAAAATTTAGTGACTGTACTTGAGCCTGGGCCTGCTCAGAAAAGGAGCTAGGGATTAGCATTCACTCATGGCATGTGATGTCAACTTGTCAACTGTTCAAATCCATAATGACAATTGCTCACGAAGAACCAGGGAAGCAGAAAAAGGGCCATGGAAACAGGAACGGATATACGATACCTGTGCAGGATTTTCAGGTTAGACTTCTATTATGTTCAGAGTTCAAAAATCTTACGTTGTGGTTTGGGGGGGCGAAATTTTTTTAATTTTTTTTTTTTAAAACACCTGTTTATAAGTTTGTCATTTGAGATTTGCGGGACGTTACCTTCTAATTTACACTACTACATGTGCTGTTAATAAAAACACCCAGCTTGGAAAACTGAAGGACTTAGGGGAACTCAGTGTTAACAGTAGATTCATTTCCAACTATGCTATCTAGAGAAAAGTGTAAGCCGTTTATAAGAAGCTCCAAGAGCCACACTTAGCCAAAGCCTCCCTTAAGGAATGTCCACCCCAAAACTAAATTTAACCCCTTACTGGCCACATCATAGTAGTTTAAACAATCTTACCGTAAATTTCGCTGCTCAAAATAGTTCACATGCTGTGCCCCTCCAAAGTCCAGGAAACTGCTGTTGTAGGAGCAGTGTGTGATCATGCTGTGGCCTGAGACTTCCTCAACCTCATCAAGGTTGAGGCATGTGTGCAGCCTTCCCTGCATCTAAGCCAATCACGGACGCGGGCTTGCCGGTCCGCCCCCTGCTTCAATGCATGCAAGCAGAGGGCGGAAGGGAGAGGGAGGTAAGTACGAATCGGGGACTTTTAACAATATATTAAAGCGGTTGGGGCTGGGGGCGCCTGCCCTCCCCCATATCAAAAGTTACATTTTGGGGGGGTGGGACATGCCTGTTCTTTAGATGAACTGATAGAATTGCACAGCTACGTACTAAGGGGTTCCTGTATCTTGCATGTGTGCATAATACAGATAACAATTTCTACTAATCAAATCATTTGTAGCACTTAGAACCCAGTCAACAATCCTGGTTTGAACTTCTCTATATGGTCTTCTGTTTGCAGAATAAAGAGCCAAAACTCCAATGATGCCCATTTCCACCTCTCCTCAGGCCAGGGATATGTTGTTTCAGCTCCCTGTTGTTTAAGTGTTTAATATAACGTTTATATCGGTGACCATTCAAAATGTAAAACATACATTGCAATTATCATTCATCCTATTAAAATGGCTCTAATCGATCAATTTCATTTTAGATACACATATTGAAGTGGAAAATGTAAGCAACATTTCAGTATGTAGTGCTCACTTCAATGAGCAAAATTTTGAAAGCGTCCTTTGAAGATAAAATACCTCTCTCAGGAAGACTGTCAAGGATCTGATTGAGATGTAAGAACTAACGATTTCACTGTTGTGAGCTGTATGCCTTGGACCTTTAAAAGTCCTTGGGTTATGTATTTATTAATCTGAGAAATCACAGCTCCTAGATAGTTTACAGCTGATTGTTAAGGTAAAAAATGAATATTAGTGTTTGAAGGATAGACTCCACTGGATTGGCAAACTACCGATTTGTAGGTGATTAGCACTAGAAATGGGCCAAGAGATAACTTTCCAAGGATATTTCAACTCTCATGTCTTGCACGATCATGATCTAAAAAAACATTTGAATGTTAAATCAACATATGGTAACAAGTCGAAAAAGCAAATTTATTTTTGAATAGAGAATTATAATTGTAAAGATGTAGCAAAGGTGACAGAGCGAACCGCCTTACTAAAACCCCCCCAAAATTCTTTTTTTTATTATGAGGGAGGGATCCATACTTGTCTGGCCGCCTTAATATTAGATTAGCACCAATGAGAATAAGAAAAATCCAACATTAAAAATCTCCTGTGGGTTGTACTACCAGATATTGTTTTATTAAAAAACGACTTATTATATTGTTTTCCTCTGGACATATGGCGTACCCCCTTAGACACCAGTGGCCGGAGGGGCGTTTTTTTTTTTGTGTGTCGGGCGTTAGGCGGGCGGGCGTTATCGAGCAGTCAGTTGTTATATCCACATATAACAACAAATTCATAGGACACATCCTACTTTCTTTATAAGTAGAAGAAAATTATTGGAATTGAAGTACTGTTTATGACTTGAAACTGAAGGCCTGCAAAGGAAAAGACTTTTTACAGCAATATTCAGGCAAAACATTACATATACAGCTGTTCATTCTAAAAAAAACCACGGGCAAGGAGAAGGAGGACAGTTCGGTCCTCATTTCCTTGAACCTATCGGCTGCTGTTGATACGGGGACCACCTCTATTATGCAGATTCTATATTTCTCTGGGCATCCAAATTCAAGCTTCGTGTGGTATTATTCTATCTCCTATACAGATTTTTCTCGTCTCTTTGCTTAAATAAGACTTCCTTTCATGTTTCACTTTAGTGTGGGGGGTCCCTCAGGCTCGTTTAGGAACCTTGCTGTCTCCCTCTCACTATCTCTCTGGGAAGAAGAAAAGAATCCTTTCTTTCGGTTAAGTATCACTTACCCGTATTACTTGAGTAGAAGTGCTCGAGTATAAGTTGAAGGACCATTGTTAACCTCAAAAATTAAAAAAACTGATTGATCGAGTATTAAGCCGAATGTAGGAAATTATGACCAAACTGCCTTTGATTTAGTATTGTTTTGTGGCTTAAGTTGCCCTTAAATGGACAGCAAGAATCCCATTAATTAATCCATACAGTAATAGCAAGAAATCCAGTTACCAAGTAACCCCCAATTCCTTTGACACCCAGAGTTTGGAAACTACAACACCCGATGCTTGGTTGCTGGAAGTTGTAGTTTCTAAACATTGTGGAGTGGTAAGGTCATAAACTTTAATTAGCTTACAATCATTTACAATTCTCTGACCCCCATATGTAAAGGCTATGACACCCATATAGTAAAGGGCACTTGACCTCAATAGTTAAAAGTGTCACCTGAGATTGTTTGTATTTCAAGCTCTCACTTGCATTGCAACTAGCAGCCCATTTTGCCCCAAAACTAAGAAGACCTATCAGATTACAGCATCCAGATGAGCAGTGCCAGTATGAGTGGTCCACGCCGCCGACTATAGGCAGTGAAGGAAGGAGTTAAAGGCAGATCAGCTCCTGTAAAATTTCTTGCAGGTGAAGGAGATTTTTTAACACAGGCCTCCTACTGGTTACTATCCACAATGCAGGCATTGGATTCTGAATTGGATTGACCCGAGATAAGCCGAGGTTAGGTTTTCAGGCTCATTTTAAAGCCTGAAAATCTCGATCTTACATTGAGTATATTACTGGATATGATGGAAAATACCCCAAATTTACTGGTCCACACTCGCGCCTTAACCCCTGAAGTTCCAATCCCATAATCTCTAAATGTATGCGCTCATCAGGTCCTGCATGGCGCATTTCTGCTTAAACTCATCTATCCAAGACGGAATTAATAATTCCACCTAAACTGGGTACCTAGTCCCACCCTTCTCATCTTTATTGAAATATGGGCAATTAACCAGTAGGACATGCACGCTGCCTTTGGATTATATTGACTCTCTCTTTCCTTCATCTCACATTAAACATGGTCAACTAGGACTTGTTGTTTTCTCCTTCGCAATATTGCCAAGATCCGCCCGTTTCTATCTCTCTCACTACTAAAATGTTAAGCAATTGCCCTTATCATCTCCCGTTCTGGACTACTGTAACTTTCTTACTACTGGACGCCCAGCATCTCATCTCTCTCCTCTCCAGGGCTATCTTAAACTTGTCAGCTCAGAGTATTCGCTCTCCTCCAAACAGAGAACACGCAACCCGATACTTCAGTCCATAGGTGGGTTCCCATCAACAAAGAAATCAGTTAGTCAATACCTACGTTTAAACCTGTAAGCACGTCACTCTACTTGCACCTCCACTAATTATCTTCTCTCTGGGGTTCCTTAGTTCCAGGCCGTTCCCTCTGTTCCCGCAAGGAGATCTTCTCCACAGACCCCCAACAAACACTGATGCCTCCACCTGTAAAAACCATTCTCTCTTGCTGCTCATACCTTGGAATCTCTCCTCTCATCGCTTCGCCTGGTGACATCCATTATTAACTTTCAAATCTAGGGGACTGTATCCTACTTTGGCATCAGCAGAAACAAATGAGTTGTTAGCCCTTTTAAGAACTTTGTACCCATCCTCCCCCCTTGGATCTGTATGTTGTCCTCCACTTAGATTGTAAGTTTTGGGGCAGGATAGGGATTCTCATTCCTAATGGGGTAAGGCTTGTTGCACTTTCATCCAATTTATACATAATTCTATATAGCTTCTTAAAGGATAAACTGTATTGCCTCAAATTTTTCTAGTTTGCTTTAAAACGAAATAAATGTATGAGCAATCCCCATACATTTATTGGACTGATTTTGAGCTCTCTCTGCCTCAATTAGTTTAATTAGGCATTGCCGTTAAGGGGATGGGATGTAACATTATATTGCCTCTAACTGTCACTTCAAGCTAGCATGGAGGAAATCATCCACCACCCTTGATCAGCTTGAGTATGTAGATGTCTCCTAGCAAAAACGAAACAGTTCAAGTTTGTTTGATGCAGAGAAGGAGGAGGCGAGAGGTTGTAACAGACATTCCCACCAGCTAATGAAAAGTGATATGTTAATCAGGGCCCTGGGCACTCTAGGAGCAGGTTTTTAGCACTCATCTTTGATGTGCGAATCTAAGGGATGGGCAGCACGCTGTAACTGTGAGCAGTTATTTCAGCTGTGAGACAGTAATGGGTGTGATTTTTTTTTGGTATTGCTTCCTTTAACGAGTAGAAAATTCGTTTATTAAATTTGATCTATCTGTATAAGACTTGCCTTATCCCTTGTTTGTATAGGGGATAACGGTAGTTTAAGTACGCCGCTACTACTGAGGCAAGTGCACTTGATAAATAAAATTATACATGGCATACATACATCCTTATGGTTCTGCTGTAAAGTGTTACTGTTAAAGTTGGTCCCTTCATGGCTGCCTTTCCCGAAGCTTAAAACCCTTTTTCTGTAGTGTAGGAAGTACTTAGCTTACCCAAAGGGCATGTTAAATTTTACTTCAAACTATTAATTACATCGATTCATTCCCTGTGTCTCTATGACCGGCTCGCAGTTCCCAAAAGCAGAAGGCCTGGTCAGAGTGGGGGGGGTGAGGGGGGATCGAAAGGATGTCAGTAGAGTTAGGCTTCTTTTAGAGCTAAACAAAACTGGCGGGTTGGGGTTGCTAGGTGTAGTGCCTTACACACAAAAAAAAAATCAGTATGGAGATACAAAACGGTGGACTTTTCAGTTTTTTCGTCTTAACCTCACTGCTGTTTTACCAAGATGATTACATGCATTTTAACCAGATATTTATTGATAAGTCTCTTCATACTCGTAAATGTAATCTGCCTTCTCCCTCTGCGTAATTAAGCTTTAATAATCCGAGAAGTGCTAGGGGGTGGCAGCGAGGAGGATACAGCACTCAATGATTGGCTATGATTGTCAGCAGGACACAGTTTTGCCACTAAGGATGCGCTAAGGAGGAGCCAGGCTTACTCTTCCAAAAGAAGGAAATAATTATACTTAAAGGAAACTCACTTCGTAAGGACACTGCCACAATATTGATCATCAATAGCATACAGGGCAGTGTTAATGGATTAACTAATAACAAGTGAATGCTGTGAAACAATACGCTCATTACAACTAAAATAATAACATGTGCACAATGCCACTAAAAACATCATATTGCTATGCTGTACTTTAAATAAGCATATCCACCCTTAAAACAAAAAAAAGTTCATAGGTGAGTTACCCCCGACTCCAAACTAATAATTCAGGGAACATTATTAGATGGATTATTAACCAGATATTTTAAGATATTTCATTATCTCGTACCAAACCTACCTATAGCTACACACAAAGATCCCACATGTCCAAAGCGTTTTAAGAATCCAACCGGCAGATCAACGAACGGCACCCCGGACGAATGGCCTACACATGGACGATTCTCGCCCGAAATGGCTGTCGTTCACGTGTTTGGCGCGTCGTGGGTCGCCTTGGCATAGTTTCAGATAATTTAAAGTAGTTTCCAGTGAGTTGTGTTCCCTTTAATGTATTTATTGAAGACCGGGAGGTTAGGAGCTAGGATGCATTGCTGCAGTGGGACACAGCATTAATTTAAATTCATTGCTGAACAGATTTGGGGGAAAATGCAGAATAGGACAGAGAACTACACAATATACATAAGTGTATAATACATAAGGCTCTGCATTTCAATGGGAGGTGCATGGTGAGAATCTATATTACCCCAGTCACTCAGTGATGTCACGAGTGAATCCTATATTCCATGCCCATCCCCCATTCTCTTCCCTGTCTGTATTAGTAATGTAGATAACCAAGCTCGTTTACTGACACTGGACTGACTGAATTCATGCCGGGGGAGCGAAGCAGCCGAGTCAATGATCACTAACAGGAATGCGCTTGCCGACTTCTTATCAGCACAGTTATTCAGTCAGTCAGTGGAATGAAACCGAACAAAAGCACCGGTTCAGAGACGAGGGGTGTTATTGTCTTCTTTTGAGTTTGAGATAGAATGCAAGTTAACTATATGTATACTACAATTACCAATCACATAGAGGGCAGGAGGAAGGAAAACAGGAGCGGAGAGAGAGGGAGGGTTAGAGACAGGTGGCCTTGTGCTGGATTTTTCTTTTTTTGACCTTATGTATTATATGGAATACGACGTACATACAGAATTAATATAAGGGTAGTACTTCACTCATAGTTCCCTGACCTTTATAAAAACACTCGGCCTAACCGGCCTAGTGTTTTTTATATGGTCAGGGGAACTCCTTGGTGGCGTAATATCCTTACTTTACACGGTAGGTAGCGTATTATCTCTTATTATATTGATATAAATCGAATGGAATCTGCGAGTAGATGGATTTTTGTTCGCCCAATATAGCTACAAGATGATAAATAGTAAGTGCAAGACAACAGACATAGTCCTTTTCACATGTACAAATATAAATAGTGGCTATACGTTATGTAAAAGTTTCTTATTTAGTTCTTAACATTTCAGTGCAAAGTCAGTATCCTATTAATTGCTCTTATTGAAAAAGAGCTTCGAAGAGCTGATTATTCATGCTTTTATTGGTTCTGTAAAGCCAAAAGTTGCACGTGGCAAAAATTTTCCAATTTCACAGTAATAATAATGGCTGTGAATTGTTAAGCATGCAGACACCATTAACGGCGGTGAGTGAATCAAGGGCATAAATTGCATAAAATTCAACTAAAAAGAAATATACTATATATAATGGTCTTTATAGCACTTAGAATATATATGGTTAGTACACTGTCTAATTTAGGTGTTAGTACACTGTCTAGACTCTCAATACTATGCATACTATGAAAAGGGAACTTAAGTCTCAGACAACATTGCACCAATAATTGACAGAGCACATTTCAAAAAGAGATACAAAAAAAGGCTGTGTCTCACCTCTCCCTTTGCTTGCTGCTGGTTTGTGAGTCTGATTTTTAGTTTTAATCTTGTAATAAAACCTTTTGAGTGTGTTACTATCTCGTGGTTTCATGATCTTTGACCCATAATTCACCTTATCTGGAACACCTAGTTAAGTGTATGCAAGCATGCAGCCTTGCTTCCTAGCAAGCTGAAAGCCCAGTACTGTTATTATTGGCTCAGAGATCATCCCTCCATCTGACCGAACAAGATTTCGTTCAGTTTTTGTTTAACAAATGATTTTTGTCCCTAAACAATGGATAATTTCCTGTTTGGAGTGTTGAGAGTAGAAACAATGAAAAGTAATCTTTGCAGTTATTACTTGCCAGCGTGGATGTAAGAAACAGCATATTAATATTCTAACGATATAAAAGTAAGTAGCGGGGATACGACACTGCAACCTGTTATGCTACAATTGCTATTTGTTGGGATATCAGTAAATGTAGAATTTTTGGCAAAACATGAGTATGTTTCAACAACAACAAAAAGAAGGAAGCCGGGAAAATTAACCTGTGTCTCAATGGCCTGTGTGGTTCCAAAGCCAGCATTTTTAGCAGTAAAACCCACCAATCGCACATGCAAAGGATGCAAGTACATTTCAGTAATGTCAGAAAATCAGTTAACGATTTTGTATTGTTTAGAAATGCTGTCCGCCAATACATGGTTGTAAATAACAGAGGCTGCCTATGAATAAAGTTTGTGCATTTGTAGAAACAGATTTTTCCAAAAAAACATGATGAAACAACAAAAAAACAAAAAAGAAATACCTAGACAGTAGACCTGATTGAACTTGTGAATTCTTGGGCCTGTGTGTCTAAAAACATGGCATTTACATGGGCGCCACCAGCAATCGCAGAAAAACCTGAGGACAGGAGTCCTGGGGTCTGGAGGGCATGGCGCTTTAAGTTAACATGGTTATGAGTTGTACTACATATACTAAATGCAACTTATGAGAGCAGAATCTTCAACTGTATAGGGCATTCTGAGGATAAAAGATTGTACTGGGATTGAAAAAAAAAATCAGTTTTAGTTCTCCTTGAATGCTGAAAAAAAAACATGTGTTACTGCACTGTTCAGTATTAATATGTGGCAACTGTTGGAATTTACAGGATGTTGTTATTTCAGTAGAAGGTTAGAAGGAAAACCGCTCAAACCATAGAACTCCCCATGAATAATTTATTGGAGGAGGAAAACTAATCATTAACTGGACCATGATAGCCCTAAAAAAACAAAACACAATAGTCCAATGAACAGTGTAAATTGTTTTATAATGGTCAATAAAATCATTTTTCACACTTGCGGTTTTTGGAAAAATGTATTTTTCGTTTGTGGCTGTTGTTAATTACAATTACCTTTGATTTGTGGATCAAAGAAAGTCAAGAGAGTAGAATACTGGGGCGAGTACTGAGAACAAAACTGGTTAGGGAAGTCCTCCCCAAAGTAAAATTTGCCTCTCACTGCTGGCCCCACTGTGGAATGTAAAAATCTTACCTTTCTCCTCTGTTCCTTATGGTTGTCCTTGCAAGCCTCTGAAAGTACAGGAAATGAAGAGTAGGGCGCTTCTCTCTGTTTGTAATCCGGTATCTTGCCCCCTTTCTTGTTCCCTGAAGACTCTGGTATGCGGCAGGGGATATTTCCCCCCTCCCCTCTGGATCACTCGGAGCTGCAGTGTTTTTAAATAAAAAATAATTCTTCACATAGTGTATGGAACCCCACCCCTAAACAATAGGTTTTTAACTATAAAAAACTTGCCCGAAATAGATAACCCGACCTCATTCCCTCAGCTCCCTTTACTAACTGGCGAGCGCATCTGTGATTCAGCTGACTCTCCCTCTTCATTCTGGGCATGATTCCTCTTGTATAATAAGGAATACCCCTTTTTAAGAGTCAGAGACAGATAGAGGACAGATTTAGAAATATCGAATTTTCGGAAACTTCTCGAATTTCTGGATAATTATCGAGATGCGGAAGCATTAAAAAAGTAGCCACATGTGTGAAGAAACTGACAGTATCACGTTCGGATGTGTGTATTATGTTCAATACAAGGATTGTGGAAGGGGCACTCAATTAGGCTAATTTACAAACACATTAGCGGAAGTGATAACTGGTGGTATAGCACCCCCACATGCCCCTTTTATGGGAGGGCCTATCACTTTAATATTAAAGCACTGGATGGATGGCCTCTTCCATCATTTAAAAAACCAAAGGGCGGGGGGGATAGTGAGAAACATGTGGTATGATCCAATGCACAACATGAGAATGCAAAAGTTGCTAATGGGAATTGAAGTAAAAAAGGTATAGAAGTTAGGACTTCCGACTGGGGGTACCTTGACGTGGTTGGAGGCTTTTCATTCTGTGATCACAGTAATGTATACTAAAAAACCCTTTGTTTATAAAAGTATGCCAAGGTGCAGATTATATGATATTGTAGGGGCCTTGGAATGTGCAATGATTATCTTTTCTATGTTGTATAAGTTGTATATGTCCACAGACCATTCCCAGGTCCCAGGCCATATACAGTAAGGCTTTACTGTTGCTTTGTTAACCCACATTTTAGCTGAACTTTTGAACTATTTATCCCATTACTGGGGACAACTTTTCGAATTTTTCAAACTTTTCTGGAGTTTGCCATCTCATAGTTTTTAGTGCAAACTAACGTAACAAGCCTAAATTACTGGAGCTACATTATTTCAAATGAATACGTTCTGATGCTTTTTACTGAATGCAAGCCAAGAAAAACTGTTGAATGTAAAATAATGTATGCTTATCTTAAGAATTCTTACGAAAATTACAAACAAATGAAGATATTTTACAGAAGTTAACACCCAACACCTCTCACTCCCCACAGGGATTACAAATTAGCAACATTGTAGCGCTATCCCTCTGTCCCTGGATGAAATATATTGAGCATGGGCCATAAACAGGTAAATGGTTACACAATTTTCATCTGGATTGGCCCTCCCCAACTTGTGCCTTTATGATATGTGGACTTTCCCCCTTAAAACCAGGAAGCGGGCCCAAGTCATTATATGAAACTGAAGGGGATGCCTCCACTCATCGTCCGATTCATGTTATTATGGGGTATACATGTTATCTGGGGCAGACGTCCTTTTGAAATAACAATGAAAATATCCGTCATTCTAGCTCATTGCAGCTTTGTTGATATGTGGAAGGATTGGGGTATATTACTTCATATAAATACTATATAACTCATTAAAGTCTCAGGGGACCATCGCTTCCTTTCAATTGAAAGACCTTAAACAGTAATTCACTTAAACCAACATGTTCCAGTTTGGTACCTTAAATTAAAATACTGTTTAATTTTCAGAATTCCATGGTCACAATTATTATTCCCTCTATTACAGAGGAAGATTAGAAAGAACTTGCAGAATCCACATATCAACAGCCTCTTCAGCTGCCTCAAAAATGTGATACAATTTTATATACATACTTTATCAAGTGAACTCGACCCCATTAGACTCGTTTTTAAATGTCACCAGCACACATCGAGGGGGAATGTACCAAATTGCTTACAACCCAGATGATTTTTGGCATTGGTATTGGATGTCCCCTCTCCAAACTCTACATTGCCCAATGTCCCCGAAGATGCTGCTTCTAGGGAGTTTCAGATTCATATACCTGGAGCAGCAATTGATTTATTTTTTTTGTTGAGAAATGTGTTTTATGGCATTGATGGCATGACTTGTGTCTGATGTATAAAGGTTAGGGGTTGCCCCACTAAAATCCTGAGGATTTGGCCCCCAATGCGGTACCCCGATGTAGCCCCCCAATGTGTGGTTGATCTCATTGAACCTTTGGATCCATACTAATAACATTGCCCTCCCTTTCTTTTTTTCCAGCTTGCCATCTCTGTTTAAATGTTTAATGTTTGATGTCTGTTACTTGTTAAAAAAGTGTTTACGATTGCAGTAGAAAACACAGATTTTATTCTTGGTATACTAACAGGTACTTACATACTGTAGTTGGCACGAAACATTACCTCTTAATCCCACCCCCCCCATCGAGAAATAATAGAATGCTAGAAACTACATGCTAGGTCACTCTAGAAATGCTGCACCATTTCGTTGTGCCCGGTCCGGTCGCTCCACAAAGTCTTCGCTGCCAAAAAGGAAGATAGATATAAAAATATATCTACTATATTTTTTTTGTAACCTAGGGACAGCTGCTAATGTATGAATGTTTTGTTATTTAACCCGTGATTTGAGGTATCTAATAAAAGTTAAAAAGGTAAAAATTTCCTGAAACAGTTATAAACAGAAGGTTCTTAAGTTGGGGAATTTTTTTTGGGGTCTTTTGTATGATAAACATTAATTTTTTTTTTTTTTTTTTTTTTTTATATATTTCATTTATATTGCATCAAGATGACGTGTTTGGCAATGTTTCAACTTTTGTTGTTTGTAAATGTCATAGAAGCACTAGTGGAAAAGCTAAATTCATTAGCAGTGAATCGTTTTACCATGTGTTCTCTTTTTTCTTTAATAAGTGGGATATGATAAGCTATATTGTTTAATGTGCAATAAGCACATATAAGGCATATAGCATAATTGCATTTTAAAGGGAATGTCCACCCCCGAAAAAAAATTTACCCAATTTACTTTACATCTCTGCTCCTTAGGTTCTCTTGCAATGCCAAAGTTCAGAACAAGGGAAGAGGTAGGAGCTGCCTGAAAAATGTTGTCTGCCTCTTATCTGTCCTCCTGGAGATTATCTGGGAAGGAGCCTTCCCCACCTCACCCTACGAATCCCTTATACCTGCCTCACCCAGCCTACTCTATAAATATTCTTTCCTAGTGTAGCCACCCCTGCCCCACGTCTTGCAATGTATGGCAAAACAGAGAGGGCGGGAGAGTTTAAGTTAGCTTTCAATTAATAGAAACAAAAAATATCTATATAATAAAACAAGAAAAGTATTGACTGTCTATTTCTGGCACCTCCAGCATACAAAAAGGCCCACCAGGCCAAAAATTCCTTTTCTTTCCTTCTATAATAATAATAAAAAAGTATCAACACTAATGCTAGTCATATCAGGACCAACCATATTGCCAATTCAAATATTCGATCCAACATGAAGTTGAATCGGTATAAATATCAGAAACCAATAATCAGTGTTATGGCCAGCTTAATTCCATATTATTACTCTATCTCATTACGTTTGTAAATGTGGCTGGCATTTTCCGTAGAAGTAATCTTTAATAGATTTTTTTATTTGCAAAATGTTATTTCAACGAAAAAATTTATCGGGTACCTGAAAAACTGATACTGTATTCGGACTGATTCTAGTTTAATTAATTCAGCCAGACACACTTACATTGAGGCCTGATGAATATAAATATAAATATGACTACTGTCAATAAGTGCATCAACCTTGGGACAAATTGGGTTAAAAAAATCAATAGTGCCAACCACTAGATGCTTTCCTTTATGATCCTGATCAATTTACCTTTTTAGTTATGAGAGAAGCAAACAGGTTTTTTAACACTTGCAAAAAAGGCAAGCCAGAATACTTTATAAGAGTTATTTTTGACTTCAAAAACTTTAGCTATAATTAATCTTAACTATCTTGGTTATTATTTACCATAGCAAAAAAATATTTGGGTAAAATCAAACATGTAAAAGAGGCAGTTCAGTCAATGTTTTTTGTTCTGACATGTTGGTAAATCACTGGCAATGTTCAGATCTTCTAAGTGACCACACAATGCGTTCACCGGGATACATTACTGACAGGGCTGACGGATGGTAGAGGTGAACGGTTATTTTTGACTAGCTGAAAAAATATTCCTGTGTGTGGTCAGGGAGAGGCAAACCCAGATTGACAACAACAGTGAAGGGTTCAATGGGAATTTGTGTAAAACATTGAACCCAAAAACCTTTGCAATGATGCGTAACAGGTAATTTACATCTAAAAATAAAGTTCCGGAGCAAAATTAACATGGAGCGATGTGGGCACTAAGCGCTCCATTCTCCTCTAGGGGAAGTTTAGTGCAAATACATATTAAATATGCTTTTTCAGAAAAAAGAGCAGTATTCTCTTTCATCCCAATGACCTATCTGCCCAAATTCAGAATTAGTCTGTGTATAAAATAAATGCAACCGAAATAACTGACTTCTGTTGCAGGACCCCTAGTATAGGCTGTTAGGTTTTGCACTTGACCCAGTGTATGGGTTGATTTCAGTTACTCAGTAGAGATCTGAGCATCTTTGACCATTCACAGCCAATCAGTAAAAATTACTGTTAGGAAACATTTCAGGAAGTGGTGCAATCCTGGGAAAGAAGGAAGGACCGTTAGAACCTGAAATGTCAGCTCACTCATGCCCCACAGCACGAATAGAAAGGTTATGAAATCAACTGTGAGTGTTCAAACGGGAGAGAGAGAATAGGTAGAATACCGTATTTACTCGAGTAAAGTCGAGGTTTTCAGGCTGTAAAAACAGCCTGAAAACTGAAACCTTAATTATAACTCGGGTCGTCACTAACTGGTAGAAGCAAGATCCGCATCTCCAATCGTGCATCCACTGACGTCAATACTAGGCACCTGTTCTTACACCGGCGCGAGTAGTCAGTAGTGACGTCAGTGGAGGCGACGATCGGGAGAGCGGGCCAGCCGGATTCCTTCTTAACAAAAGTTTAGTGAAATTGCCAATTGCTGCCGGTTATTTCAGTTTGTTGTAGTTCTTAGCTTATTTTTATGGCAGGGAGGGAGGAGAAAGGTTTGGGTAGGGGGGGGTTTCAGTTCACTGCCAGATGTTTGTATAACTACAACTCCAGCAATAAAGCATGCTGGGGAGTTGTAGTTACAAACACTGCCCCCAGGTCCAAAGAATTGGGGATATACTTTAATATTAAAGTGAAGACTACTGCCTGAAAACAAGAGGGCCAAGAGGAGGAATTGGCATCTATTGTAAATAAGATTGCCTTCTGAGCTGTATTGGTTGAGGCTTTAGTTGCCCTTTAAATGGGATAAGCAATTACCCATACAGTAATCACATACAGTAATAGCTAAATACAGTATGGTTAGTACGTATGGGGGGGATACTGTATGGAAATTGCTGGTCCATTTAAATAGCAACTAACGCCTTCAAAACAATACGGAATCAGAAGGGCGAGAGAGTAGTGGTACAGATTTTCTTACCCCTCGACTTGAGTCAATCACTTTACAATTGTTTAGGTAGAAATAGGTACCTCGACTTATACTCGCGATCGTACATATTCGAGTATATATGGTTAATAGAAGGGCATTACACAAACTAACAATTTTTAACAAAGATTGATCAATTCAATGAATGTCCCTTTCAAAGTCACGCTAACGATTTACAATCGGTTAGTGCTAATTTCTAAGCCTTGATTTGCCACGACTGTGCAAGAACCCGGAAGGAAAGAGAAGAGAATACGCTCATGCAGCCCGTCGCAAGCTTATTACCAGAGGCCAATTGCACATATGTATTTAACGCCAGCAGCTAGCTGGCGTTAAATACCTTACGGGGCAGGTGAGATTAGCCCAGAGTCATGCAGCCTCGGTAAATGCCGATACGGGAGATTTTTTTTTTGGGGGGGGGGGGGGGGGGGCCCAGAGTGTTGCGGCTCGGGTGAATCTCCCTGCTGGACTCATATGGAAAGAAAAAAATACTTATGCGGGGCAAACACAGAGGATTGTACTATATTTCTTCTGAACGTGCCCAAGCATGATGCTTATACTTTGCAACTGATAAATAAAACTGTTAAATATAGCACAAAAACTTAAAAAAAAACGATTAAATTAGTGCAAAAACATAGAATTTTAAGAAAAAAAGAGTAGTATTTTTCATCCCTTATGACCTTAAACATGTCCCCATTCAGCATATTCTCTGTGTATAAATAAAATGCTCCAAAGTACTGTTTGCCCTTCACCAGGGCTGGGTTGATCAGTGCTCAGTAGGGATTGAGATGTTTGACCCATCAACAACCAATTTTCAGTAGAAAATTACTGTTAGAACATTTCCATGTTGTGGTGCATTTCTGCAAGAAGAAGGCGTACAACGATTGAAAATGTCAGTCACTATGTAAACAGCAGGGAATAGCAAGGGAGTATATATTCCATTGATGTTCCAAAATGGAAGAGACTATGTGGGAATACGTAGGATGTATAATAGAAATAAAAAATGGGTATGGTACACTATTTGCACTGCCATGTGAAAAATCCATGCTAACCTGATTTTACTGGGGGTATGGAATTTACAATACTTCATTTTAAAATGAAAAAGGAATATATTGCTTCTCACTTGGGGCCAGGCCACGCTATGCAGTTTTCACGAGGTTTGTGCACCACAATTCTGGCCTGAAGAGTTGAAATAACACGAAATCGTAGGAACGCAAAAATTCCTGCAATTTAAAGGATGCGATACTTTTTTTTTTTTTGCCACAATCGATGTTTTTAATAACATGTGTGATACATGCCAGAATCGGCACATCAATCGATGCGTTAATGCACATGCGGATGCAGATTCTGGTGGTTGCAGTGTAGCCTCAGACTAAAGTGTATATTAGATCAATTGAAATCAATTGTGGATGAATTGATGTAATTATAAACAGTATGATGACTATCTGTTCTTTTAGCAATGGTTTCCTGGACCTATACAATTTTGTGGTACAGATCAATCTCATAAAGTGTGAGCTCGGGCAGTTTGTCAGAAAGTGTGTGAAACATTGTAGGTAGGTCCGAGGGAAAATGACAGTAATTTTACAGCATCAGTCCAATTTCTAACGTTCTATTTTTCCTTCTTGATTTTGAAGTGTTCATCACACAAACATTGATTTTTTTAAGATGTTAAAGGGCATGTCCACCCCCACAACTATAACCCCCAGTATAGGCCCCACCATGTAGTGAAGTGTCAATCCTTACCTCCACATCCCAGCTCCATAGGGTTCTCCTGTAGACCCCCCTAAAGGTCCCAAAAACTGTCCACCGGAGGCTAGCAGGGCTATGCCGTCCGTGCCTCGGTAGATGATTTGTCATGCGTACTTGCAGCCCTCTCCCCCTCCCTTCCCTTCCCTCTCCCTCCCGTTCATACTATCCCTCCCCTAGCGTAAAACCCCCCTAATATGCGCTCCCCATGTTCTGGCAGCCTAACCACATGTTTGTATTTTCCAAAACGCTCCAAAAACTCTTACTTACTCTCTTTCTCCGCTGCACTGAATGGAACGGAAGCCGCGTCCGTGATGGGCTGCCGCTCGCAATCACAGCCGCGGACTGCCGGTCACGCCCTCTGATTGCATTTATCGCAAGCAGAGGGCCGCAGTGCAGCGGAGGACCGAGGGGAGGTAAGTAAGAGTTTGGGGCAGCTTTCTGGAAATACAAACCATGCGGTTGGGGCTACCAGACATGGGGGAAATCATATCAAAAACAATTTTTAAGGTTGGAACATTGCCCCTTTTTTAAAGCAAATGCAAGTGCTTTTCAAAAGCAATATTTTTACAAGTAAATATAAAGAAATAAAAAGTAAGAAAAACAATAGGACCATAAGAAAAGTGAAGACGCTGTCTCACAGGGGCTTTCTGTCATTAATATTCTTTTCAAAACCTCCTCTGATTTTTATCTCTCCCAATATATTCAAAGAACGACACAAAAGTTGGAAGATGGCATAAAATTTGAAGGTGCTAATGAGTTACTTACTGAGCAAAGATTTTTAAAAGTACTAACATATTTCGAAGGGCTGTGGTGTCATACATTAATAGAATAAGGCTTATGACCATCTTTATAACAGTGGAACAAACCAAAGGTTCTCTATAAAAAAAAAAAATAGACAATGCTTTTAAGAACTGGCTAAGATTCAAATAAAAAATCTGTTTTTTACTACAAAAGCAACAAGTGTCTATAAAAATACAGATTTTTTTATTTGACCTACTTTATGTTTATAATTTAAAAAATCACTGATTGGTTTTCTGGATGTGGTATTAATTTAGCACTTTACAGTAGATTTTTTTTTATATTGTTTATTTCACAAGCAGCACTTCAGAAATGGCTAGCTGTTGATGCTTAGAGGTAGGATGACATTTAATTCTCCTTTGGTAGATTATGGGAATAATTGTCCTACCTCCCTGCATCAAATGATATTATTTACGGGCTATGCTGCGTTTTTTAATATGCATTTGATTGAGATTGTGATGTGGCCGCAATGTTAAAAGAGCACACTGTGTTGGGAAATTGAGGAAATAGCAGGAAGAGCACAGTAGTGTGGCTCGCACTCTATTTTCTTTTTAAAGGCTTGTCCACCTCTGTTTAGGAAATTTGCGGTGTAGTAGTTTGTTAAAAAAAAACAGCCCAATTCTTCTGACCAATGCCTATTTCCCACGGCGTTCAGGCACATGAAAATTGCAGACAGGGGGCCGGACCAGCCAGCAGCATCCGTGAAGAAAAAGAGAGGCGGCAGTGTGGGTTTGTGGGTAGAGTTTGTAAAGGCATGTCCACCCTGATAATAAACTTTCACCTATATAGTATGCCTTCCCCGCAGCCCCAACCCAGCCTATAAAATAATTTTAGGAAGTTACCAATCTTGACTTACCTTCCCCTCTTCTCCGACGCATTGCCCGGCCTTCTGTTGCAAGGACACGCAAAGCCAGGGACGGGAACGCAGCTGCGTCACGGATGGCTGAGAGGCAGACAATCACGGACGCGGCTGATGGCTGCTCAGAACGCCAGAGGCGAGTTCGGGAGGTAAGTAGACTTCGGGGGACTTTCTTAAAATTAGTTTTTTAGGGGTGGGGGCTGGAGGAAGAAATACTATTATAGGCCCAAAGGGTTTTATGTAGGGGGAGGGGATCGCCAAACGGGAGGAGGGGAATAAGGCAGTATAGTAGGAATGCCAAACTGTCTCCGGAGATCGGACGGAGGCCGAGTCCTATATGACTCGGTATCCTCCTGGTGGGCCGCCTTTGGGACGTTGGGGGGGACTACAGGGAAACCATATGGAGCTGGGATGGAAGGTAAGGATTTATTACACCCATGGTGGGGCCATTAGTGGGAGGATTATAGTTTTGGGCAGTGGACATGCCTGTTAAGGATAATCAAAAAAAGCAACACCTTACAGTCACTGGACTGACTGCTATCCAGTCCATCAATATATGTCCAAAGAAAGGTGCAACGGTACTACCAAACATTTGTAAACTTTGCAAAAAAACTTTTGTTCTCCATTTGGGAAACAAAAACCTCTAGGGGCACATGGTTTGGGTGGACCTCCATCCTTATCCACCTTTATCCAAGCTCTTGATAAAGGGTGGACAGGTTTGTTTTCATAAATGGGTAAAAAAATTTAAAAAGTTTAAAAAATAAATTGGAAAGTTTGGTGAAGTCCATTTGTACATGTTCTTGGTACGATACCTTTAGTGCAAATGCAGGGACTATTTATATAAAGGAGCATTATTTTCCGTTTTTGGCCACCAGGAATTCCACCACATTTATTAACTTTCAACTTCTTTCTTACAAAGTTATTACAAAGGCAATTTTCATCCATGGCCAAAAAATTATGTAGCAAAAAAAGCAACTAATAATGTGAAAAGTTCAGCACCTTACGAGGGCAACATAGGTAATTCAACCCTGGTGGATTTTTCAAAGTAGTATTAAATTGTTAAGAACACAATGAACACCTATCTTGTTATTTAAAAATAGCCTAAACCAGAAGTGGTGTTTTTTTCCAGCATACATAATAAATAGTGTAAAAACTTCTACCAGGTGGATTTTCTCCTTTTTATTCATAGGATATTGATCATACGTGTAAAAACTCAACCAGGCAATTTTTTTCCTTGTTTAATAATATGACTAATAATTAGTATTGTGTATTTTCAGCAAATAGCAGCCTAATTATTAAACCGGTACATGACTGGGGAACATACCATGTGATGTAGTTAAGAATAGTTTCATTGCAATGGACCTTCCAGTTTTTTTAAGTAAGTAATGATGGTCGGCGGAAAAATTCTGGTAAAACTTACAACAAATTGTAAACAAAAGGCAGAAAAAGGTGTCAAAAAATCAGAATTTTATAACTAAGCTTTGAAATGTCACCTTTCTCTGGTCTGGTAATGGGGACGATGCTCGAGAGCAATTTCTAGATTCTAATTACCAGACTTAAACGCAATGAATAAGGCGATATTACCATCACCGTTAGTGTTACTTTTTCGCGAAAATTAGCATTTTATAAATGACCGCATTCAGTGCGATTGTCCTGCCATAGCAAATAGCAAAAAAAGCGATTGCTTAAAATATGCCCTTTGCAATGGGTTTTCCCATTGGCTTGCATTTCAGACTGCAGAGACAAGCCAGAAGAGGGGATGGACAGCGAGGGAAAATAACTCAATGGTTTTGTTTTTTTTTCCCCGTTTTTTTCGGACGACCGGGATCTCGAAAAAAAAATCTGACATCCGAAATTCAGGAAAATGGAACAAATTGTTTGAAGATTTCAAGGTATGGAGCATTTTCGTTTAATTTCGAAAATAGATTGGAACATTTACATATGATCGGAGACCACTTTCCAAATTCCTGATCGTATTGTTTTTTTTTTTTTTTTGTTTTTTTTTTTTGTTTTACCAGAGGTCTTCGAAGTTCGGGGCTGGCTATTTTCATTAACTTACCCAAAATAGCCCTTGAAACGTTCGATCTCGAAAAATACGATGGAAACTCAAAAATGGTCTCCGGGCATATTTTCGAGGATTTCGAGTTCAAATCATTTTCGGAAAAATGCTGTTAAATAGTTAGTACATTCGAAAAAATCTTCAAAAAATGTCCGAAAGTCCCAAAATCGTGGAGTTCGACACCCTGGGTTACTATTAATAGGTGGAAGAAGAGGAGGGAACCATAAAAAATGAAATAAGAAATGTAAAATCTGTTGTATTGATTTGTTTTCTTTAGGGTTATACTGCTAAAAATAAAAAATAATAATATTGAGCAAACAGGGATGGAGGGCAGGAAAACCCATGATAGATAAGCCGAATATCAAATACAATGCCTAAATATTACAGTGTGTTGTCCAAAGTTTAGGTTTTGTTTATTCATGAGTCAAGGGATTATAATATTGTATGCAGGTTGCACAAAAAACTCTCAGAAGCTTATTTACTAAATCAGATCTTGCCAGAGGAGACAAGAAGGATTCATCTGAAAGCTGTTTGAAGAGGGTGTTAATATGGACAAAGGCAAAGACTAGAAGCACTTTGAGAGATTATAGTATAGGAGAGTGACGTTTGGAGAGGAAGTTTTGTGTGATTGCATGGTTTATTATACTATACGCATTATTAGTGTGCACAGCTAGGCCTATAAATTTTTTTTTGCCAGGGAAGTTGTTCTTTTTAGTTGAACAGTTATACCAAATGTGATCTGTATTGGGGGGAAACGATTGTTTGGCAGACACTTGTTTGTTTGTTTTTTACATCTTCCCATAAGTAAAAAATGATGAAAAACTCTCCATTATACCTATAACCATTTATTTTTTTGTTGATACCAAGAAGAAGTGGTTAGTGGAAACATGGAGGGGGCGGGAGTTTAGAAAGAAGGGATACAGTAGATTAAAAGGAGAAAAATCCAAAATAGGACTAAGATGACAAGTTAAAAATAACTTTTAAAATATATTTAAAAGAAGAAGTGTGAAAACCAAAGAGAAATGAAGATTAGGATATTAGCAACGTGAGGTGTAAATAAAAATAGAGGAATGCAATTCAACCAAGTAGAGACACGTTATTCTGTAATTCTAATCATTTCAATTCTTGTATGATAATTATTACTGTATTGTGTCCCCCCCTACACACACACTATTAATAGTACCAGAGTGAGGACTTAACCACTATGTCAAAGTTCCCTACTAATGGCAGCTCACCCTGCCCCCTCTCTACAGTCAGGACTGCTTCCGGACTGGCCAGTGGAAAGACATGGAGGGAGGCTAACAAAACTTGACAACGGTGTTCTAACAAGAAGAAAGAAATATTATATATTTTATTTTCCAGTTGGCTATCTACTAAGATGAGATTAAAAACTAGGATAGAAAGTTAATGTCCTTGGTCTGAAGTGTCAGAGAACAGAACAAAGCTGTATCATACTGCAGAGGACTTTTGCCGTCCTGTTTGCAGATTAAGTGTAGATGCGGAGCAGCCAGACAGATGTTATTCAAGTTCATTCCATACTTCCATTACGTGTCTCCATAATTTATTGTCACATTTTTAAAACATATTAACTAGAGGTCAAGTTAATTATGAAAAATACTGAACATCAAAAAATCCACTTTTACTTTTGCACTTTAATGACAAATTAGTAATCAAATTACCTGTTTGTCCTCGTTATAATGTTTATTGAGACCACAATATTCCATCACAAACGCCTCTTTGCTCCCAACCTACATTTTTTCTCATCTCTAACACAATTAGTATTATACAGTCTATTATTGCAATGAAATCATTTATAGTCTTGAGAGACTTGATATAGATAGAGGAGAGGGAATAGATAAGTACTAAAACAAAAAAATTAAAGAGTACAATAAACAGCAATAACACATTAATAGTAAGACAAGGTAGTATTAAACCATGTACAGTTTATTATTGTTTTAAAGATATAGCTGGCCTTTAGGATTTGCAGAATTAGAGAGAAATTAAGAGAGATGTTTGCTTCGAGGTTAAAGCAGGGACTGGTATTTACATATCGCTCACGACGTACTTTAAACTAACATTAAATCTTGGTAACCACTTCAATTAAACTAAACAAACATTTTTCAAAAGATAGACGTCGAGATTGGATTCTGCCAAAAGGTTTACCGGGGTGTTCATATCCATTTATAGCTCGTTCAATTTCAATGTCAGGGTGGCAAGTCTAAAAGTTCTTTGTTGGGACATTGTTTTACTCCGACAAATAGGTTTTTAATAAGCTTTAACTTGGAGAAAGATATTTCTGCTAGGCTATTGTCCACAATCAGTACCCTGCTTCATTCTCTTTATTGTGGTTGTTACTTTACAGATTTCATCTTTTCAGTATACTCCGATAAACTCAAACAGCTGATGGGAATGTCAGGGGATAGATTTCCTGGTAGTTGATTTCAAAATTTGTTGCAGCGTTATCCAGTCATTAATCTGATTCTACTGTAAGGAGTAGGATGAAAGAAGTTGAAACACTGAAACTATGGTGTCATCCATGCAAAGCGTTCTAGATAAACTGGAGCGTTAAATATGTTCTAATGTACATAAAATACTGCAGCTTTTGAACCGGTTTCAGGATCTTCTATAGTTTCCATAATAATTTCTTTTAACTTGAGCCACTCTTTTTTATCAACACTTGCAGGTAGTCCCCACTTTCTGCAAGTGAGATTTGCAATGGCTTTTTGGCATCCTCTAATTAGTTCCTGTATTCTCTACGAACGCATGTGGCATTTTGTATTAGGTAAAGAGCATAGGACAGATCCATTTCCTATGCTCGCAACACTTTGAAATGGAATTAGGGTTTTAAATCTTTACTCGGCAGAAGCCAACAAGGAAAACAAACTGAAACATTCTATTTTCTTATTAGATTGTTAGTTGTGTCTTTCGTTACTTTTAGTGGATTGTCGATTTATCTTTGAAAGTGCTTTTCATGATATCTATGAAGCGGCAAAACAAAGGGCCAAGGCTAAGTCGTATCTTGAGGACCAACTTTGTGGAACACAAGCGTTTAGCGTCAGTACTTTCGGTGGGTAAAAGACGAAAGTACACTCCATCGCTTTATACTTCACCACAAAAAAAAAACACATAGAGGGCTTGGTTACAGCAAAAAATCTTGATATCTCAGGAAGTACGGCAACAACAGTCCTGTATCAATAAATTCAAATTATGAGCAGCACTGTGCACATATAAGCATTTGGCTCTGTCTCTGAAATACGCAGATTGTACCCTTTTAATCACCGCTCATTGTGCTGGCTCCATAATCATTGTCGACGGCATTTATAGGCTCTAGACCTTTTCCTCTATACTTGAATTAATATCTTTCCTCAGACCGCAGGCACTTTGGTCTCTACTGACTGAAAAACACCAGAGACCTAGTTATCTTATATCGGTTGCCTAAGCGGATCACCCGTTAACAGTGACATATCGCTAAATTTGAACTTAACTGGTCCAAGTCTGGATATATCTTGAGTGTGATCCATAAGAGTAGTTAGTAGTACCATATGAGTAAGACTGTGATGACTAAATCAGATAGCATTTCAGATTCTACCTGCTTAGCCAGCCTGTAATAATTAATTTTGTTGGTTGGACTAAGTATTGGATCGAGCCTATTGTAAAAACTGGAGAATTCCCCTAAAACGTGGTCATAGTGTGCTATAATTCAATGATGGCGAGGAAATTGCCATTATTTCTATGTCCCTACTTTTCCCTGTGAACAGGAATGCTTTATTGCCCATTCGCCATGTTAATGTCACTTTTTAATTATGAACCTGTCTCCAAAAAATTTCTCTCTTAAAATTAACTTTTATTCTCAGCATTATGGTTTTATTTATCCTCCAGTAGTATTAGCTCATTAGTATGGTAGGCTCATGTCACCCGAAAGCTAGGTTCATTGCTGGGACACAAGGATGAAAATTGACTTACCGTAGTCAGTGGGCTCCATCATTGAAGGGGAACTAGCTTTTCGCTTAGAAACCTTCTGGGGTGATAAGCTGGACATTTTGGTGGAGCGTTTTATATGCCATTTTAGTTCTGGCTTTCCGTATTAAAGATAGTCCTGAAGCCAGGAGGCAAGAGATGGCAGATGTTGGGAGGTTGGGATTACCCTGCACTCTCCCTGACCAGAAATGTTTTGCTTAACGTTTGTTTTTAAAAAAAACAGTATAGCACAAACACAAAAACATACTTCCACCGATACTCTTAGCAGAAAATATTTAATCAGCTACCAAAAAAACAAAAACAGATTTCTAAACTTGGACCCTCAAACCTTACACTTTTTGAAAATAATGACAAACCAAACTGGGTAAATACTTGGCACATCGGACACTGGGGTATAAACATGCTTAGCCCACAGAAAGAAACTGGTTTAAAATTTGCCATATAGAAACTGGTAAAATGGCTTAGCACACAGATGCTGGTTAAATGCTTGGCCAAACAGAGATTGATAAAAAAAATGCGTAGTAGATGACTATGGTAAATAGGTGGCACTTCAGAATGGTTAAAGTGCTTGGAATTGCAAACCAAGGTAAATAGGTTGGCACGCCACACAGCCAGACATTGGTTAAATGCTTGGCACCACAGGACCAATGTAAAATGACTTTAGTACAACGACCACTGGTAAAAATAGTTGGCACATAGGACTGGTAAAAATGCTGGCCACCCACCAGACAATGATATAATGATTCTTAGCACGTAGAAGCTGGTAAAAGCTTTTGCACACAGTCAGTGAATGGCATACGACATTAGTAAAAGTTGGACACTATTGCAGTTGTAAAATGCCTGTACGCAGGCAATGCCACACATTAACAAAAAAAAATTACAATTGCCAATTTGCAAACATTTTGATTATGAATGTTGGCATACAGGCAAAAATTGTCAGTTGAAAAGTTTGTGGAATTGTCTAGGTATCAACGTGCAGTTTACACACTGCCAAGATGCGTGGGCACGCCGTCATTAATTCTGTAGTAGAACGTGTTGCACATTGCGCAACAGTGGACATAGCTAGACAGCTCAGCTGATAGAAAAAAAAAGAAGAATCATGCGTTCGGCTGTGGCGCGGCCAGGCCCAGCGCAAGTGCGATCTTCGCGCCCTGTGGTCCCTACGCCAACTGCTGTCGAAAGCGGTACACAGGCCAATACTAACTTCAACAGAAGGTGTACTATTGTTCTACAGATCTGTAAACAAGGGAAATACGGGATTTAAAAGGGGGGATTCCTGAAGGGGTTACCACCGCAACAAGGGGGCCCAGTAGGAAGTTACATTTATAAATAATAGGTAAATGCAGTGTTGACTAGTCAACTATACAAACAACGATACAAAACCCAGGATCTCTCAATGTACCTCTTCTTGCTTGCTAAGCTCCCTCACAGTGAGAGTAGATACAGAAGTAATTTTACAACCCAATCTCAGGAATCCCAATATATGTAACTGTCTATAGACATTAAGTGGAATGACGCAGACTGCACTAAGCAAGTAGAAAGGGGTATTCCAAGACACCAGACCCACACCAAAACACTCCCACGTGTAGTCTGTCAGTGTTAAAAACGTAAATGCGTGTTAAGGTACGCCCTGCCAATCATGTGTCTGGATATGATTGTGACTATGATCTAGACCTGACCGATTTTCTTAGAATGTGGCCAGTGGTGAATGATATTCCAAAATGTTATTACTAATAGTCTGTAAGCAATTTTGCAAAACACATGTAAAAGAGGTACAAAAGGTATTGGGGCATTATAGCAGTTCTTTTATTGAAAAACCAAAAATTAATTCTGGTTAATGCTTTCTAAATATATACAGTTACTGTGCATGGGTTTTAGGCAGTTATGAAATGGATGCTGTAAAGTAAGAATGTTTTTTACAATACATGCGGATCGCCAAGTTCACGTCCTTCACTAGACCACCAGGGCTGTTTGGAGCGGACAGGGGCATCAGGAGGAAGTCCTCCCTTACACTGCAGCTCGAGGGGAACAGGCTCCCACCACTACAGTGGTAAATTACAGTGATTCATCACACCAGGAGATTGATGCGACAAAGAGGTACACTTGAATGGTGCTGCTTTTCCCCCCGGCGATCCCGCAATGAAATTACTTATTTAATTTTTTCTCTGACGCCTTTCTTCTTTACCCAGAGGCGCCACATGACGATTATTAAATGTCTCCCTCTGTCTCATTAGGACAAAGCGTCCCTGGGCCATTATGGTTAGTGTGCTTAAGATCTTTTTATAATCCTGTGGTTACAATGGATGGTACTCTTAAACTAAAGTAAAACTTGTCCTATATGTACCAAATTGTAAATTAGTTTATTAAGACATAGTATGGCATATATAAAATTAATGTATATGAGACTAGGAATAGTACAGATCCAAAGAAACAGACATTTTATCCAATGATTTTATTTTACTGCTCTTTGTGTGTGTCTGTTTCTTTCATTGTTGTTTTAAAGGGTGCCAACGGGAAGAAGCATTCTTATTGTTATCCTTCGTTGTTGTACACTGCATCTGAGAATAATGATGAAGTTGTTTGAGGGTTACCTTGTCATGATTATTCCTATTGATGTTGATTCGAAGGTCAAAAAAACAAACTTTATTTAAAGCATAACAAGCTTAGCGCTTTTTACAAAAGCAAAAAGAAATATAACGTGCTATTGTAGGGGACAACTTTGTAGACTATAACTCAACACGGGCAGCTTGCGGAAGGTGCAAAAATTGGTGGTCGGACCTAAAATGACCTCTTCTGTACTGTGTATCTTAAAAGCAGAGATTTGAGGCCTCTAGCTTAGACTGTATACAAAAAGGGCTGACCATTATATATTCAAAAAATAGTTTCCTTGGCTGATGACATATTTACTGAGTAACGATCATATAAAGTTCAAAACTGGCATCTAGTAGGCTTGCTTTATAGGGATGCATGTTATTTCAAAGTTTATATACTCGATTTTTCTATGAAGTGCGGATTTTAAATGCCGATATTTTTCTCATAGATGAGCTTTACTTTCCCCAGGGAGCTGAAAAAATTCCTTTCATTAAAGCTGTTTAGGCTGTGTTTATGCTGGGATGGAATACTTTCTCCTCCCTACTTTGCTTGGAATAGCTTTACAAGTTAGACATTGCCTCTACATTGTGCAGTTAAAGAGGTTTTTTTTAGGAAGTTCAAGCAAAAAAAACACAAAAGTTAGAAAAAATCCCAAGAAAGCATTTATCAGGTTCAAAGCTAAAATCCATAAGATAAAAGTTGAAATTTCTAAAATTAAAGGAATAGTTAACTCAGAAAATGAGAACGACTCCTACTTGCATTAATGGAATTCATTTGCATTTAAATGATTCGTTCCCAGCTCCTGTTACACTTATTGAAGAAAGATTTTTTCAGCGAACCTTTCTTTAACTCATGCTCCTTAAAACAAAACAATTATTTGGTTTAGCGTCACAGATGATTTGGTGCCATATTTGTCTTTGCCGATGAAAAACATTCTTATACATTACTACTGTATAAAAATAAATTTATGGAGAAAATATAGTTGATCTGTGTATATCTGAAGATCATGATTTAAAAGTTTTCGAAGTAGGGTTAAGCCAATGGAAGTTTAGATCTATGCAGTGTTAAACAGCAACAGCGCATTGGAGATGTTTGACTTGTTCCTAAAGGCTTCACTTAGGCAATAATAACCACTTGCGTTAATAGCCGAAAGCAGTTTCCCTGATACTGTATATAAGTTGATAAAAATTCAGAGGTTAGAGTTGCAGCTCTTCTAAACAAGGGGACAAATTAAAGAAGAAAATTAATCCAAGTGACAGGTCTCCAGGAGGTGTGCAAGACGCAGTAAAGCCTTAAAATTGACAATGGACGCACCAAGAGACATTAATTACTAGATGTTACCATATATTACAGATTGGGATTTTTTTTTTGATGAATTACATTACATTTCTGTGGAACTTCACTGAGAGGGGGACTACCATGTCATGGAATGATATGTCGCAGCAGCTTCATAGTCTTTATTGCTGCTTTTGTCTCCTCTCTTACTATACACTGGGGTACTAATTATAGTAAAAGAACCGCAGGGGTAGTGATACAAAAACTTAAAAAAAGTACTGTAAGGCCTTGTACACAAGGGCCTTATGTCTGGACCTGATATACCACTAGTAATCTGTCGCGATTTAAAGTGCATTTGGCCACAATTGATCGATTTGCATATTTAAAATTAGCAAGATTCTAGCCGTATCAATTGCCCACGTGTGGCGTTTCTAAAAAATATCCAGCAGATCCATTCAAAAATATTGTGACTAGGGGTTTTGATCAGAGCTGATGACACTTTTTCTTCAGTTTATAGAGTTATTCTAATAACTCTCAGAATAACATTCTACTGTAGGGGTAATACCCAAACAACTAGCCGCCAATCCCTACAAGGGATGCTTTCACAGTGCAGTTTGTTGTATATTCTACAATAACCAAAATGCTCCCACACATTCACTAAAAAATGGGGCATCTGACACTGTTACCAGTTCCAAAACAAATCTCAATCTCTGAATAGATAAAATTACAGCGTATGCTATTGAGATATCGCTAAAATAATGATGTAAAACAACCTTGCCACGGTTGGTGGCAAATTGTGATGTCTGCCATACTTTTTCTGTGAATGCATGTTCTCTAATTAAAGCTGAAGATTTGTCAGAGAAAGTCTGATGCACAAAAAGAAATGCTTAAAACATATACTGGTGCTGTTGAAAGGTAAATAACCGTAAAAAAATATAGAGGTAAACAAAAATTGCTCTTATAGGCGAGCATTTTTTATTTGCGGGCACCCTTGTGTAGAGAAGTTTGTTTATCCTTACTTGTAGGAATAAATGTAATTGAAAAGACATCCATCTGCTCTTCTTAATATTTATAGATGTGCCCCTTTATATCTTATTCATATAGTATTATCTTTCTTAATTTCTGGGGAAATATCCCTTAAAAGAACCACTGTCTATTTTTAGATACTATTTAAGACACTATCATTGAAACATGGATCATACTACATTGTTAGAAAAAATTTCTGGAATGTATCAGTAAGCTCCAAGATAGACCGTGGGGACATAAGACAGGGAGGAGCATGGCAGGGATGAGTTTAAAGAAATGGAAAATGAGTAGGGTTGAGACTAAGTAATGAGAAGGTCTAAAGAGAAAGGAAGGGGGGGATGGCTAGGAGAGTGTAAGATGGGGGTCACGAGGTAGGGCAGCTAGTTAAAAAAGGGGTTGCAGGGTTGGATTTAACGGGGCCTCTTTGGCAGAAAGGAACGTGATGAAGCATGGGCACTTCCCACTGCCAGACATTAAAATGTGTATTGGTGGAGGAGTGGATAGTGGTCACAAAAGGTTGATGGGATAGATTTAGGCGACAGTGGGTCGTCTGTTTCTTTTGTTGGCGGTGGTCCAGACAGAGGACAGACTGAGTGAATTAGGGAAGGACTCAGTTTGACGTCAAGTGGGTTACAGGTTAGAGGTCCTCTCAGGGTAGGGGTGATGATGGAAAAAATGAGGGCACGCATTGAAGCCGGGTTGTGGTGTGGCTTGATGAGCAGCACAAGTTTGGTACGGAAGGGGGTTGCCGGACTCTATGTATCATAGTTTATTTATAGTATTTTTACAATATGTTAATGTTTCTCAAGTTTACATTGTGCAGGATTTTTTTATATGCACATTTATGTAATGTATGCACTTAAATATGCCATAAAGAAACCTTGCGGTGGCCTATCCTTTCAAAGAAATGTGGTCTGGTCTTTTGTTTTGGAGGGGGAAAGTTAATGTTAAAGTGCAGGTTATTTAATGGAGTTATGGCGCGTATCATGCCAAGAGCTGGTCCCATGGTAGGAATAATCCATAAGATATTATATCAAGACAGGACCCAATTTATAATAATTAAAGCAAGGACATGCAACACATGGATCCTTTTAAAATATGGTCTCTAAAATCCAGGACCCAATGTCCTGTGGAAGGCAAGAAAAAAAAACACCAACCTAATGTGTTTCGTGGGCTAGACCTTATTCAGAAAGTAAAATATAAGTAAACTATTACAACTCTTATGCAAAGGAAGTATACCTGTTACAGTATGCAAAGATGCATAAAATCGAAAAATTGTACACGAGCCTCAGTAGTGCAGTTATGCAAATAATAAAATGCTGATAGTGATTGCACTACTCGGGGATCATCTACAATTTTCGATTTTATACAGTGATGACCACAGGGACGCGGTAGAGTCGACGAAACCCAAAGGAAAGAGAAAATAGGGAGTGAGTAACAGCAGTTTCTTCTATTGCCATGCACAGCTTACCTAACAATTTTTTAAACACTTTCCCCATTTTAGTTTACTAATTTCTACGATGTAATTTAATATGCACATGTAGATTTAAAAAGGCTTCAATCCATATTTAGTCAGGTTACCAGCATAAGCATATTAAATGTTCGTAACCACAGAATGTAAAAAAGGGTTCTTGGCCATCCATTGGATTTTACATTATGAAATTGTGGGCTCTTGCGGATAAGTAATAAGTTTTTTTTGCAGACACTGTATGTTTAAAGGAATAGTTCCACTGGAAAGTGAATTGTTCCTTTAATGCATTGGTTGAAGGGACTGGGAGGTTAGGAGCGTTGTCTTACCTATCATTCTTCAAACCAATTTGCTGGGAGCATGACAGAAGATAGAAGAACTTACCTTTCAATGATCCATAAAATTCTTCCATCTTCAATTTATGGACTCACAGATATTGACTGGAAGAATTGAGGTAAGACTTATATCCTTAACCCCCGGTCTTCAATCAATGCATTAAGAAATGTTCACTTATCCAGGGAACAATTTTCTCAAAAAAATAACAATGGATCTTAACCATAGAGCCTGAATAGGGGTATGAACTCAAAGGAGAAAAATAATTTATTCTCCTTTTTACCAACGCACTGGTAAGGCCTCATTGGGAATATTGCGAGTGCAGATTTGGCAATCGGTGTATACCATTACATATGTGCAACAACTAGATCAGTGCTAGCAGCCACTTTAGAAATCTTAGCTCCTTTAAAAACATTTGATCAAACAAGAATATGGTAGCTTACGTATGAATGGTATGGGACGTGCGGATGCCTCATATGAACACAGATGGGGTTACAGATGCTTACATAAATCGAAACAAATTACACACAATTAATATAGGGGGAGGAGGTTTTACACACGGCCCTCCCAAAAAAGACCTCATTCTATAGGAAGTCAATCAAGGCTGTGGACTGCTGACCACCAATAATCATTTGACTGTGATTACTTGCTGTCTCCTCTTACACATGCTTGAAGCTTATAAAAACGATCATTGAGCAGGAGGAGGCAGATACCTTTTCAGAATGGAAAAAAACTGTATAATTAATAAGGGTTAGGAAATGCATGTAGTAAACTTGGTAAAAAAAAAAAAAAAGCAGTTTGGGTGTGGGCACATGAACTGATTATTCACCCTTTTTTTGTTTAAAGAGCATGGCCCAGCTTAAAAAACTTTTTTATCATGTGGTTAGAGAACCCCCCATAACCCCATTTTTGCGACTAGTAAGAATTGTCAAAGATGCCTTTGGAAAAGGATTTACCTGACCCAGTCCCTCACAACTTCTGTTGTGTGGACATTAAGGGGAGCTTCTTGATAGATAAGGAAGACAAGGAAAGCTTTTTTAACTAGATGCTACAAGGGTTTTCCATGCTTCTGTCAGAGATATTGCATAAACTTGGTAAAACACTTTAATATCCATCCATATAATCCCCTCACTGCCTCTGAATGCCTAGGACTGGGGCTTTGGAACACTGTCTGCAATATTTTGGGTTTACCCAAAATTGTCTACAATTGTAACACACTATAATCATATAACATATAAAAAATGCTAAGTGGATATTATAATATACAAAATTCAGAGCCAGGATCCTTTGACTTGCAAACAAACCCCCCCCCCTGTTCGGTTCATATCTATGTGCTGAGCGTACTATACAGGGCATTATAAGGCTATGTCCACCCTAAGTCGAATTTTAATATTCGAATTTATTTTTCAGAAAGCCCCCAAACTCTTACTTACCTCCCTCGATCTCCGCCGCACGCCGGCCGGCCCTCTGCTTGCAGAGAATGCAAGAGAGGGGCGGGACAGGCAGTCGCGTCTGTGATGGCCTGAGCGGGCAGCCATATCATGGACGCGGCTGCCGGTCATTCAGTGCAGCGGAGGAAAGCGGCGCGGTAAGTAAGGTTTGGGGGAGCTTTTTCTAAAAAAAAAAACAGGCGGGTTGGGCTGGGGTGACATGGGGGAGCAGAATATTAAAGGGGGGGGTTTAATGCTAGGGGGAGGGGATAGTAGAACGGGAGGGAGAAGGAGGACGAGGAGCAGGGAGGGGGAGGGAGGGGGGAGAAGGGCTGCAGCACGCCAGGCAGGGAATCTCCGGGAGGGCCAGGTAGCAGGCAGTGTCCATATGGAACTCTAGCCTCCTGGTGGTAGTTTTTGGAAATTTGGGGGGGGGACTACAGGAGAACCAGATGGAGTTGGGAAGTGAGGTAAGGATTAAATACCTACATGTGGGGCCAGTAGTTGGGGGGATTTATAGTTTTGCGGGTGGACATGCCTTTTTCAAATAACCACACAGAACAGAAAGAAAGGGTTGTTAGAATGAGGCGAGTTTAAAATCCTCTGTAAGAAAATATGATTGGCGAATACACATACGCATTATCGAAGCTGTTGTAAATTCTTTCATGTCACTGCTTGGGCTTAAAAATGCAATCATTTCATGCACCAGCTGTGTGACTTGAAAGTATCTGAAGGGTTATATAATCAAGACGGGTATTAGGCCTAAAAGCATGCAGTGTTATAAGAGATTAAAACGACAAAACGTAGTTTGTTGATAGTCTGAAAACACCTTTGGATTTATATCATGGCTGAGGTGTATTAATCTCCTCAAATACAATGTAGCTCAGGGGTTAGGCACTGATGTCTTGCCAGCGCTGAGTCCTGAGTTCAGATCCACTTTTTGGACCAACATCTGGCAAGGAGAGTTTGAAAGTTCCCCATGCTTGCGTGGGTTTCCTCCGGGCACTCTGGTTTCCCCCACAATCATAAAGGACATACTGATGGTCGTATGGTAAGTAAAAAAAAATGTTGCCAAGATTGTTAACTCTTTGGGCGGAGGAATATGTTTTACATGTTAATCTATAAAGCAATACGAAAAGATGTTGGTGCTATATAACTCCACCAAAATATAATAATAAAAAAGCGTGGGAAAAAAAGTTCTTTGAAAAAATCTGGAACCTTTGTTGCTGCTACCTATTAAATCTCACAAAATGCACTGTAAGCAGATGGAAAACACTTTTACCTGTGTCAATGCTGTTCCTGGACAAACTGATTCCCTAACATGTGTTTGGTTTTCCCATAAAATCTAAATCAAACGGACCAATGTTGTATTACAAATGCTGGTGGACCATCTTACTTCACTTGTACCTAACAAAGAACCAAATATGCCTCATAGAGATTGTATTTCGAAAATCAAAAAGTAGACCATTTTCGGAAATCGAAGTAGACATTTTTTCCCCAAAAATAAGCATTTTCGAAAAATCAAAAGTACACGCATTTAGAAAATCGAAAGTAGACAAATTTTCGAAATTCGAAGTAGGACGATTTTTGAAAATCAAAAGTGTATGGCGATTTTCGAAATATCACAAGTAGGTGGCGATTTCGAAAAATCAAAAAGGCGATTTCGAAAATCAAAACAGTAGACAATTTTCAAAAAATCGAATCCTGAAAATTTCAAAAATTCAAAAAAACGGACGAAACGAACAGTCTCTAATCTCTAATTGCCTCGTATATATGTAGAAATTAAAACAAAACAGCTAAAAAGGAGGGTGTAAAAAATTTCCTTCTGGCTCTGAAATGGCAATTTGGAAAGTATCCCAGACTGCAGTGATATTATACCCAATTCATATGTTTTAGTTTAAGAAACTATTTAGGACACTTTACGCATTCAGGAATTACCTTTCACATTATGTTGGAAGACACGTTACACAGTTTAACCGTTCTCATGTAAAGAACCTTTCCTAAACTGAAGATGGAACTTCTTTTATCAACTTAAGGGTAGGTCCACCCTAAAAATCATCTGATTACTAAAGATAAAAGATTAATATAGATACCCCCTGACCACCCACAACCACCATGTTATTTTTTTTTAAAAACCCGAAAAGAACAGTACTTACAGCCCCTTCGATCCTCCGGCACATTGATCCGGCTCCCTGCTTGCCTGAAATTGGAAGCAGGGGGCCAGACCGGCAGCCGTGTCTGTGATTGGCTGAGACGTGGGCAATCACAGACGCTGACGTCAGTGGAGTGCCGTGGGAACAAAGCACAATTCTGATTTTTTTTAAAAAATAAATAATAATATGGTGGTTAGGTCTGGGCAGGGGGTATCTATCTTATACTTTAAGGATTTTATGCTAGGTGGAAGGAGTAGGAAGGATGGATCCAGGGGGTGGGAAGGGGTGGTGGATGTGCTAGGGAGGACGAAGCCGGCATGGGAATGGAAAACAGTTTACACATTAGTTGCCTATTTTGCACAGTATCAAAAGTTTTAGCAAAATCCAAGTATACTATATCCACTGCTATGCATAAATTTAAATTCTTGCTATTTATTAAGACGTAAATTTTTTCTGGCACAATCTATTTCTTATTAAATCCATGCTGACTACTACTAATAGACGACGTTCTGGAGACAAAGGTTAAGGATATGATCACGTAACAAAGTTTCCAGGCACCTTCCCTACTACTGAGTTAGGCTTAAGGTCTATCGTTACCGGGCTGGGAAGGACTACCTTTTTTGCTATGTGGTATTACATTGGTTTTTTCTCCAATACGTGGCAATCCATTGGAAATCACTAGGACAAAAAGTGAATTCTGAAAAGATAAGAACACAGTGTTCTAATAAAAAACTGCGAACCAAGCTCTTTTAAGATCGAGGATGATATTTCATCCGACCTGGGCCTTATGGATATCTACTTTGTCTAACTATGTTGCTTACATATCCTTTGTCAGCCAGAGTGAATATTTCTCATTTATACCTTCATATGATTACTCTCTGCTATTAAGGACTAGGATTTCTATAGTGATACAGAGGGGGGGGAAAGGAAAAACGGTTTTTTTTTTAAGCAATTGCCTTTTCAGAATCCTTCATAACCATTCAGCCCATTATGTGATGGTCCCACATCTCAGCCCCTCATCTTTTTACTGATGTAACTTTAAAATATAATAAATAATTAAGTCAGTTTGTGGTTGGACTTGCTTTGTTCTGATCCAGTCTTATTTTCATTTAGCTTACTTTAATGCTTCTCTTGCAATCGTCATACAACGATTTATTACTTCCTGTAAGCCTGTTCTGTTCCTCCTGATTCAAAATCAAAATTTTCTTTTTTTCTTTTCTTTTTTTCACATTTCCATTTTTACGCCTGGGCATAAGCCAGACAGGAGTGGACTTAATTTTTGTTATACTGGTTCCCAAAAGGAAAACATTTCGAATGTAATGTTTAAACTATGTAAAATCGGTCCACTTCTGCTCAATATCTTTACTTGGTACGGAAACAATTAGGCCAAAGTTAATATCAATAAAGCGCAAGGACCAGAGGATGCATCCTAGGATTTAAAAAGAGCTTAGTCGTTCTAGCTAGAACAAGTTTCTCATAGTTTCGGTTCGATTTTGTTGGGGACGTGCCGCTTGGATTGGAAAAAAGCCAATGTAATCCCAATATTCAAAAAAGGTAGTCAGTTTCACGCACTGGTAACTATAGACCTGTAAGGCCTAACATCAGTGGTAGGGAAGGTGATGGAAATTGTTAAGGGATCATATACTTGACTTTGTCTCCCGAGAGATCATCTTATTAGTGGAGCAGCATGGATTTATGAGAAATAGATCATGCCAGACAAATTTAATGGTTTTATGAAGAAGTGAGTAAGAAGTTGACTCAGGCACACGCGTGGAGTGTATATTGGATTTTGCAAAAGTTTTGTGATACTGTGCCACATAGGCGACTAATGTTATAAACTGGAGGACGGTTGGCCTTGATGAAAACATTTGGTTAATGGATAGAGAATGGTTCAATGTAGATAAATTTGTAAGGTGATGCATTGGGATTTAATAATCCCTGTGCATCTAACACCTAACTAACTCTGTGTAAGTCATCTGTAAATGGAACAAGATTTGGGGGTTCTGGTTAGATAACAGAACTTAGCTGTAGCAAACCAATGCCAGTTAGCAACAGCTAGAGCTTAGCAAGATATTGTTTTGTATTAAAAAAGGGGAATAGATTCAAGAGAGACAAATATTATTTTCCCTTCTTTACAAGGCACGGGTAAGGCCTCATTTGAATAGGCGGTTTTTTGTGCAGTTTTGGAATCCATATACAAAGGGAAATTTGAAATTGAGGGGCAGCTTGTCAGAGAAGGGACAACTAAATTAATAAGGGGAAAAATGGAGGGGCTTGAATATGCAGCAGAAGGACAAGTAGGGCTGTTTACATTGGAGAGAAGCAGCGGTGCGTGGGGACATTGAAACATTATACCAAATAGATATGAAGGCCCATACAAGGAACCTCTTGGTGCATTGTTCACTAAATAGGTCAATCAGAGGACATGTGGACATCCTTTAAGGTTGGAAGAAAAGAAAAACGAAGTTTCATCTTCAGGTTAGAACGGTGAGAACGAGTGAAACTGTGGAAACGTCTTCCGCAGATGTGGTCACGGGCAAGTTATTGCCTAGCTTAAAAAAGGCCTGGAAGTTTCTAAAACTAAAAAATTTGAGAATTTTTACTGGTATCTGAATGCATATAGATGCTGGTGATCCAGGGATTACTTTCCGATGCCGTTTAGAGCCAGGAAGAATTTTCCCCCTTTTAGCTGGGTTTTGTTCCTTCCTCTGGATCAAAACTGTTAGGTAGGGTTTAAAAACAAAAAAAAGTGAATAGGTTGGACTTGATTGGACGTTGTCTTTATTCAACCTTAATTACTATAAAAAAAGCCCCCAGCCTATGAGTAAAATCGGTCCACTTTGCTCAATATCTGTACCAGAAACAAATCCCCCCAGCCTATATGAGCAGAGTGGAGTGATTCCTTTAACAACATACAATTATATTTCCTAAAGTTAAAATTTTTGTAACCAGTGTCTTTTGATTTTTTGCAACCTATATTAAATGACACTATATCACAATTCTATATCGCCTAAAACTTCCCATTTACATTCATCTCCAAATTGAGCTCAAGGTTTTTAGATATCACAGATCAACAATGCATCCGTTAGTAGGAACTACTACATTCTGGAAAAGGAAAATATAATATTTAATACATAGAAAATTTAAGAACTTGAACCTTGTGAGTGCTGACAGTTCCCTTACTCCAATCTAGGTAAGGGTAATTGAAATCCCGATATACCAGAACATCGCCCCATACCAGGGGCAGCCTTCACCAACTGATATGGAGATACATCTTCCATTCCTCACTAACATTTGATGGGTTTTATAACAATACAACAATTAAATTGCCCACCGTTCTGTTCCTGTAACACAGCGCCACCCATAGTGTGTCTGCCGTATGTTGATACCCCACTCGAGCTATCTTTTATTTGGCTTCAATTCTGTTACATTACATACGGACTCCCCCCTCCTGTTGCTTAGTAACTCGGGAAGGTCTTAAATAAGTAGTATCTTCAAAACTTACTGTCCAGTAATGTGAATCGTAAAGCCATGTTTCGGCTATCCTATCACTCATAACCTTTTTTAGAGCTATTAGTTAGTTCCCTAGTTTTCCAGACTGGACGTCTTGCATTTTGTAAATAACATTTTAGATTAATTAATAATTATCAATTAATTTTTTAAAAAATTTCGCTTTAATTGATGTAAAGCACAATTGTAACAAATATAACACAACCAAATATATGGTAGTTGTTTAAAGTATATTGACAATATTTTGCCTATATTACTTGGTACATTTTAACCTTCAGTGTTTGAGCGCAATGGCTAACCCAGTTTGATACCATTAAAATAATAAACATTTGTCTGGTATTTGCAGTTGACATATTTCCAGTTTTGTGATTGTTACTATAAAGATATAGTCTCAATGTACCTTGATTTATAATTTTTAGCGGATATTAACAATAAAAGAAAAATATGTCAAACATCAGTTTTCAGACTCTAATTTGAAGTAATTTAACGAAAGGTCTATATATGTTGTATTCAATTAGATTAAAACGGGGACTGGGAAATGTCGTTCTGAAGACGTTTCGTAGTCATCCAATGGCTTTCTCAATCAGAATGAATTGACACAGAATCTGTGTGGCAATTATGTACCCGGAAAAATCCCAATTAGCAATCACAGCAGGTGTTAAGGGTGTGAGTGATAGTGGCTAGAGGGTATAGGAACGCCCAGAGTAAGGTGGTAAAAACAGCAGTGTACATGGCAGACAGTTGGTGTCGAACCCCCCCACCTCTAGTTAGGCTTGGGTTTTCTTGATTTTTACATAAATGGCCTCCTCGAACACCATCTCTTGAACCCTTCACGTTCCTTCGCCAGATGGTACATTACAATCTTCAAGTTATGTCCTTTATCCTTAAGATGCCAGATTACACGGCTGAGTCGTGGACTAGAGGAAATTGGTCTTCTGTGCTGGGCCATTAGTTGACAGTTGTTGTTGGTCTCCCCCAAATACAAATTTAGAGCATTCTTCACGCACTGCAGATATATGGATGTCGCTTTCTTGGTTTGTTAGGGGTCTTTCGGATGACCAATGCTGCTCAGTGTGTTGTTCGGTTTAAAGCAGACAGGGATACGATGTTGTTTTTTGAAAATTCTTCTTAATTTCTCGGAGAACCCCTGATACATATGAGATGAACATGTTCCTCCTGTCTGACTTTTCCCCTTCATGTTGGTATTCGGGTTCTTTTCTTCCTTCTATTCTTTTTGACAAAGGGACCAGTCTGATATCCACAAGGTTTTTTTAAGGGGCGTCCTCTGAGATGTTTCATTGCTTTAGATCTTGCCTCGGATGCTAGTGGGGATTTTAGGCTTCTGTGGCTTGCAGGGTTCTGATGACCCCCAGCTTGTGTATCTAAAGGGTGGGGAGTCAACATCAAAACTAATCGTGTGTGTTGGTTTTCTGGAACCATCCTACTTCCAGTTTACCATTTCCTTAAATTCTACCAAGCAAGTCCAAGGGAACAAGCCAGTTGTTGTTTGGTACCCTCTTTTCCCTTGTGAATTAATGTTTTGGTCCCACCGCATTAATGTGTTCGTGAAAGCTTTGACTTCCTTCTGGTGGCTTTTAAACCCAGGTGTCCCTACCAACCCATATCTGAACCAGGGCTGGGTGCTATGCCCTTAAAGGTTTATTAAGTGCCTGTGTTTTCTACTCCTCCATGTAAAGTTGGCCACAATAGGTGAAACTGGAGATCCCAAGCAAATCATGTTTTTGCTTATAGAAATTATCCTGTATTTTGAAATAGGTGGGTTCGGCACAAGTCCAAACAAGGAACACACCTGTTCGGGTTGAGATCCGTTCTGCTGGTAAGAGTGCTGTCTGGCCCAGCCGTTATTTCTACATGTCAACAGCCCCTTGGTGGGTATACAAGTGAGAGAGATGTCACATCATAAGCTGAGCACCATGTTTTTATAGACGAGTTACTATATCTTCAATTTGTTGGTTGAAATCCTGACGAGTTCTGAGTGATGCTTAGAACTTTCCCACAAAGGTTAGATGTTAGTAGATATTTTGCCACCTTGTATGTTACCGGTGATGCTGCTGACTAAGGTTTTAGTGGGCCCCTTCCTTATGTATCTTTGGGAGTCCATGATATGCATGGACTGTGCCTACCCAGGGTAGAGGCGATGATACATTGCTCGGTCAAATGGCTTTTTATCCTTTGAAGCTGTTGTTAGTAAGTCTGACTCTTTTCTTGTTAAACGGTGTGGGATCCTGTTAAAGCCTTCAATGTGTTGTTATAGGCAGGAGCATGGTCACCTTCTCATGGTAGTTCTTGAGGTGTTGAGGACCACTGTGCACTTCCCTTGTCTGCTGGTAGAATGGTGATACGGAATCTTCTTGAGGGCTGTTAAGTTTCTTCCTGTGTAGTCAGGTTAGTTAGATTGAAGGAAGTTTTAGCCCTGGCTAAGCGCTGCAGATACTTAAGGCGAAGTTGTCTGCTCACTTCGTGATACCTTACTTACTGTGGATAGAGGCTTCTGTGGGATATAAATCCAACCACGGGATAAAGGACATACCTTGAAGATTGTATGTTAACATACTGGCGAAGGAACGTGACTTGTTCAAGAGAGGTGTTAAGGAGGGCCCTTTATGTGAAAAATACAGAAACCAAGCCTAAATAGAGGGGGGGGGGTTAGGACACCAAACTGGCTGACATGTACATGCTGTTTAAAACACCTTACTCTGGGGCGTTCCCTAAACACTCTTAGCACTATCTAATAACACCCTTAACCCTGGCTGTGATATGCTAATTGGGATTTTCCAGGGTACATAATTGCCACAGATTCTTGTACAAGTCATTCTGAATTGAGAAAGCCAGTCGGATGACTAGCGAAACGTCTTCAAGAACTACATTTCAAGTCCAGTTGATCTAATTGAATACAACAGATATACCATGACCTGGATGAATGAGAACCTTCACAAGCTTAACTTAAGGTTGTTACAGTCCATTATATATATATACTTTATATTTAACTTACTTTAACAATCACCACCACCTTATTCAAGTGAAAATAAAAGTGATTGTATTTACTTACACTCAGGCACACTCCAAGAAATAAAACAGTGCTAGGTTAGTACATTCACACAGACTGCAAACTACAGTTAATAAATGTTTAAGTTTTTAATTTTGTCCGCCTTAAAAACAGAATCACCCCTTTAAGACAGAATCACCACTTTAAATAAATCAGAGCATATTTCACTGATCCAATAGCCAATCAGTAGAAATTACTACTAGGTTCATTATTAGTGTGCATCCTGGGAAGACAAAGGTTCATTACAGGACCTGAGATAGCAGCTCACTATTGACCACAACAAAGGTTAGCAAAGGGGATGAAACCAAAGAGTATATGTAGAATGTGCTTGTGAAGGTTCTCATTCATCCAGGTCATGGTATATCTGTAGCATATCACAGCCAGGTGTTAAGGGTGTGATTGGATAGTGGCTAAGGGGTGTTAAAGGAACGCCCAGAGTAAGGTGTTAAAACAGCATTGTACATGGCAGACAGTTGGCACAGACAGCAGCATCAACTCTGTAACATACAAGGTGGCAAAATATCTAGCTATTTTATCACTCACTATCACTCCACTGACACCACCTGCAGGCTGGAGGTTGGTATGTTAGGTATATTGGTGTAATGCAGAGTTATCGATAGATAAGATAGATAGATAGATAGATAAGATAGATAGATAGATAGATGATAGATAGCAGAGTTAGATAGATTAGACAGAGTTAGATAGATAGGCAGTAGTTCAGAGTTAGATAGATAGCAGAGTTAGATTGATATCAGAGTTAGATAGATAGCAGCGTTAGATAGATAGCAGAGTTAGATAGATAGATAGAGTTAGATAGATAGATAAAGTTAGATAGATAGATAGAGTTAGATAGATAGATAGCAGAGATAGATAGATAGAGAGATAGATTGCAGAGTTAGATAGAGATACAGAGATAGATAGATGATAGATAGATAGATAGATAGATAGATAGATAGATAGATGATAGAAAGATAGATAGCAGAGTTAGATAGATAGATAGATGATAGATAGATAGATAGATAGATAAATGATAGATAGATAGATAGATAGATAGATAGATAGAAGAGTTAGATAGATAGATGATAGATAGCAGAGTTAGATAAATAGATAGATGATAGATAGCAGGAGATAGTAGAGTAGCAGAGTTAGATAGATAGATAGCAGACTTGATAGATAGTGATGAAGATAGCCAGGAGTTAGATAGATAGCAGAGTTAGATAGATAGATAGCAGACTTAGATAGATAGATAGCAGACTTAGATAGATAGATAGCAGAGTTAGATAGATAGATAGATAGCAGAGTTAGATAGATAGATAAATAGATAGATAGCAGAGTTAGATAGATAGATAGATAGATAGCAGAGTTAGATAGATAGATAGATAGACAGACAGAGACAGAGAAATAGACAAGAGGCAGATAGACATAGTAAAATAGATAAACAAGAGGCAGATATATAGATAGAGATAGATATACAGAAAGAGATCGAGGGACAGATAGAGATAGATAGGGGGCAGAGGTCCATGTAGAATGTACAAGAATGTCTCCCTGGCCCAAGGTGTGGTCAAGCGTCTGACTACAACTGAACACAACAGTAAGTTTAAAATGACCAAATTGCTACCAGTATATAATGAATTTCATCAAGTTATTTATGTTGTCAAATGATTTAATAAATATTACAAAATACTTGCAATCTGGCTTTTACATACTTTACAAATAACATGACCGTTACAATAGTAATATTTGTTTAATGGAACGTTGGGGGGGGGGGGCAAAAATCTGACTTGTGCCTTGGGCCCCATTTGGTCTTAATCCGGCTCTGCACAAAACCCAGAAAACCTAGCTCCTTCCCCTGCAAGAAAGCCGTCATCTGTGCAAGATAACTGCTTTCTTCCAGAATGCAGAAATCTGTATTGGCCATGACAGTAACATTATAGCCAATGACTGACTGCATTTGCTGTGCATCCCCAGTCCTTCATGTCTCCTCAGAAAAATCTCTTATAGCTTACAGAGGAGAGTTTTTATTCTGAGGATGTACATGCCTTTTAAGTTTAGTAAATGCATAAGACACCCATTGAGTATGTTGCTACCAACAGTGACCTGAGAATAGCAAAATTGAGAGAAGTAAAATGGTGGTACTCACATATTTATCTGTGCTTGCTTTGTCATTAAATTATTAATGTTTAGTGAGTTCTCCTAATTGCCCCCACCCTCCCTTACTCACTGCCTTTTTGTAGTGTCTGCAACACTTATAAGTTCTGCACAGCCTCACTGTGGACACTGCTCTGCTTACACATCTCCCCCTCCCTTCTCTTAAATGTTGCAGAAAGTGTGCTGGCAGGCAAAGAGGTCAGGCATGGGTTACATATTATAATTTCTGCTTCTGGAGTGACAGCTCTTTCCCTGTAAATGCAGTGATTCCAAATGATGGTTTCTCAGAAGAAACACTTTTTGAAAATTCGATTTTCCGAAAGTAAAGAGAATACCCTTTAAGGCTGAGGCCACACTACAACGCATCAAGCTGTTAATGCATCTGTGCGTTATTTTCGCGTTTGCGCTCGTGTTTTTTGCTATCTTTAAAGCGAAAATGCAAGCGATTGCGAGAAAAAATGCTCGCCGCAAAATGCCAACGGATGCGCTATCGCATGCGAATTGAAAATCGCAGGAACGTTCACGTTCCCATGATTTCCATGTTAGCGAAAATCACGAGCGCTAAACACGCTAGTGTGGCCTAGCCCTTAATAAAGAAAAAAGTCTCTGCTAAAAACCCAAACCCTTAAGGCCCGTACACACGTGCGATCGTGGGACACATTGTGTATGAACTGCCTTTTCGGACGACTAATAGTGCATGGAGCGGTTGGCCGGCTGAAACGGATGTTTGGATGGGAATTGTTGATGATCCGTTGGGTAGGATTACTAACGATGTCTGACCAAACACCCATACACCGATAGTCGGTAGAAACAGCCATTCGTACACACTTAAGTACGAAGCTTTAGAGTAGCAGTTTAAACCTGATACCTTAGAAATAATATACCATTGTTGTCTACAGATAGCCTTTTAAACGTAGCTTAGCATCACCTCGCAAAAAAGATAAAATGGTGATCTTGAATTGTTTGATGTCATGTCATTGAATGCATTGAATGTTTACATTTTTTTTGTACATAATTTGCAAAATGAATGCCAATGGCCTGCAATGTAACCATCCCCACTGCCTGTGTTGCGTTTCTGTCCAGTATTGGAATGCATATAATTGAAGACAAACAAAACTTTCCCTTGAAGTTCTGTAAATCTGATTCAACCCCAATTGAAGTGGGATTTTTCTTTTCTTGCAGGCAGATGTCATTTTTTGCTTGTAAATGTGATTTACTGTATTGCAGGAATACGGAAGGTAAGGTAACACCACCATTTAAAAGGTGTTTGTTTTTGTGGCACTTTGTAGCATCAGAATTAATGGTAGGGTTATCGCATCAGATGCCTGTCACCATTAATGGATATAGTGCAGGTCCCGCAAAGTAGGAGTTCAACACGCTAGCCTGATATTACATTGGGAAGCGTGGTTTTAACTGCAGTCACAGCTTTAATTGACTGCATAGAGGGAGGAGGCAGCTTACTCTGGCAGAATCAATGGCACTGCACATGCCCCAGTTCACAGATGCTGTGCCCCCCTACCCAACCATACCGGCTCAACAATTTAACACTGGCAGCCGAATCTGACATGCTGTCAGTTAGACATGTCTGCCAGTGCACGATCGATAATCGTGACATCATTACGCATTCCACACATGTTCCTTTCCTGTCCCACTCCCAGACTGTTACTTCACCGACTGACTAAGTGACCTGCTGCAATCCACATCTCACCACTCACTATAATAAAGATTCATTTTGGAGAAAGGGTGGCGGGTACGTTGTAATGAAGCATGGATGATTAATAATTAAACAGAGAAATTTATTAAATGAGGGTTTGGTTTAGAAATAAAAACTGATGAATTTAGAATTAAAGACATTGTCAGCTCTCATCCCTTAAACTGGCCAGTGTTTAACCAGCCTTCCATCTAATATTTTACCAGTCCTTAAGCCAGTATTTAACCAGCTCTCTAGCTAGTGATAAACCTACCCTCCAGCCAGTGTTAAACCATCCCGCCGGCTAGTGTTTAACCAGCTCTTCAGCCAGTGTTAAACCAGCTCTCCAGCTAGTTTTAAACCAGACCTTTGTTTAACCATGGGCTGGAGGACCACTAGCGTGGTTTAAATTATTTTGTGACAAAAGATCTAGATACACCCCTGCCTAAGGTCAGACACAGTTCAAACTCATCTGCTGCTCCATTGGCTCAGGCTGGGGCTCAGGCTTCTTAAAATGGTCTTTACTGTATCCAGCCAGGCAATGCTCTTCTACTATCTATCTTGTAGTTTAATTCTATAAACTTACATTTCCTAGTTAAAAACACACAGAGTTTAACTGTAAGGTATGTAATAGCTGTTGCATACACATTAAAGGGCATCGATAGTGGAAAATGTAACTTTTTTTTTCTTCTTTTCTTTTCTCTTTCCATCTGTTCTATAATTCCCCCCAACCCCCAGAGTGTCTTTACTTTTTTCATATTCCCTCTGTCCTGGGATACACAAATTAGAAGAAGACATGATTGCATTCCTTTACTCCTACTTGTACTGCCAACATGACCCCCTTCCCTGCTCAAGTCCCTCCCTCCTCTGTTACAAACCTAAAGATAAGGGGGGAGAGAGGTAACTTTGACTGCAGAAATAAGGCTGCACTTCACCCCCCTTCTTGATAGCTTTCACATTTTTGATGATGGGTCACAAAGAGAGAGATCATGTTTTAGCTGGACACGGAGAGATCCGTGTCTCCAGGACAGCTTGCTTTCTATTGGCCACTGTGTGTGGGTGTGTTTTTCAGGATATTGACCTTTTAACTCCTGCTGCACATGATAAGCTTGTCAGGTAGCTGGAGTTGAGACATGTTGGAGGTAACAGAGAGGAGGGGGAAGGTGCTGCAGAGAGATCTGACACCATAGAAAAACAGTCACTGACTGGTAGGAGGTAGGAGAAAGGATACACACACACATGAATTCAACTTTGCAATGGGGGCAATGTGTTTTTGTTTTTTTAAATATAGATGCCCTTTAAATTATACTGACATAGTAATGGAGTGGATATTAAGTGTGTACTGGATTTAAATGTAACTTTTTATTGTCTCACAACTGCTCTTTAGAAACAAAACCAATCGATCAATATCAATCGGATATTAATTAGGAAGTATGGTGGTCCCATATGCAGCCTATGTACAGTTTTTTTTTTAGCTGTAAGAAAATAAAAACTGTCATAAAATAGTAATGGGTTAGATGCAGTTTAGAGAGGTGATAGCATTTTGTGAATAGTAATGGCTAGAAGGAAGCTTTGGGTCAAAATGTCCTTTTACTTTGCTGAGAACAGGAATGTTTTTTTACCTTGACAGCAGGAGACATTGTGTGTCCTCTGCTGCATTTAATTTTCTGGTTCTAGGACTCCAGCCAAAGGGCCCAGATGCTATCACCCAGTTTAAATTACAATGTTTTTAGTAAAAGTCTTTTAATGGCAGAACAATCCAAAACACATGTGATAATAAAGAGATGAATAACTTACATGAGTAAGAATAAAAGGTAATTCCACCCCTCAAGTGAAAAATTGTATATAGGTTAATTTTTAGCCCAAAAATGCTATTGTATCTTTTAAATTGTTAACAGTGATTGTCTCTCTCTTATATACTAAACCAGAGTTGTTAGCCATGGACGCTGGACCTATTTGCTTGTGCTTAGGCACTGCCCACGCCATTGATCATTGGCCGGAATAGTAGGAAGTAGTAAAGGGATCTTGGAGTTTTGGTGGATAACAAACTTAAAGGTAGCAAGCAGTGCCAGGCGGCAACAGCCAGAGCCAGCATGGTATTGTCTTGTATAAAGCGAGGTATGGATTCAAGGGAGGAAAATGTAATTCTCCCTCTTTACAAAGCATTGGTAAGGCCTCATTTGGAATATGCAGTGCAATTTTGGAATCCTGTGTACAAAAAGGACATCTTTGAAATGGAAAGGGTTCAGAGAAGGGCAACTAAATTAATAAGGGGATTGGGGGAGCTTGAATATGAAGAGAGACTGGAAAAGTTACAATTATGTACGCTGGAGAAAAGGCGCTTGCGTGGGGATGTGATTACTGTGTATAAATACATTAACGGGACATACAATAAACTATCTGGGGCATTGTTCACCAATAGAACATGTCAAAGGACACGAGGACATCCCTTAAGACTTGAAGAAAAAAGGTTTAGGCTTCAAGCTCGGAAAGGGTTTTTCACTGTGAGAACGGTAAAGCTATGGAACTGTCTTCCAGTGGACGTTGTTATGGCAGGTTCATTGGTCAGTTTAAAAATAAAGCTGGATGAGTTTCTGCAAACAAGGAATGTTGCAAGTTACTGGTATTGATACATAAAGTAGAGTTGATCCAGGGAAATTTCTGATTGCCACTTGGAGTCAGGAAGGAATTTTTTCCCCCTTCATAAATTTGGTGGGGGTTTTTTGCCTTCCTCTGGATCAACAGTTAGGCAGGAAATGAGGATATTGCTAGGTGGGTTGGACTGGATGGACGTATGTCTTTGTTCAACCCCAAATACTAAATACTAGTAACTTGGACGTACAGAGGCAAGTGAGATGCTGAGGATGTATTGCACGAACTGAGGCAAGTGAGCTGGGAGAGAGAATGAGAGGGGGGAGAGAGAAAGGGAGGGTAGAGAGAAGGGAAAGCGAGAGGGGGAGAGGTCTTTAAATGCAGGGGGAAATGAATTTACGTTTTTTTTTTAATTTTAAAGAATTACTAGTTTGGACATAAAATAAGGATTACAAATCAAAGCATATCATCTGTTGATTACCACAGAATCCTGTTTATTAAAAACTCAATACAATTCCTTAATTTCTTAAATAACACTTTTATTTTTAAGGAGAGATATGTACGTCACAAATGTTTATCTTACATGACCTGCTGACAGAAATAATTCCATCTTTTTCAATACACATTAAAAGTCTAAATACATTCACAACATTTTTCTTTAACCTTTAAAAGAAAGTTCAACATTTTCTAATGGTATAATCAGAAAATAGTTACTCAAAATATATTAAGATTCTGTGCAAAATGTGTTTCTGTGAAGGCATCTACCTTATTTTGAAAAACTTTTTTTTTCTTTACAAAGATTTATATTCATAAAAACTATACACAAAAATGCAGCACATCAAATCTTAATTTCTCTGTCCCTTTTCAAAATGCACTTTGGTCATTAATGATAAAAACATTTCTAAACAAATGTGTTTTGTATTTTACTCCCATAAATGGACAGAAGCACAAATGTGGATCACAAGTTTGAGATGAAATGAACATAGGATACACACACCTTTAAGTCATAAAAGAAGGTATTTATAATGGATTGATATCAGTTAATACCAATATTGATCCTTTTTATGAGCCACAGTTACATTTAAGCGGCAGTAAAATACTGATCACTATCGGTATTTTGTGATCATGTAAATTTTTTGCCATAAAATTATATTTATTACCATGCTGTAAAAAAAATGGCCTGATACCTGTCTGTGTTAAGATTTAACATTTTCTGACGCTATAAAGGATCCATATTAGTAATTGCCGATAGGGATCCTTTAGGAATAATGCCTTTTGTCTGCATGGCCAAGATCTATACATGTTTGAGTAAAATTTTCCAGTGCAAAAATTCTACAAAGCTTAAAGAATCACACTACAAAAATGATATAAATCCTGCTTCCTCTTACATTTGTTCTATAGAAAACATGGACAATCCTGGAGTGCATCTCACAATATACTAATGTAAATGCTTAAACTCATCATACAAATCATTTTGTTGGGTTTAAAGCAAATCAGAAGGCAGCAATAACTTGATTGCAATGAATGCACATTAGTACTTAAAAAGGGATAGTAAAGGAACCCATTTAAGCAGAAAAATACGTTACCCAACAATTGCCAGTGTCAGAGATTATGCCCTATTATTGCTTTGGATTTCTACCTAAATAAGGGATGTCCAACCAGCTGCCTTCCAAATGTGTTCATACTACAACTTCCAGCATTCCAGTCAGAGAATTGTAATGTCTAGACAAAAACATATACAATCTTTATAGTTAGCCCAATACGTTTATATATTTAAAGGAGAAGTTAAGTTAAAATATAAATGAGGTTGAATGGATACTATCATTCGCAACAAACAGTTATCTTTCACTTTTGAAATCAGCAGAACTGTGGCTAAAATCATCAGTTTAATAGGCTTCTACCCTTTTTACAGAAAATGCACTGAAATTTCTGTCCCTTCTCATTTTCCAGATTTATCAATTACTGGGTGACTTGCCAGTGACCTCTACGTAGTCAATGTTAAGCAGTCCCAAAGAGGCTTGAAAGAAATTCAAGATACTGAAATGATTTGATTTTATCAGTTACTTAGGAATTCCTCAAGACTAGAATCTGCATAGGGTCTTTTCATTTTAGATTTAGTTCTTCTTTATCCATGGTAAACTTACAAATTATTGAGGAATTAGGCTAAAGCCATACTGTAACACACACAAGAGCTCCAAAAATGAACACGCAAGCATGCCTCGCCGTGCGCAATTAGAGCGTATTTGATTGCGCAAAAAATGTGGATTTCATGTGCTCTAATTAGTGCAGCACAGATCAGCAAATGGGCCACACTAGTGTGCGCTTTCGAACACACGTTTGTATCGCGTGTTAAAGGGGGCTGGTGTGGCCTTGCTCTTAGGACTCCTGCAGATTCTTTCAGTATAATTGTAATACTAAGAACTGTATCATTTTGAGCAGACTATATTTAATATGAATCCAACCCCATAGTAAAAAAAAAAATTGACCTTGTACTGTCATGTGAAATCTGAAACAGAAAAAGCACATTGCATAGTTTCCTATTAGCATTATATACAGCTACTGTGAGCAAATGATTAGGAACAACCACCTTGCAGCGTGTCTTGGCTGAAGTGTTCTACAGAAGCATTTCACAGTCTACAAATAACCAACAGACTGAGCTGCTCTTTTGAGACAGGAAAGAGTGGTTTTCACCACTGCATATATTTAAATATTCAGCAACTTCATTTTTCTATGCTCATAAGTAGCTCTAATTTTTACACATGGCCACAATATGGTGCATTTCCTCATTATTTCTGTCTATTGTATATACAGTATCTTCCAGTTCTTGACACTTTATGTATTCTATTTCTCACATTCCTGCCAGAAAGACAGATTATTATTTCTCTGTAAATAAATGGAGATTAAATTGTGATCTGGGCAGAATGTGAAAAATAACATTTTGTATAACAGTGAAAAACAGCAGCAGAGATGTGATAAGCATTAACAGAATATGTATTAGAAATAGAACATTCTTGTTAAGTATTTAACTATACTTAAAGGGTACAAATTAAAGAACTCTAACCTAAAGAACATTAACTTAGCCCCAAATAGCCAATTAAAACTATCAGTTGTATTTCCCAGGAATTCCTAGTCAAATATACACTAATATTCCTGCAGTTGCTGCCCTTCTCCCAGCTCAGTGAGCTCATAAATGCTCAGTTATTCATAAACAGGGAGAGAAAATAATGCCCCAGTCAGCTACTCCCATTGTTAGACTAAAGCTGGGTACACACAGGGATCGGCACTTTATCTGTAATGTGTGTCTCACGGCCACATCTCTGCAATAAAATATAGTCAGTTGGCTGTAGGAAATATGCAGTCACAAATGTTCTCCCTATGCTTTACATAGGATGAACGCTCAGGACTGTGTGAAGAGGGATCTTAGAGAATCTTTAGATTCTGTATGTCATTTTTCAGTCATCTTTTATAAGATCTGGACTCTGTGTACCCACCCTTCACGTCAGACTAGCAACGTAAGGAAAAAACACGTGTAAAAAGTGTTTACGCTGCGATACTCCAAACATTTTCTATTGCGATTCTCACGTGCTAATCATATGAGTGTTGCCTAGCCTTTTAACAGTGTGGTAAGTGGAATTAAAAAAGTAATTGGTTTTCGGCAGCAAACCATTTTATTAACTTTAAGTCTTTGGTTATAAATAACATAGAATGAAAAGTGATACACCATTTTAATCATTTTACGTGGTGTATGTTTAGAACAGAGATATCCTTAAGAACAACCGTTACTGAAGGAAACCATTTTTTCTTTAACAGAGTAACATCAGAAACAATACATTTGTCTTGAGAACATGGTATAACTGACAATATGAAGTTATTGCTTTTTGTTCTTTTAGTGCTTGTGAAGGTCTCATTCATCCAGGTCATGGTATATCTGTTGTATTCAATTAGATCAACTGGACTTGAAGTTTAGTTCTTGAAGACGTTTCGCTAGCATCCGACTGGCTTTCTCAATTCAGAATGACTGTACAAGAATCTGTGGCAATTATGTACCCTGGAAAATCCCAATTAGCATATCACAGCCAGGTGTTAAGGGCGTGATTGGATAGTGGCTAAGAGGTGTTATAGAAATGCCCAGAGTAAGGTGTTAAAACAGCATTGTACATGGCAGACAGTTGGTGTCGAAACCAAGCCTAAATAGAGGTGGGGGGGTTCGACACCAACTGTCTGCCATGTACAATGCTGTTTTAACACCTTACTCTGGGCGTTCCTATAAACCCTCTTAGCCACTATCCAATTCCCCTTAACACCTGGCTGTGATATGCTAATTGGGATTTTCCAGGGTACATAATTGCCACAGATTCTTGTACAAGTCATTCTGAATTGAGAAAGCCAGTCGGATGACTAGCGAAACGTCTTCAAGAACTACATTTCAAGTCCAGTTGATCTAATTGAATACAACAAATATGTTCTTTTAGTGGTTATGAATTCTCACAACATTTTAACTAAACAATTCTTGGCACCAGCAAATATGGATTGCTACAAAAAATCCATTGATATATATTTGAAATGAAACAATGCTAAAATGTGAGGACATTATAATATGATATTGATTGCAATGCATGGCACTGCTAAGTGTGATCTTTACCATCACATGTATTTATCTTGTGATAAATGTGAAGGAACAGATTTTGCATTGTTTTAAAAAAACATTATGCAGCTCTTCAGCATTACAGGGGAAAATGCACACAATCCACAAAAAATGTAAAATTAGAAAAGATGTTTTACAAGTAAGTGTTTAAGGGTAAGGCCACACTACAATGCACAGGAATCACGCATGCTTTAGATCCTACAATCTTGCATTTTCGGAAAGAAAATGGTGATCACATGCACTCTAGTAAGCTGATTGCAGTGCACCTAGTGTGGCCAGGCTAATTGGCCAAAACTAGTGTGCGCTTTTTAACATGCGATCGCGTGTTAAAATGCAGCAGTGTGGCCTAGCCCTAAGTGACCTAAGTACGCAATGCATATGCTACAGAATGTCAAAATAGTCAGATACAGGTTACTTGTGTTTGCCTTTCACCAGTCAGAGAGAAAAGCTTATAGGACCCCCAAAGCCAGTGCCCCAATATTTACCTGTGGAAGATATTGCCATAGGCAGGAAGCAGCCATTACATTTACACATCCTGCCTTATTCTATCTAAATAGCCTATGTAATATAACATGATGGGTGATGGCAAAACACTGGAAACTACACATCATAACTACTTGCGGTTAGCAAATGACACTGGGGTATTAAACCGTAAGAAATATATATATATAAGAAATGGACGTTAAATAATACTTTTTCTTAGATTGCACTGATTAAACACTTCCTTATGGGAAAATAAAAGGCAACACAAAAGAGACAAGACAAAATGTGTTCAATAAATACACATATTCTATCGATAACATTTTCTACATCTATAAAACAAACAAATCTCATTATAGCAGTATGACCATTGTGTGACCAAGTTTGAACCAGCACCACAATTCTACTACATTTTGAGTATCTTTGTTGATATTGCCTCTCTGGTTCTGATCATAACACCATAGTTTCTACAAACACAGTAACAAAGGCATTCTGTTTATTAAATTTGTTTCCGGAAAGTTTTTTCTACTTGTATCTACTCTACAGATCAATGGATGTGTAAAAATGTGCAAATTTCAAAGAACTTCAGGTAATATGCACACCCAAACTTTAGGAGTGTAAATTCTCTGGGTACCAGCGATAGTTCCCAATGTGCCTGTGGCACTTTTGCACAGAAATCACTTGTTCCCAGCTTCTCTTTTACCTCCCAATGCAGTCACCTGAGCCAAGAGTATGTAGCAGTGGCTGTGTAACTATACTGAAATAGAACAATGCGAAACACCACACGTGACATTGCAAAATTTTCTTACAATGAAATTTTGGAAAAGTGTTCATCCAAAAAGTAAATGCATGCAACAAAAATAAGTATGTTATGTACGCTTTAAATAAATAATATACATGACATACAGTTAAACTGAAAGACTAACAGGAAGATTCAATAAAAGTTCTTATTGTTAAATATGGTGCTAATTTTTCCCCGACCAATCAGATCTTATTTAACATTTGAAAACTAACATCTGATTGGTTGGGGCACCATTTGTAACAATAAGAACTTTTATTAACTCTCCCTGTTAGTGTAGTATAAGAAATGCTGGATGTTGGAGGCTTTGTTCCTCGGTTTGTTTAGTCTTATGCCACTGCACTGTATCTGTCACTCAGAGCTTCCATACTTGATATGTAAATTGAGTGTGAAAAAAAACAAAACACTGAATGGGTAAATAAATAAACAATTGCACAAGTCCTTGAGAAGTTAACACTTCAGTTTTGAAAACCATGTCGCGCTCAGTCCTGTTTAAAAACAAGACGTGATCAATTTGCGTCAGCTTATATTTTTTAGTAAAGTCAGTAATCTTGCTCAGTAAGAGAACATTCTCAATCTGTTGTCATGATTTGATTTTCCATAACTAGAGAGAAAAAGAAAAAGATGACATTTTTAAAACATCTGATGTTTATTTATCAGTAATAGGAGCCTTAGAAGTTTTAATAAAAATACCAGTTTGCTCAGAATAAAAGTGCAAAATTATACTAACAAATCATTACAAGGGTAAAATATCTGCGCCAAATACAAAATTAGAGCACTTGCTCTATAAGCTTCCAGCAGGTCAATTTCCTGGCACTGGCACAAAGATTCTGAGCGTATCCTAAGTAATATGTTTTTGATTCTTTCAACTGTGAGTAGCCATGTATAAGACTGGTTAAATGTACAGTATCTGATGGATACATCATAACATATTAAAATGAGATTATCATTAAAAAAAATCATACAGACTTTGCCTATACAAAGAAACTATTGATTAATTTATTTCTGCATCAAACAATCTCACCCTCACCCTTTTTTTGTGGCAACACTCAGACCTCACCCACAACATGTCCTTCCTGGTTTTGTTGGTGTCCTGAATCTTTGAAAACTCTAGCCACAACCCTGTTGCCTCCTCATTTCACAAACATTAAAGGAAAGTGTGGTCTCCACAGAATTGGAATTAAAAGAGCACGCTCTTACCTTTAAAATGACTCCTTGGAGAATGTTTCTAGCTGCAATCTGCAGCAGTATAACTTTAAAAGCTTAGAACTTAAGATTCAGAAAAGGTAGAGACATCATACTAGTTTGAAAGGAATGAGAGTGCTCTTTTGAATAAAGGGCACTTGCATGGAGACCATAGTTTCTCTTTAAAGGGCATGTCCACTCAAAAAAATCTTTAGCTAATATTGTAGATTACCTTGCCAAATCTAGGTTTTGCATTACTCACGGATGCCAAAGCTGCTCCTGAACTTCCTTACCTGACCCGGTCCCTCACCGCTCCTACTCTTCTGCTGACAGCCGCTCCACTTCCTGGTTGCGGCTGTCACTAAAGGCACAACGTGAAGTCATGCTCAAGCGCCTGACAGCCGCGACCAGGAAGTAGAGCGACTGTTAGTGCAAAAGCCCTCTGCATCTGCTTTTGCATGAAATGAGCTTGAAGCTAGAGCAGGGGGCGGCACATAGACGGGGAGGGACCAGGTCAGGTAAGGAAGTTCAGGATCATCTTAGGCATCAGTGAGTAATGCGAAATCTAGGTTAATGTCCATGTCCCAACTTTTTTTTAAAACCTATTGCTGCCATCAAATTCAAAATGATCATATTTTATAAAAGATAGCATTAATTTATTTCATTTATTTTATTACTTGGTTTTTTTACATAAGTTTACACCTTGTTTGAGAGCTTTAATTTTGAAATATTATACAAGTCGCCAAGGAATGCTATATAAATAAAACCAAACATACATACATTTGTTACCTCAAAGGAAATCTGTCATTGCACAGAAACTTAAACTTATTTATTAATTTTTTTCTTTAAATTTGGTGTCTGAAAAGAGATATTCTTTGCAAGTGTAGGAACATTTTACTAAAGACAGCCTTGGGATTATTTTTGTTGCATCTGTAATATAATAGGTTCATGCTCCATCAACCAGTGTGGGAAAGAGCTAGTGCATTATTAATGCCAAGAACTAGAATTTTAAATATTCTACTCCCCCAAAATTAATTTTTTGCCTGTTAATCTTCTTTGACATTAAAACTACTTGCTCATTTTTCCTTTGTTTTGTTTATTCTTTTCCTTTAATCCATTCGAATGGCAGATGGATCAACAGATGCCCAATAATCTTAAAACTGTGTATTGTTTTTATGGCCTCATCCAGTTCTTCCTAGTAAATAGCAGAAGTTTGCATGTTTTACTTCTGCAGCAGCATGGCTTACTGGATAGCAATGCATATTCTTTTAAAGACTGCACAGACAGAATTCTCATGCCAGTCAGGTGTATATAAATATAAATAAACAGCAAAGGGACACTCACCTTTAAATTAAATCCCAGCAGATCACTAATAACTCCAGATACAGCAGACAGGATCACTACTTGAGTTATGTTATAAAGTAATGGATTCATTGTAAGTCCATATAACCTAAAAGGACTGTCCAGTTCCTTGAAAGAAAAAAATTTAGCATAACTGTTATTACTTTACATAACATGGCTACTCTGCTTATATGTTTGAATGGGTACCTTAAGCAGCTTGGTAGCTAGTTTCAAGACGTTGTTGACAAGGGTAAGTTCCTCCTTCTTGTTTGGTTTCTTCTCCATTTTCAAGTACAAATTAATCTATAATAAAAAGAAAAGGAAGACAGAATTTTAAGCTGACCGAACAGAGATTTCTATTCTTTTTTTGTTCTTGTTGTTTGTTTTAAAAATACTGTTAGGAAGGCAATAAAATGGTAACATCAATAGTCCACTATTTGCTTCTTTTACTACCAATAAGCTATTGTAACTTTATTTACTCATCATATGCATAAATAAATAACCCTAAACAAAATATAAATTAATTTAGAGTTGCAAACTGCTATTGTGTCATTGAATTAAACTTCTTCCTATCAATTTTACAATATATTGCTTTGGCTGCCTAAATGGATTGTATAATTCATAACTAGCACATCACTGTAATGCTAAATTCTGAAATCAGCAGCATTGTGGAGAGATCATCTATAATCCCACAATCTCTGCAGCCCTCCCTACAAGTGAATAAGGTTTAAAGCTGATTACCTTACTTTATAACGAACATAATCATGGGATCTCAGTAAGGTAAGACTCTCTGCTTTGCGATATTGAATCTCCCTGATTATGTTTACTCAAAGTTACTAGCTTTTTGTGGAAGTTTTATTGTGTGTGTGTTTTCTATTAAATTTCTAGAAGCATTGGCTACCTTAATCCTAAAATTTGTCCAGCTCAATGATACGTAAGAAGAAAAACTCTTTGGCCACATATCGGTTTTTATTTTATTTGTCACTCTGTAAAACAATGTGTTGTGTAATATTAATTATTTAATGTGTAACTACAGTTGATGCACCATCGTAGAGCTTCAAATACTAGAGTCAACGTACCTGCTCTGTTAATAATATTGAGGTATTGCTATATTTCTTGCTGGTTTCTGACCCTAATGTAACAAATCTGAGTAAAAACAGTGTTAATGAAATACACCAGATTACTAGCTCCCAGTTGTACTGACAATCCAGGAAGGTCTCATGAACATGAAGAAGCTGAAAGACATAATAAAGATGTTTTATCCAGACTGATAACTAAAAGGACCAGTACAATGTAGCAATATTATTTACCACGATCTACCAATCATATTAATAGTTGCTCCGATAAAAATTTCCTGTATGTCTAAAAGGACATATGATTTTTACTGATTTTCTCAGTCCAATTTATTCTTTGGTTGCCACAAATACTATTATTATAGAACAATAAATTTTGCACCATACATCTTAAAATAGGCAGATGTTATTCATACAATATAACACACAGCATTTTCACTATGTTTACCTAAGAATGAAATTTGGTGACCAAATAACACAAGCCTCCCTAATAATTGCCACATTTATGATTTTAAAAGAAAGTATCATCACCATAAACCGGTATTTTTCCACAGACACAAAAAAATCCACTTCTGGTTTTCATAGTGTCAAAAGGATTATAACTTGCACTTGGCTGATTACCCAGAGAAACATGCAGTAGGGCATATAACGTTTATAAAACATAATACAAAAAACATAGTCGTCATCATCATAGCGTGTTATAGTTACACAGTAATATAAAATGTGCATAAAAAAATGGACATATTTGTCATCATTTATTCCATAACACATGCATTACATGTATGATTTTATACTAGACATTCTCCATTGGTTATGGTACACACAATAGTGATTAAAGTGGACGCTTAGCGGATAATTGCAAACAACTCAGGATCCAGGAGGGGCCAGGCAACCCCCCTCCCCAAATGTCAGCCACCATCTAGTTTATTTAAAAATGAGGAGAGCCCATTGCCTCAATTAGTACATGTTTGTGAGGAGGACGGTGGCACCACCTGGCTATCAACATTCTAGCTGTAAATAACACTTTACCTATTGATATATTATCTGTAATCCCTAATGGGCTGGCTTTGAGTCCTAGCCCCACTGGTGAACCCATATGATCATGGAGGAACTGCAGAATCTATCGCCAGTATCCTTGTATGGACAGTCCCAAAGCAATTTTTTTTTTAAAAAAAGGTTCCAGGTGGCTTAGAGCACCTGAGGCAAGCAGGGTCTTAATTGGGAATATATTTACCGTATATACTCGAGTATAAGTCGATCCGAGTATAAGTCGAGATACCTATTTTTACATGAAAAATAAGTAAAAACTCATTGACTCGAGTATAAGCCGAAGGTAGAAATTATGACCATTATTGCCTTCTGATTCTGTATTGTTTTGAGGCTTAAGTTGCCCTTTAAACTGACAGCAGAAGAAAGAAAGTCAAACACTTTATGACTCTGCCATTAAGGAAGCCTGGGTCTAGTGGCATGGGCAGGTGGGCAAACTAGGGGCACGTCCTCCTGTAATTTCCCAGCTAGCAATGTATAACCAGTCAAAAAGTGACATTGCAGAGCCCCCGCTCCCTAACCGAGCCCTGTTGTGGCTTCTTACCCACAGCTGTAGGGAGGGGTTACCGGTAATTCCATACAGCGTTCAGTACTAAATATGCCATGTTATTGTACCTAGCAGAGTCTTTCCTGGCTGCACCAGCTGCTGCTCTCTGTATGCCTGTGCGTTGATTCCATACACAGTGTGTTAGCTTCCTAGTTTACTGAACACTTCTATGCTTTAGGTCTGCTGCCCACTCCTGGTCTCCGACCTGGCAGCAATGCAGGTGGTCATTTTTATGGGTTTTTCTGTCCATCACGATCCCCTAGGTGGTTTAATGATCTGCTGTAGTAAGACACTGACTTTCCCCTTTCAGAGCTGCCGGTAATAGCAACATTGTTTCATCTATTACAAGTGCTGATTAGCAAGGTGAATAGATGAAACAATGTTGCTATTACCGGCAGCTCTGGAAGGGGAAAGTCAGTGTCTTACTACAGCAGATTGTTAAACCTCCTAGGGGATCATGATGGACAGAAAAAAACATAAAAATGGCCCCCTGCATTGCTGCCAGGTCGGAGACCAGGAGTGGGCAGCAGACCTAAAGCATAGAAGTGTTCAGTGAACTAGACAGCTAACACACTGTGTATGGAAACGACGCACAGGCATACAGAGAGCAGCAGCTGGTGCTAGGGGATCGTGACAGCCGGGCAGAGAAAAACTTGAAAGCGGTGCCATGCAGGGGCCCCTTAAAGATGTCAGGGTCCTGGGCAATTGCCCAGTTTACCCAGCCCAAAAGGGCCCTGCTGCCCAGGAAAGTTAACACTTGCTGCTTCCTGGGAGGAACTTGACCCGAGTATAAGCCAAGCTTACATTTTCAGGCTAATTTTAGAACCTGAAAACCTCAGCTTATACTCGAGTATATACAGTAGCTATATGAAATGGTGTGAGGTAAATACAGATCTGGGTCAACCTGTATAAGGCTTTAGGGGAAGCCAGTTAACGCACGACCAGAGCATCCTCCCATTCCTCATTTGTTATCTGTCCAACATCCCTCTCCCAGGACACCTTCTTCACAAATGCCCCAATCTAGATGCTGGGGTGATTAAAAATGTGTATAATGTGAAATGAGTTTGGTTGTCTTTGGGGTCTGGAGGACACCAATAATAGTTAGTCCACTACTTGGCCTCTGAACTGGGTTTTAAAAGCATGATTATGTCGGAGGTTCCTAAGGAGAAAGGAGCTTGGGGAGTTTGTACTCATCCTTGAGTTGTTCAGAGGGTTTTATTGGTAATTTGTAAAGCTGAGGAACCTCACACTGAAACTGGTAAACAGAAAATTGCCTTCAGATCTTAATGGTCTCAATGTAGGGACCAAATCATGCAATAAAAAGAAATGTAAATGATGTCATCATATCAATGAATCAACCAACATAACACAGGATAGACACCTTCACTATTAAAGGATCATACTGTTGTTCATCCAGTAATGTAGTTTACATGATCCAATGTAACAAGTGTCCCAATGCACATTACATCGGGGAAACAGGACAAGAATTACGCCAGAGAATGAAAAACCACAGACACCCTATACAAATTAAAGAAAATAAAACCAATTGTCAGGATAACAACACAACCTGCACACCAGTCGGACACCATTTCACATTTCCTAATCATTCTGACATGGACTTCTCTCAATATTGATACTTAAAGGACAATTTAAAAACACTCAAGAAAGGAAAACCGTTGAAATTCGAATGATCCTCTTATTAAACACTAAACAAACTGGTCTAAATAAGGATATGGGATTCCTCAGCCACTATCAGGAATATGGGCCATATTTATAAACCCGCGGTATTGCTTTTTAGCGGTACCGCAGGTTAGTTAATTTACGATCGCGATCGATTCGTTAATTAACGAACGTTTGATCGTAGAATACCGTGAGGTAGTAAGCTACCGCAATGGCATTCTATGGGGATTGTAAATCTACAATTTTGTTATCGTAGATTACAATCGGTATCGTACATTTACGATCGTTAAACCGATCGTTAATCTCCGATCGGTTTAACAATTGTAAATTTACGATACCGATCATTAAAGGGACTGTAAACTCCCCTAAACTCCCAAAAATAACTCTGTGCCATTCGTTTCTATTACAGGGAGGTAAGAATGCTTATTCACACCTCCCTGTGAATAATAGGACGCTCGGAGGACCTGGAACTTACCTTACCCGCCGCTCCACTCGCAGCCGCTCCTTCACTAAACAGCTGTTCTCTCCCGACCGCGTGCCCTATCTTTTGTATTGGCGCGCATGCGCGGTCGGGACAGAGCGGCTGTCAGTGAAGGAGCGGCGGTAAGGTAAGTGCCAGGTCCCCTGAGCATCCTATTATTCACATGGAGGTGAGAATAAGCGTTCTCACCTCCCTGTGAATAATAGAAACGAATGGCACAGAGTTATTTTTGGGGGTTTAGTGTTCCTTTAAATTAATATGGCCGTATGTTTGATCCATTCCCACTTCCCCCCTCCTTGGCTGGGGGGAAGTGGGAATTCACTAATTATGTCCTATTAACAGTTCCCTAGTGTTTATTTTGTTGTTGTTGTTTTTATTGCTTTACTGCTTGTAGTTCACCCTATATGCTTATCCTTGTTTTACATTCCTAACATAATAGGATTTCCAAAAAAAGGTTGTAACTCTATCAACTTTAAAGATGTGATGTACCCTGTGTTTCTTAGTACTGCTTGACCTGAGGAAGAGAGAAGTGTATCTCTCGAAAGCTTGTCTCTAAAAATGAACTTTATAATAAAAAGACGCAGGGAAAGGTGGTGTACCGTGTTGTAAGGAACACAACAAGCTATTTACAAGACACGACTGATCTGCTTAACAAACTTGTAGATATAGGGCCACTACCAGAGGGCACCATGTTGGCAACAATGGATGTCGAATAACTTTATACGAACATTCCACATACAGATGGTATAGTCGCCTGCAAAGTATTTCTGGAAAAGGAGGGCCTACCATCCCACGCAGTTATACAACTGATTGAATTTACCTTGACGCACAACTACTTCCTATTCGGGCAAGAAATGTATCTAAAGAAGATGGGAACCAGTATGGGTACATGCTTTGCACCCCAATATACCAATCTTTTAATGGCTAAACTGGATGGGGACTTTCTCTCCACCTGTAACACCATGCCTCTGACGTACCTCCTCTACATAGATGACATATTCATAATCTGGACAGGTACTGAACAAGAACTCATTCAATTTCACAAACAATTTAATGACTTTCACCCAAATATCAATTTTAAACTGAACTACTCCCCTACTCACATTCACTTTCTAGATACTACCATCCATATCAGGGAAAATAGTTTACAAACCACCATATATCTAAAGCCGATGGATAAACCATCTTATCTAATGTATGATAGCTTTCATCCTGACCACACTAAATACTCCATCATTTACAGCCAGGCTCTACGATATAATCGGATATGTTCTGACACTACTGAAAGGGACTACCACCTGAAAACACTCAAAGCCGTCTTCATTAACAGGGGCTACAACCCAAGGATTGTGGATCAAAACAGCCATACAGCCACCAGGATTCCCAGAAGTCAACTTCTGCAATACAAACAAAAAACAGAAACAAATTGAATCCCTCTAGTCGTCACATACAAGTCCCAACTAAAGACCCTCAGAAAAATAGCCAAGGATCTACAGTGTACACTTCACAAGGATGAGAGGCTCCAAAACATATTCCCAGACCCACCACTTCTTGCATTTAGGCAGCCCCCAAAACTAAAAAGACAAATAACAAGAAGGGCCTTGATTCAACCCAACAAAAATGGAACCTATCCCTTTAGCAAAAAAACAATGCAAAACCTGCCCACACATCTGCAATTCAGACAAAATACAGATTCCAGGCACATTAGAGGAATACAGCATCCATGGCCAATACAACTGCTCTTCATCCAACGTGGTGTACTTAATACAGTGCACTAGATGCCCAACAGGAGGGCTGTATATAGGAGAGACTGGCCAAAGCCTGTGAAAGAGGAATACACACCACCGCTTTACTATAAAAAATAAAAAACTGGACACACCAGTAGGGAACCATTTTAACAGCCCTCACCACTCCATAAACGATCTAAGAATCTTGGTCCTTAAGGGGAACTTTAAACAGAGAATGAAAGGAAGGTATGGGAGTACAAATTAATTAAAACTTTTAACTCTCTGGAGAAGGAACTGACCCTGGGCCTTGGATTTATGGCAAACTATATAGATTAAGAACTGCCAGCATCAAGACAGAAATACATACTTTTAATGGACTAACAGTTCTGATCTGAGGAAGAGGGTTGATCCATCGAAAGCTTGTCTACTAAAATAAACTGTTAGTCCATTAAAAGTATCACAGTACTCTACTTTTTACTACATATATTGGACTAACACGGCAAAACAATCATTATTTTTACCAAACATCTGTAGAGACATTGGGACAGTTAAGTTACTGAAGTGTGAAGTGAAAGGAATTCCATGTAATTACTACTATTTATATCAGCCACTTTGATCCACATGATCTTGTACCTTATCTGTTTGTCCCTTGCAGACCCCTTTATATGACTTTGTTAACACCTTCCACCCGTATATTCCTTTTTTCTGGTTATTTGAACTATGAGCCAAATGTTGTATAAATATCAGAGAGCACCACAGCTTCATTGTATTCAGCTTGAAAAAGGAACTAGAATGTTCTGAAAAGCTTGCTATGATTATCTTAGTTAGCCAATAAAGGTATCACCTTTATACTACTTGTTACTTTTTATTTCAAAAGGGTTACTCCATAATAAAAAGGTATCACCTTATCCTACAGTACTCATCTCTTAGTATAAATTTTGCAGTTGCATATGCATTTTCTGTTATTACTCACTAGATGGCAGACTAATCTAATTATTCTCCATTTCTTCAACTCAGGTGCATGTTATGAACTTTGATTCATCTAGCTACAGGAGAATTAGATAGAATGCAATGCCCCACTGAAACTATAATTTCTCCCCCTCCTGATAGCCTTTAAAATTTTAATCAGAAATTATCGGTCCACGTCAGAGTGTATCAAGGTTTAGAATCTTGACAGGGAAACATCTTTCCACTGAAAAAGGGACACAAGGCACAGCTATTCACAGGAGGACTGATTAACATTTCACTGGGGTGGAAGCCGGTATGTTTAAACAATTTACAAGGATTAAGAAAAATAATAAAGTCAAATTGTCATCCAGAAAATATATGGGCAGTCTGTTCTTTTTTATGGTGAGAGGGGGGGGATGACATCTGTTTCTTACATCCACATTTGCTAAGAAATACACTGCAAAGATTAATTTCCTTTTTTGTATAAAGAGAAAATGATATCATTGTTAGGGACAGGAGCATTGAATGTGTTTTGTGAGAGGGAGGATCTCCAAGCTGTGATATGAGATGTGGCTGACAGCTTCTAGGATGAAAGGCTGCAACTTCCTTGTTTTGATCTGATGAGCATGCAAAGTGTACACTAAGCTGGCATACACCTAGCTACAGTGGGTTATGGGAGCAGACCTCTTGTACCCACAGGTTAGTTTCATAAATCAGCCACAGTAAAGGTAGAAGTGAGATGCATCTTGTTTTATTTTTGTGAATTTGCCATCTATTGGAATGAATTTGCACCATAATTATTATTATTATGGATTTAGAATGATGCATTAAACAATAATCTCACATGCTCACCTGAGCACAGCAAATAAAAACGACAGAAATGGTCAGTAGAAAGGCAGATGAAACTATTACATCTACTGAACGCTGAGGACCCCTTCTCTAGAAAAAAAAGAAAGCTTGTATTATTTTAAACCAATGTACCGTATGCAAAATAACAGTTTTACTAACACACCTTTAATATGAAAAGTGAAGCATACATTCTTTGGCCAATGCAAAGTACCCATGGTGAGGTTCTAAACCACAAGGTCCTCGCCCCTGGGTTTAACTACAAACCAGAGAACCATCATCTAGAAAGTGGATACAGGGCTACTTTACTCCACCCTCTCCTCAGTGTTGGACTTATAGAAAGAAGGGCTTCTTGCAGAGCGCTTCTTCCTAATGATAAAATCAAGGGATGAAAGTCCCCAGTATTCACAAGATGGCGTTTCTCCGGTTTTCAGTTAAACCCAGGGATGAGTGTCTAGTGATTTATGTCCTCATTTTATATAATGAGGTTGGAGCATGTTAATTCACCATCCTCTATTAAGTAGTATGGTGTTTGGTTCATACTACCAAATAAATGGTGGTGCTCAGGATAAAAACATGTCAGTAATACAAAATAAGGCTAGCTAGCCTAAGTATCCCATACAGCACTCGTGTAATACCAAAAAACATTTTTCAAAAGACTCACATAATCTACTGGGGGTCAATAATAATGATCATACAGGAATCATATGTGCATGGTTTATTCAAGGTGATACAAATAATACAAATAAACTGGACAAATCCGGTGCTCACAGACAAAAATTCATAAATATATACATATACACTGTTTTTTGGTATTACATGAGTGCTGTATGGGATACTTAAACTATCTAGCCTTATTTTGTATGCTTTATGTCTTACTCTGGGTACTATCAATGTGTGGAAGGCAGTTTAAATAGGGATTGTTGTCCTTTGGGGAACATTGAATTGGCTGTAACATCTATTAGCCAGCTGTTGTTACATGCCGATATTCCAGCAACGGTCCCCGGCCAGTTAACACGCTTTGTAACAACGGTAAAGTGATTGGGCCTGGTGAAACCAGATTGTGCATGTGTTTTTTGATATGTTTATAGTAAATAAAGATTAGATTTATAGCTTAATAGTTCCATGTATTCCTTAAAGTATACAACAAATTTTCTTAAAAGGACAACAATATTGTAAAAATTAACTTTTGAAAAGTGCCTGGGGCAGGGAGCTAGATTGATTATTCCTACCTACCAATACTGTTTTGTTGAGGAGCTACAGCACATACAGTTTCATCTGCTGGGTTAGTGGCCTAAGCCTTCCTGTATTAATTGTTGGGAGGCGTGGCTTAGATGTGGATAAAGTAGGATGCATTGGTGAGGAACAAAAAGGAATCTGCGTCTGCCGAAGAACTAAAATTTGCACACCGATCAGCACAACGCGTAGCCGCCATTTTGCCTACAGGGCCTGACACAGAGGAAACTGCATATACTGATCAGGCAGCAACGGAGCTCCCATCTACAGGCACAACCTTAGAACAGCGTTCTCAGCCCACCCTGCAGAAAAGTCAAGTTGTCTGGCATAATGGAGGGGGTTAAAATGGACATAAGACTGCTCAGACAAAACTTTCATAACCTGAGCCAGCGAGTCACCGAAACTGAGAGCAGAATTTCAATCATAAAAGACACCCACCATCTAATGAAATAACTTATTTAAAGCAATAGCTAACACTGTCCCAAGCTAAACTAGATGACCTTGAAAATTGAGGACTGCGCCAAAACTTACACTTAAACTTACACTTCGGCTTCCCTGAAGGTGTAGAGAAACAAGACCCTGCCCAGTTTTTGGAAAACCTGGCTACTAGAACAATTTAATCGCATCTCCTTCTCATCAGCGTACACTACTGAAAGGGCCCACAGAATCCCTGCCCAAAAAACACAGCCAGGAACTAGGCCAAGACCACTAACAGCCCAACTCTTGAATGCAAAGGATCGAGATGCTGTCCTAGGTCTAGCTCTTAAGTAAGATAACCTCAATTTTGAAAACAACAAAATAATGCTGTTCCCTAGATTATTCCATCGAACTCCAAAAGAAAAGAGACACCTTTTTGGAAATAAAATGCCGCATGAAATTAGCCAATATCAAATACTCCATGGAATATCATGCTGACAAGGTACAATTTTTTGATAATCCATAAGAGGCTTGTATGTGGATGAATGCATGTAACTCTCTGTGGACGGTATGAAAAGGTAAAGACTATACTCTATAAACTAAAGAAAACATCTAAATGTGGGCCTGCCAACTACTCCTACCTCCTTCCCTTCTCTCTCCACCCCTCCCCCTATCTACCAACCCCCAACTCCTCCCCTGAAGCTGATAAATATGACACTATGTCCTAAAGATCTGAATTCAGACCGGTACTACTCCCCACCATCAACTTCGCAGTACTTTTATGGTAGAGCCCCAGAGACACTTTCCTATTTAACAGGACTTAAATTGGGAGGAAACTGTTTTTTCTCTTTAGTATGCTGTATTAAGGTGTTAGTTAAAAAAATCTACTGTTTAGTTTTACTAGCCCTTGAAGGCTTTTACATATATTACTTATACCTATGGTAATTTTCCACCCTAATTGGATGTGACACACCCTGCCTCAAGATTAATATAAACAAGATATGTATTTTATTTGTGTACACTAGCTATAATTGGTTAAACTCAAGTATTAAAACAGAAATAATGTATTGGTCAATATATAATATGTATATTACTGGAGCGGATGTCCTATGGGATGAACGTTAAGACTTCCATTATTGGAACATCAAAGGCTTAAAACTAATTTTCAAAAATTATGTCTTTAGATACAGCAGGATCCCACTGCTCCATTTTAAATCTGAGCTGTAGATTCTGAGAAATCATCATTTGAAATCACACAATTTACAGGGAAAGACCTGTCACTCCAGAAGCAGAAATTATAATATGTGACCCATGCCTGACCTCTTTGCCTGCCAGCACACTTTCTGCAATATTTAAGAGAATCAGCAGAGGAAAGAAGGCAGGGGAGTGGGAGATATGTTATAGAACAGTGTCCATAGTGAGGCTGTGCAGAACAGTGTCCATGGTGAGTCACGGGTGTGCAGAACTTAAAAGTGTCACAGACACTACAAGAAGGCAGTGGGTAAGGGAGGGTGGGGTGAATTAGGAGTACTTACTAAACATTAATAATTTAATGACAAAGCAAGCACAGTTAAATGTGAGTAACAGATTCAGAAAAGTTGTTTCAGTGAGTATAGTGACCCTTTAAAGAATCTAAAAAAGAGACTAGCTATATTTACTCAAACTCCCACTCCCAATACAAATCACTACCTATTGCAGTAAAATAGGTTCACTCTGATAAAGTATGTGGCAGATATGTGTTCGCTGCACTGTACATCAGCTCTATACCCTATATTTTATTAGGAATATATGATCCCCCACCTGCTACCCTATCCTCCCTCAAAGCCACTATTGACTTCGCACAAAGATACACAAATAGTTAAATAATTTGTATGGGGGACTTTAATTTAACTAACAAATAGACAAATATTCCACAATTTCAGACCACCCATGGTCCAGTATACTCTTATCACGTCTTCTAGGTTAGATGTATGTATGTCTGGAAAAGCCTCCATCCAGAGGTCAGAGAATACACTTGCAGCTCAGCAATAGGGATGGCCGGTTCGCGGATCCGAACCCGGATCCGCCACGGATTTATCCCGTTCGCGAACGGTGGATTTTTCCGGATTTTCCGCCTTCCGAACAGCAGATTTCTCGTATTTTCTTGAATTTTCGAAAATACGAGGATTTCTCTTATTTTCCTAAATATGTATTTTCGAAAATTTTCGAAATTACGAAGATTACTCGTATTTAGAAAAATAGGTATTTTCGAAAATGTTTGAAATTATGAGGATTTCTCGTATTTTCGATAATTTTAGAAATTACAAGAAATCTCGTAATTTCGAGGATATTTTTCATTTTAGTCCTCGAGCGGACCGGATTTTGCGAAGTTCGGACATCTCTACTCAGCAACTTACCAAACACTCTTAAGACTAGATTGTTTCACAAACCCATCTATATTTCACACAGTAGTAAGAATCACCCACATGACCCGAGGGTTATCGGACCACTCACCCATTAAATTGGAAATCTAAATACCCAATACCAAAACTTCCCTCCCAGCTTGGAGACTACATCCTTTCTGGTTAAAACTATTCCCTGACCCAGATACTATCCCTAATCAAGTGATTTGACCACAATACTGTCTATCAATACCCAATGGGAAGCCTTTAAGGCAGTACTAAGAAGCCTTCTTCAAACAACAATTGCACAGATTAAGTAACACTTAAAGACACTCAGTGCAAGAACTCCATTAAGCAGAAAAAAAACCTCCAACCCCACCTTAGATAATAAATCCCTCTGGCAACAACCACAAAACTAATATAATAGTCTCACTGAATGTAATAACAGGAAATAATTCTTCCTCCAACATAAATACGAAGTTGGCAATTCTCCCCATAGACTCAATTCCTCCCGCTTCCTTAACACAAATATCCCAGTGGTGACACACTTAAATTATCTTGGCATTAACATTACCCCATCGCCTACACAACTTTATGATTTAAATGTTCAACCACTACTAACCATGGTCAGAAGATTGTTGTCTGGAAGCTTCTCACAATCAATTTTTGGGGGGAAACCAACCTAACAAAAATAATATTGCTCCCCAAGCTGCTCTATGCATTCCAACATTCTTTTACATATATCCCTCACAAATTTTTTGCTGAACTAAACCGTACTCTGATCTCCTTTCTTTGATGGTCTGGTAGTTCAAGGGTGAAGCTTAAAGTCCTACAGTGCCCTAAGAATGGAGCAGGTTTTGCCCCTCCAAACTTTCAACTGTATTAAATAGCAAAACAACACAGATACTTCTATCATTGGATGAGACTCCCTGAACCAGATGAAACAGGCCACAATAACCTACCACTGGGAGACGTGGGCCTGGAACCCATGCTACATGCCTACCTCTCAACACACCCCCAACACACCCCCTGGATTTCTTAGAGAACCCCTGATATGTTAGTGGGGGGAGGTACAGTTTATCATGCCCAAATGTATAAAATCTGGAAATGTTTACATAAGCTACTTCAATTTAACAAGATTCTGGAGATTTCCCCTTGGCGGAATAACCCCCTACAATTTCTGGGAAAATAAAGGAATACGATACCTTCATCAAATTATTAAGGATCAGCAAATAAGGACATTCCCAGACCTTCAATTCGACTTTCCTCTATTGAACCATCACTCTATTAATATCCTGCCAATATTTACCCTTGTGTGTACGTGCTTCACTAAGGGTTTGTATCTAAAACTTACTCTCTCTCCTTATACAAAAACAATCAGATCTATATACAACTCCTTGTTAAACTCCAGGCAGGATGACATTCCCTCCATAACAAATGATAAATGGGAACATATGGCTTTTTTACATACCTTGGTCTCCCCTGCTATTTATTTAAAATATGTATCAAATCATATGAAGCAAGCTGTAATTTCCCTTACCTTCAAGTACGATCGCAGAGAGAGCCACATTTTAATATTTTGAACTTTTTTTAAGCGAAAATGTGGAACTTCAGACTTTCGAGCTCTTCTTGCGGATGTCAAGTGACCAAATAACTTGGCAAATAGTAACCTCTACAAGGAAGAAATAGTAAACTATTAAAAAGCAGCTGATATTTTAGTATGATTTTTTTGGGACTAAAGGAGGCCATACAAATATCAGTTACATGCAGTCGTAACCACATCCACGTACCCCACCATATGCGGTATGGGGATCGGTCAGCCGTGTGAAAGTGAAGAGTAGAAGCTGTCAGTGAGTCATCCGGTGCCTGTTTCTTCTTCAACCTCAGCAAGCACTGAGGCCCTCCCCACCCATCCAGATCCATCCTCTGCAGCCGTGGCAACTAGCGTGAAATGCTTTTAGCATAAGGTAGGTAGCCTCTGCCAACCACCAACTGTCCAAAAAATTATTTAAAATTTTTTTTTAGATCGATACTTACAGCCCCTTCTCTCCTGTGGCATCTTTATTGAAAGTAGACTCGTCTGTGATTGGCTGCCTTTCAGCCAATCACAGATGCAACTGCCAGTTCGGTCCCTGTTTGCAACTTCCACCAAACAGGAAGCCAGTAGGAGACACCGCAGAAGAGAAGGGGCTGTAAGTAAGAATCTAAACATTTTTTTGAAGAAATATATCGGTGGTTGGGGTTGGGCAGGGGGTGCCTACCTTACACTTAAAGTTAATTTTCAGGGTGGACATGCCCTTTAACATATTAAAATGCAAAAAACAAACAATAGTATAACCCTATTTTAAATAACTTTAGTGCATTAAAGTAAGAGTTTACACAAAAAATTGACCCATCATTAATCAATAATATAATTGTAATGGAGACATGAGAACTTGCTTACGCACAAGGGTGAGAGAAAGGTGGGAGCACGGGAGAACTGACAGGAGAGGCACAGAAGCACCGCCTGATTACGGTTCGCTAAGTAGTGAGATCTTGGCTTAGGAGACGAGATGGGAGACATGAGAAAGTTCTCCTGGCTCCTTTACAATTATAATATTTATTAATGAATGGTCAACTTTTTGGATGAACTCTTCCTTTAACTCATGTAATGGGCAAATGCAACAAGTTAATCTTGGTGAAAAGCCACTAAAATAGTTACATTTGAATGGAATCCTATCAACGAACATCTAATTCATAGAATCTGTGGGTGATTTGACTTTTAACAACAATTCAAAATCTGACTTTTTCAATAGCCAGGAAATTTGACTTTCCATAGAAATGTATCAAGAACTTTTTTAAAAAGTAGATTTCTAGGTGCATTGGCTACCAGGCTCCTCAAGGTAACACAGTCCTAGTACCACTTATAGGTCAAGCCCCAAATTTTACCTGTTTATATGTCCTTTCTGCTACGCACAGTAAAAAAAAGAAAATCCAAACAAGTGAAACACGGACCAGGAAACTAATAAGCACGATGGAAATGACCATAATGTCAGTGCTGGATCCAAAGGCAATATTATAGAGTTCTGTAGCAGAAAGAGCTGCAAGTTGCTCAATGTCCTTGGACTCAGCCAGACGAAATGCAAATGGTGTTAAACCAAGAATAAGAGAGATAAAATTCCCAAATATCTGATATCCAATTCCAGGGTTATAGCTGTTAACCTGTAACAAAAAAGTTAACTGCATTAGATGAATTGTATCCATGAAACCATAAATATCCCAACAAATAAAGAAAAAAAATGTCAGTAAGCATTGTGTTTGGTAGAGAACACAAAGAATTAGCATTTCTAATGGTCCAAAAATATTTTTTATTTTAATGAGATAATTAAGCAGCATATTATGAAGACAAAAATAATAAAATAATTGCTTACCCTGTTCATTATCATCCCACTGATCTCCAGAACAGACATGTCAGCCTTCTTGCAGTCATTGCCCTCCCATACAATAGCACTGACTTTTTCAAGTCCTGGGTTGGAAGCATGAAGCCAAGGCAAGTGGCTCTATTAGGATTAAAATATAAATGCATGATAGACATGGAGGATCTGAGAAGAACCCATATATAAAATGTATGTGTGCACTTTTTGTTTGACGTTAGGCTACTTGAAGTATACAGATCTTACTAGATTCTTAAAGGAGAACTATGGCCAAAAACACATTAACCTTAATAACTCACATTCACATATACTTTTTTAAAAATATGTATAACTTTGCACTACAGCAGTTACTTTCATTTTTATTTCAACCCCAGCAGTTATTTTCATTTTCATTTCAACCCTAACCTGGAAGTAGCAAATAGGTCTGATTCTCACTTTTAAAGGTACACTTAAGGGAAACAAATTACTTGGCTTTATCCTTTTTTATACTATAAATTTAAGGTTAGTGGCAATAAATCCTTAATCCAACTGACTAGTTGGAAAATCATATACCAATAACAGGCCTTAGCTTCACTTGCTGCCCATGCTAAAATCGCACTGCATCGTTTGTAACTTTGTAACCTGAATTTATGAAGTACAGTACACAAAAGAGCTGACCTTACATCATGGGACAAAAAACTGTACCACTATTATTGTCATAATACAAAAACACTTTCTATTGGTGCTGAAGCTGGTAGTTTGAATGATATTTACTACATTATAAAAAGCACAAATCTGTGCATTATCTGTAATGAAAATATGTAAGAAAAAAATATGGAAAAACTGAATGACGAATAGAAACCTGATGGAATGGATCATCTCTGTATTCCCTTTTCAGACACGGGTTGCCATGATTAGTGTCTAAGTCTGTTTCGCTACTGCAAGATGAGTGACACTCTGTACAATGTAGCAGGTCCTCCCAGAGCACATCTTCTGTTTCTGATTCTGGTCTAGTACTTTCAGAATCTTGTCTAGAACTAGAACACCGAGAGCTGCAACTAGTGCCAGACTTCTGAATATCCTGTTTAAAAAAATATTTAACCACTTTAACAGGCACTACAGACAGTTACAACATGTGGTGATTTATGAAAGATTTCAAAGCCAGAAAAGCTAAAAATGAATTTTAAAAATGTGAATTTATTCAAACCAAAAAGCCTGGCTAACCTCTGAAACATAGAGCTTTTTTAACTTTGGTGTTTCTATTTCTGTAATGCCATCACCAGACGAACGTTCCATGTTACGTTGAGTCGTATACCCGTGCTTGGGTCATCTTCACTAGAGACCTCATCCGAACATTCACTGTAGCTCTTTGAACCCCTGGAAAACAAAGGATTTGCTTACGGCTTAGCTTTACAGACGTATAGAAAAAAAATATGCATACGTATATACTCGAGTATAAGCGAGGTTTTTAGGTCTAAAAAATTAACCTAAAAACCTTGACTCGGCTTATACTCGAGTCAGTAGCAACTTACCTCAACCAGAGCAGCCGCGAGTCGGCCGGGAGTTCCCAGTAGTTTTCGCGGTTACGCGATGACGTCATCACGCACGCTGGCGTGATGACGTCATCGCGCAGCCGCGAAGCAGTAATGGGAACTGCCGGGACTCGCGGCTGCTTCGGGATTGCAGAGAGAGGAAGATGAAGACCAGGTACGGGTAAGTGAGCTGGGGGGGGACTGGGGGGAGGGCTGGGGTGCACATATGCCATGCAGACACCCACATTTTCTTTTTACTATAGGTGGTTGGAAACTACAACCTCAGCAACCAAGCATGCTGGGAGTTGTAGTTTCCAAACATCTACAGTGGAAAGGTATAGGGTGGGGGACAGTATGCCATACAGTAACCCCCAATACCTTTTGCTATAGGTGGTTGGAAACTACAACTCCCAGCAACCAAGCATGCTGGGAGTTGTAGTTTCCAAACATCTACAGTGGAAAGGTATTAGGGTTAGTATGGCATACTTTCCCCCACCCTAATACCTTTCCACTGTAGATGTTTGGAAACTACAACTCCCAGCAGCTTGGATGCGGGAGTTGTAGTTTCCAACCACTATAGAAAAGGTAATGTGGGTGTCTGCATGGCATACTGTCCCCCCAGCCCTCGGCTTATACTCGGGTCATCATCTTTTCTAATTTTTGAGGCAAAATGGGTGCCTCGGCTTATACTGAGTCGGCTTATACTCGAGTATATACGGTAGATTATTCAATTTGCAATCAGCAAATCATTAGATAAAAAAATACACAAAATTTATATAGGATTACAAGCTCCTTCTTCTGCTATGGCAGGCACTCCATTCATTCCTCGATGAAACAACTGAAAGAAATAACGAAGCCACACATGGCAATCCCAATAGTTCCTGTACATTGTGTAATACATGTAGGTTTTTACTCTCTTGAGGTGGGCATATGTAGAACAATTAAAAGAATAACGCCACTTTTAGTAAAAGGGAAGAATTTATTATTACTTTATATATTTCATATACCAAAGTATTTTACATACTAGTAGGGGTCTAGCATACAGCTAATCAGTTCTTTGGAAGCATTTATTTTGCACATAGCAATTGCTGGATGGGCAGATTCAGGTTAGTGGAATAAGAAAATGTTTTTTTTTTTCTAGAAAACCATATGTATTGCTGACCTTCCCTTTTAATTACACCATGCTTTCCTAAAAAAAACAAATCCCATTCAAAGAAATGTTGTTGCCCTAAGAAAACTCATTGCCAGACCTATATTATAGGGAAGCATGTGTATTAAAGGGTATGAATAAATTACACGGTCATAATCTAAAATGTATGTTTGCAAATGCGAGAAGCCTGGCTGACAAAATGAGTGAATTGGAAATTATGGCGTTGAATGAAAAGTATGATGTAATAGGTATAGCAGAAACGGGGTTGAACTGGGCTGTAAATTTAGAAAGACACACCTTGTTTGGGCAGGACAGAGAAAAAAGGAAAGGGGGAGGAGTATGTGTTTATGTTAAAAAAGAATTGAAGCCAAATTTAAAAGAAGAGATAACTGGCGATATTGATGTTAAAGTGGAAGCAATATGGGTGGAATTAGGCAACAGGAAAGGGGGTAATGTCATTGGTGGTGTCTGCTATAAGCCACCAAATGCTAGCAGAGAGGAGATGAGTCAACTTCATATGCAGTTGGCAAGGGCTGCAAGTTTGGGGACCCTGACATTGATTGGTGTAGTGGAACTGCCATCACAGAAAAAGGCGATGAGTTCCTGAATTTGCTGCAGGATAATTTTCTCTCACAGGGGGTTGAAGTTCCTACTAGAAAAGGACCTCTGTTGGATCTGGTAATATCTAACATCGTGCAGCACATTATAGATATAAAGGTAACTGGAGGCTTAAGGAATAGTGACCATGAAATAGTGTCGTTTGGACTATGTTATCCAAAGGAAAAGTGCGTTGGGTTAACAAAGACTTTTAATTTCGGGAAGGCAAATTTTCCCAGGTTTAAAGTAGCTCTTCAGAATGTCAACTGGGATAATGTATTATCAGGTAAAGGTACTGAACAGAAGTGGACTGTGTTTAAGGGGATTTTAAGCCAGTTCACATCTAAGGCAAATGGAAATGCAAAAAAAGGCATTTAAAACCTTAAGTCAACGGAAAGGGCCTTTAGGGATTATAAAAACTGTAACAAGTAGTGTAAGAAAGCAATCAAACTAGCTAAAATTAATAATGAAGTTAAGGATAGCTGAACAAACCATCACTAAGCCTAAACATTTTTTTTAAGTATATTAATAGTAAGAAGATGAGGACTGAGAATGTGGCACCATTAATTAATGGGGATATAAGTTAGTTACGAAGGATGGCGATAAAGCAAATGTCTTGAATATTTTTTCCCCTCTGTATACACTATAGAAGATCCAAGTACAGATATCAAAGTATAGTAGCAATAATGGTATAAAAGATTCAAATGCTATTTGGTTAACAGAGGATATGGTACAGAAAGAACTAAATAAAGTTAATATTAATAAATCTCCTGGACCGAATAAAATACATCTTCGGGTACTTAGGGAGCTAAGTTCAGTTTTATCTAGGCCATTGTTCTTATTTTTGCAGATTCCCTCATGTCCGGAGGGTGCCACTGGATTGGAAAAAGGCTGATGTTATTCAATATTCAAAAAGGGTAGTCGTTCAGAGCCGCGTAATACAGGCCTGTAAGTTTAAACTTCAGTGGTGGGGAAGATACTGGAAAGTTTAATAAGGGAACATGTTCTAGAGTATGTTTCAAGGACTGACATTATAAGTAGTAACCAGCATGGATTTAGGAGGAATAGATCTTGTCAACTAACTTGCTTGGCTTTTATGAGGAAGTAATTAGAAATGTAGGACTCTGGCATAGCAGTAGATGTAGTTTACTTGGATTTTGCAAAGGCTTTTGATACAGTCCCCCATAGGTGACTAATGTATAAGCTAAGGTCTGTTGGTCTGGGGAGGCACATTTGTTCATGGATAGAAAATCGGTTAATGAATAGGATGCAGAGAGTAGTTGTTAATGGGGTTCATCATTATGGACTAACGTGCTAAGTGGGGTGCCACAGGGTTCTGTGTTGGAGCCGCTTCTATTTAATCTATTTATTCATGATTTGGAAGTGGGTATTGTCAGCACAAAACGTTGTCGACCATTAAAAACTTCAGAGAATGTGCAATCGTTGCAGGGGGATCTAGATAGATTGTCACATTGGGCTGCTAAGTGGCAGATGTGATTCAATGTTTGAAAATGTAAGGTGATGCATTTTGGACTTTAAAATCCTTGTGCTGCTTATACTATAAATGGCTCTGTGTTAAGTGAATCCCTGTTGGAAAGGGATCTTAGAGTTTTGGTGGATAACAAACTTAAAGGAAGCAAACAGCCAAAGCCAGCATGGTATTGTCTTGTATAAGAGAGTATGGGAGGAAAATGTTATTCTTCCTCTTTACAAAGCATTGGTAAGGCCTCATTTGGAATATGCAGTGCAATTTTGGAATCCTGTGAACCAAAAGGACATCTTGGAAATGAAAAGGGTTCAGAGAAGGGCAACTAAATTAATAAGGGGATTGGGCGAGCTTGAATACAATTTTGTACGCTGGAGAAAAGGCGCTTGCAGGGGATATGATTACTGTGTATAAATACATTAACGGCCATACAATAAACTATCTGGGGCATTGTTCACCAATAGAACATGTCAGAGGACACGTGGACATCCCTTAAGACTTGAAGAAAAAAGGTTTAGGCTTCAAGTTGGGAAAGGGTTTTTCACTGTGAGAACGGTAAAGCTATGGAACGGTCCTCCAGTGGACGTTGAGTTTCTGCAAACAAGGAATGTTACAAGTTACTGATACATAAAGTAGAGTTGATCCAGGGAAATTTCCGATTGCCACAGGAAGGAATTTTTTCCCCCTTCATAAATTTGGTGGGTTTTTTTTTGCCTTCCTCTGGATCAACAGTTAGGCAGGAAATGAGGATATTGCTAGATGGGTTGGACAGGATGGACGTATGTCTTTATTCAACCTCAAATACTATGCTATACTATACGTATCAAGGAGGCCCTGGAACAAATTCAGTCACCAATAAATTTTAATGAATTTTCCTAAAGAGCAAAAATGTTCCACAATATACAAAGTACATAGCACAGAAACACTTAGCAAAATAAAATCTTAACAACAAGAACTGAATGACTGGTTGAGGGTATGGACTATGAAAAATAATGTGGTAAACCCACAGAGAGTTGCAGATAAATAACAGTGTTTCAGAAGCTTATCAGACTAGTAATGTGGCACAGAAAAGTAAAAAAAAAAATAGCAAATTGTCTAAATATTAAAGGTAAAACTACACTGGCTGGTCAATACAAAGTGGACTGTATTACCACAATAACCAGGCAGGGTTTGTAGAATAGATGCACAGAATCTTGCTATAAAGTGGACCTGAACTACACTATTATTATGCCGATACATATCTTAAATAAAATAAAATAAAGGGTGATTTACACTCAATTTACGTCAGATCTACACTCAATATTGATCACTTTTCATTGATCGAATGCAAATTAAGTAATCAGTTTTAAAAGTGAATGCTTAAAAGAATTTAGAGATTGGCCACACTGATGCGCTTTTAAGTGCAATCCGATCACGCTTTTTAAAGCGTATACTAGTGTGGCCCAGTTGATGTGACCACACTAGTGCGCTGCGTGTGCAATCCGTTAATCGGAGTGCATGCAATCTGCATTTTTTTGCGCAATCGCATGCACACGATTGCAAATCATTGGGTGATCGCAGTCGCTTGTGCGAGTTCTTCCGTGCGTGAGGGGGCAGTGTGGCCTCAGCCTAACTGAGCAAAGAGTCAACACATATGTATGGTTAGCTTTCTTTTTTTTTAATATGGAGTTTAAGTATCCATAAGAGCAAGTACAATAGTCAATGTTAAAGCATGTCCACCGATTTTTAAACTTTTTATATATTATACATATTGATCGCCCAACCCCAACAGCCGTAATAAAATTCTTAGAAAGTGCCCCGATATGAACTTACCTTCCCTCTATCCTGCGCAGCAGTCTCCAGGCCCTCTTCTTGCATGGAAATGCAAGCAGGGGGCGGGACCGGCAGCCGCGTCCCTGATTGGCTGGGAGGCAGCCAATCAGTGACGCTGCTGCCCAGAACGCCGGAGGATAGAGGGAAGGTAAGTAACTATCGGGGCACTTTCTATGAATTCTGTTACGGCGGTTGGGGCTGGGGGATCAATATATATAATATATAATGGGGATTTTACACTAGGGGGAGGGAGAAAAAAAAACAGGAGGGAGAGAAAGGGGGGGAGGACTCTCCTGCGCATGCCTCAACCTTGTCGTGGTTGAGGCTGAGACAGGTGCAGGATGAGTCACTCAGACCTTCTACACTACACTTTCCTGGACTTTGGAGGGGCACAGCATGGCAACCATAAGGAGCTGGGATGTAAGGTAAGAATTTTTGTACACTACAGAGTGGGGCCAGTATGGGGTTAAATTTGAGTTTTGGGGGTGGACATGCCCTTTAAATGCAGAAAAAACAAGGAGTACTAATCAATAGGCAGATAAATTAAAAATGTGAAACAAATACATCAGCAGTCTTGTTCAGAAGTGCCTTACAGTATACTAACATTTTATAAACAAAAGAAACAGATTACAAAGGGAAAAATAGAGGGAATGGAAAAATAGAGGGAAGGGAACACGGTGATCATGTGTCACTTATTGCCATAGAGGGAGTACATCCCAAATAAGGTACTGCAGCCATTGGATGCTAATCTGATCATACCAGGAGGAGCCAAATTTTGATAAACATAAAAGACATAACTTTTACTTTGACCTGCTTAATGTCTCAGGGAAAAATATGTTATTTACATAATGTAAACATTTTTTCTGCTATAATTTGAATATATGAATGAAAGAATTAATGTACCCTGAGAACAAAATAAAAATGATTAAAAAAAAAAAAAAAAGTGTGATAAACATGACAGCTCACAGGCTCTCCTCGTGTAAAATATTGTTTCATGGAGAAAGCCCAGAATCTGCTGATTAAAAATAATACATCATTATAAATAAGTGAAAAATATTCAGCAGACAACCCTATAATTTTTTTGCTCCTTAGTACATAGCAATACATATAAAGGGTTATTCATTAAAAGTTCTTATCGTTAAAAATGGTGCTAATTTTGCCCCAACCAATCAAATGTTAGCTTATAAATGTTAAATAACAACGGATTGGTTGGGGGAAAATTAGCACCATTTTTGACAATAAGAATTTTTATTGAATCTCCCTGATATTGGCATGCCTTATTACGGGACTAAAGGAAGAAAATACCAAATTTGTGCTGTCAATTATAAACTATACAGGCACATAACTTTGGAACATGGACATGACATGATGCATATTGCTTTGTTTACTGGTTATTCTTTATATCGGGGTAAAGAGTTAATGGTAAAAATCTTTCACATATAACCTTCTTCCTTCTGCTCCTTACTAAAAATTTAAAGGGCATGTCCACCCCCAAAACTATAATATCCCCCACTACTGGCCCCACTGTGTAGTGTATAAAAATCCTTACCTTACATCCCAGCTCCAAAGGGTTCTCCTGTAATGTCCCTCCAAAGTCCAGAAAACTGGCCACCAGGAGCAGTGCAGGGAGGGAAATTGTTTCGGCCTCTGAGGCTTCCTCTCAGAGGTTTTTGGCTTGCTCAGAGCACCCCCCCCTCCCGTTTTCATCTCCCTCCCCCTAGTGTAAATCCCTTTTCATACATTGTAGGGCTTCCTCCCCTAGCCCCAACCGCATTATTATTATGTTCAGAAACTCCCCCGATCTTTACTTACCTTCCCTCTATCCTCCGGCATTCTGAACTGCTGGCAGCCGCGTCCGTGATTGGCTGCCTCTCAGCCAATCACGGACGCGGCTGCTGGTCCGGCCCCTTTCTTGCAGTTTCATGCAAGCAGAGGGCCGGGCGGTACGGCGGAGAATAGAGGGAAGGTAAGTAAAGATCGTAGGAGTTTCTGAACATAATTATAATGCGTTTGGGGCTGGGGGAGGAAGCCCTACAATATATGAAAAATTTAGAAAAGGGGTGGACATGCCCTTTAAGGCGCTATATTTTTTTTTTAATGCTAGCATTTTATACTTTACCTCTCCTCAAGAAAATAATTGTATGTCCTTTTTTTACGATTTATGGGAGATTAATGAAGAGCCACTATTGCCCCCTGAACTCTCACCTTCTGGGTTTTATTCTATTGTGGCTGTAATTAAATTATCAGGCAGATCTGCCTCAATAGCCACTAATAGTGGCTGTCTTTTGCAAAACCCACGCAGCTGCAGTTATTCCCTTCTTAAAATGTCAGTAACCCTTGTTTAAGGGGTTACTATCATTTTAAAATGGGAATAGAGCCCACCAGAGCTAATTAAATGTCCCCCATTATCTCATAAGGCATTTGAAACTTTTGAAACAGTTTGCAAGGTAGACTGCACTCTCGCTGCATGTCCAACCACCAGGGTGCTTAATCTGAAGGCATCACATAAGCACGGTATTTGCGGAGCACTCATCTGGCCTTTTCAGTTTATTAGACAAAGCTTGACGATCACACCTTCACATTTTAATCCTCGTCATCAGGATTTCATTGACCACATTTCCAGTGAAATTTAAGGTAAGATTATTAGCATAATAGTCTTACCTCTTTAGCATAATTATTATGTGTCTTGTTAATTATGCTAATAATCTTACCTTAAAAATTTCCTTCACAGGAAATTAAGTCACTGTAATCTTGATGACCAGTCCCTTAGAGGACAGAAACGTGTAGATGTGATAGTTAAGTTTTGACTAATAAACTCTTATTGCTGAAAAATCCAGATGGATGCTCCACAAATACTTTGCTTTACATTGTCACCTTCAACCTGCTTTTAGCATAAGAATGTAAAACATAACAAATTACCAGTTTTGTTTTAATGTACTTGGTGTTTGTTTGAACTGAGAGATTCCTGATTTTAACTGTTCCCCATGAGGCTTCCTCTGAATGAAGTATTTCACATAAAGGTTCGTGAGTTTGAACTCCATCTTCACTACTTTTACCAGTTAGTCTACCTTCTAGTGAGACATAACCATTGTCAGTTTCTGTAGATTTATCACTGGAAGGTTTAGATTTTTTTGAACTGTCAAAAGAGAAGGAAATTTAGCAATGTTATTTTAAACACAGTTGACCATGGCATATAACTAAAGAAAACAGGTTGTGTAGTTAAATAAAGAAATGTAATAATACTACATACCTTTCATGGTTAATTAGATAAAAAAAACAATTGCAGGCTACAATGTAAGCATACTAAAAATGTGTGAGAAAGAAAAATTTTAAAGTAGTGAATTAAAACCATGTGATCATCATAATGTAAAAATAGTTTTGCAATTCAGCCACAAACAGTGATTAAGGTTAACCAGTATAGTGTTATAGGAAACAAATACAGACAGGCTGATCAGACTGTATCTGCATATTTTGTTAAATTGAAGTGTTACAACACCAAAAACCAAAATGCACCAAAAAGACAAAATGCACATGCTCATAATATTTCTGATAAAATTAGGAATTCCAGACAATAGCAAAATTTAAATGACTTAAAATCCAGAAATAGTATATCTTTATGTCACATTATATTCTATAATCTATATCAACTCCTTTTGTAATGTCTTAGATCACAATTTTTTACATTACATTATTTACTATATATTACCAAATGTTTGCTAATAGACACAACTTAAATTACATGTGTAATTTAAAGTGTATGTTATTTAGTGTGTGTGTGTTTTGAAGTCCAAATTGTTTTGCTAGGTCACAATGTTAACTACTGAGAACATTTATTTTTTACAATACTTCGAATTATTAAACAAAAACATTTTGCAAACAGTTACTAAAACATGCATTACTCCTATGTCTATTTATTTGTGTTTTGTTTAAAAATATTGATTATATCTATAAATCATAAGGTGTATATTATGTAATGTGCCTGTCCAGTGCTACAGATTTTAAATTTTTAACTTACCTACACAAGAGCACTAAGAGCTCTCGCTATTTTCTGTCTCAAAGCCACACTAGACAATGTAAAGTGTTGCTTTATGACTGCTTTTGCTGTGACTTTGACTTTTAGAAACATTTCTTAAATGCAGCGGACGCAGCTGTTGCAATAAAGCAATAGTGGCCACTATGGTGTTTTTTATCTCGAGATACTGAATGAGTATGGCAGGGATTACTAATGCTTTCAGAGAAGGAATATTGCATGTTTCTAAAATTCTAAATGTGCTTGATAAATACAAACCCAGATAAAAAGGAAGCTGCATGCCAGATATCCCTGAAGACCGTGCCAATACTGTAACTGGTGCTTGTACCGTAGCTCTGCAAAGTTCCCTCCTGTGTATTATCTGTAGTGCTAGAGCCATCGCCTTCCCTATGTACTTCCAAATGTGCTGCTTTTCTTAATTTCCTTCAGCAGGAGAAATCAAAAAGTGGAAGGATCTTTATGACATTTCCATATCTAGTCAATGACAAATTAGCCAACAATGCAAATTGACGGTGAACAGTGTTCCAAGGTATTTGTGGGAGGCTCGTCTAGATTTTTGAAATGTGGATGAAATTATGACTATTTTCTACTTTCCTCTTGTCTAAATCACAATCCCATTCTTTCACCTTACAATTTTCCATTAAACTTCTAGCTTAAATAATAATATGCCCTGCTGTGCTCTTATTGTGAGCTGCCATTTCAGGGTCTGTAACTGTCCTACTTGTTTATCATAATGCTCATTTTTTTGGAATGTTCCTAACGGTCATTTTTACCTCCTAAAAAGGGTTGGTGTGGCCCAAAACATGCCGGTTTAACATGAAATAAAAAGCAATTTAAGCAGTTTATCCTGCGACTTTGCCTTCTTTATCTCAAAGACATTACTATTTGAACTTGGATTATTAATTGTGAACTTGGATGGATGCACAGTTGGTGGTAATTAAAGCCATACACTGAGCATGTTGAGAATGGGATTTTGCGATCGCATGTCGGCCGAATGTAAGATCGGGAGAAGCGGTTCCGGCAGCATCGATGAACATCGCGTGAGCGCTCGGTCGGGTAAGTAAAATCTTATAGATGTATGGGCACCTTAAGACTGAGGCTAGGCCATAACAGACTATTAGGGGAGTCCTGCTCATAGAAATTCACAACTTTGACGTCCTATATTAATGCACAGAGAAATCACTGTAAGGACAGATTGATGTTTAAAGAAATTCCCCTTTTATAAAAAAAAAAGAAAAGAAAAATATTTGCACTGAGCTTCCACCTTATGTCTGAAGGTGTCAGGTGACACCAAAACGTCACGTGTGAATAAACACAGTAACAGTGGTGTAGGAGAATTCATCTCAAACATTTGAAGTTTCACCTTAAAGGGGAACTGTGGTCTCTAAATTAAAGGCCAGTTTCCTACCTTTGAAATGAGCCATCAACCACCTCTCTATGTGCTCCACAGCTTAAAATATAAAGAAATGACTGACCAGAAAGTTAATGGATGGGAGGCTGACATGTGACATTCCTAAGGCTTCTCCTGCACAGTGCCGCTGGCAAGCACAGCCTCAAACTCCCTCAGTGTGTGAGGAAGACAGGAAGTCCCTCCTCCTCTCTGCTGTGTGAAGTCCTGACAGAGTAGGTAAGGGAATCTACAACCCTTCTTTCCCACTATGTGAAAACAGCCTTTTCAGGCAGAGTTCTCAAGAGTTCTCGTGGGTGGGCGGGGCTCAGGCGCCCACAAGTGGGGGGGGCCACAGCACCCACAGGTGGACAGGGCCACATGGAGCTGTAAGAGAATGGGCCAAGGGGGGACTGCAACTGGAGGGACCATGGGGTCCATGAGTGGGAGGGACCAGGGGGCTGCAAAGGGGAGGAGGAGACACAGGGCAGATTGACTGACATGGTTTCAGAGTAGGAAGCAGGAAGTGCAGGGGACCTGGTGATGCTGCTGCCATATCACACACAAAAAAGTAAATATCTTCAAAACTATGCAAAATAAACAATGAAAATAGATTGCAAACATTCTTAGGAGAGCAATTCCTATCAATTATCTAATGTCATTTTTGGACCACAGTTCCCCTTTAAGTAATCAAGAATTTTACTTATACAACTGTCAGAATAAAAAACAATCGTAAAAACTACAAATGTCTTTTAATTGTCAATGAAATAACAAAAATGTGTCCTAGTGAAATCGTTGTCTGACTTTAGCTCATAAAACAAACAAAAATAGTTAGTCAACTAAGCAGAAAAATAAATTCCTTGAACTTTCAGTTGGATAACTAAAATACTTTTTTCATAAGAAATCTATCCTTGTTTATTTTATATTTAGAAACAATGCAAGAGTTTTAATACACATCTGCCAACTATATTACCAAGCATATTGTACTGTAGACACAATAAATAAATATTGAATACTAGTTAAAATAATTTATGCAAGTTATTTGAAGTGTCATTTACATAACACAATTTTTTTCTTCAGTATACAAATGTTAAGTACATGAGATTTACAAAACAAACAAAAATAAACATAGCCAACTCTTTTGATGCAATACCTTAAAGGGAAACAAAGATTACAGCATACCCCTGTAATGTGCAGGATTTCATGTTAGATTTGAACATTTCAGATTTCAAACTATTACAGTTTAGGGTTTTGGGGGGTGATTTACCTGTATGTAAGTTTTCATTTCAGGGCAGAACTTGCCCTTTAAAAAGAGTAAAGGTATGCAGCCTTCCTATAATTTTTTTCCTAATTTTGAGCCTCTCTCTGTCTTCAATAAGCCATGCTGTGAAAGGGACGTAATGATTCTGTCTGCCTCTAACTGTCACTCAAAGCTAGCATGCGAGGAAACACTCCTCCACCCACTCTTGATTAGCTTAATTATGTAGGCTGCATCCTAGCAACAGGACATTTCAAGTTTGTTTGACTGGCAGAGGAGGAAGAGAGAAGTTGTAACAGACATTCCCACCAGCCAATGACAAGTGCTGTGTTAACCATGGTCTTGGGCCATCTAGAAGGCGGGTATTTAGCACTCAACTTTGCTGGGTGATATCTAAGGGAGGGCAGCACGGTTGTAAATGTGAGTAAGCGATTTCAAGCTGCTGGAATTGTGGACATGTAATGGGGGTGATTGTTATTTTTTTTTACATTGTTGTCCTTTAACCAACTCCTCCTTCCATCTGACATCTTAAGATGTTTCAGATATCTTAAGAAATGGTACAGCGCTGGTTGTAAAAAAACTCTTGCAGAGTATATCTTCCCATGGGTTAAACACTGGCCTTGTGATGGGGACGAGGTAAGCCAACAGCTTGGAGTGGCAGGGGAGTTGCTGTAAGCCTTTAGCTCCCCTTTAAAGATGGTCCACAACAGAACAACCGATCTGTGGATCATGCAGTAAAAAAAAACAAAAAACTGCAGCATGTAAAACACTACAGCCATTCATGCAAGAACTATAATGGTTATTTTTCAGCTTTTTTTACCTTCTTCTTTTCCCCCCTACGATAGGAGGTGATTTTACAGTTCGAGTTGAAACAATCTGGCAATGCACTGTTCCAAGCAGAAGCATCAGGAATATTGGCCCAGAAACCTCAGTAATAGGAACATGGTGAGGACCAGGAGAAATTATGAACAATACTATTGCGGCAACTAAAAAGACAACATTGCAAAACACTTTTTTGTGATTGGAAATAAATGTTAGTGTTGGAATAAATGCATTAAAATTGTCAGAACATGAATTTTCACTCTATACGGCATACAACATCAGATATGTACTTGTCACTTTCAGCCATATTTAATGTATTGGTAACATTATATAGTGGATGTTGTACCAACTACTGTAAATTCTAAGGATATTATAAGTCAGAGTAATTCTGTGCCTATATAAAGGCATTTACCACAATTATAGGACCCTCCTTTGCGTCTAGATAACCATGTTGGTTTAATATTATAGGAAAAGATGGGATCGGTCTTGACTAATAAGTATATTATAAGTGCCTTTTGTGTAGTTTCATGACTCCTGGCCTTTCTTTTGCATAACCTCATACAAGAAAAACAAATGAGATAAAATTTTCTAATACATGCACAACCACACGTGATCAACCTTATCACATGCCCGTACGAAATATCTTACGTCAGGAAAACCGACTTAATGCTTAGGACAATATACATAGGCAAAGTGTTTATGTTTTGTTTAAAGGGCATGTCCACCCTTATAATAAAATTTTGCCATATGATAATAAACCTTCCCCCAGCCCCAACCGCCATAAAATAATTTCAAGAAAGTCCCCCGATCTTTACTTACCTTCCCTCTCTCCTCCGCCGCACTGCCCAGCCTTCTGCTTGCAAGACACTGAAAGCAGGGGGCGGGACCGGCAGCCGCATCCGTGATTGGCTGAGAGGCAGCCAATCACGGACGCAGCTGTCGGCTGCTCAGAACGCCGGGGGAGAGAGGGAAGGTAAGTAGGGTTCGGGGGACTTTCTTAAAAATCTTTTAGAGCGGTTGGGGCTGGGGGAAGGTATACTAATATATGGCCAAGGGTTTTTATGGTAGGGGGAACTACTTTGCCCCCGTCCTCCATAAAATCCCAAGACCAATCCCACCTCGACATCTTACCGTGCGACATCAGTCCATAACACAAAATTGAAACTCTACAGTGACCTCCACCATCACCATGACATCTTACCACTGCATACGCCCCCATACCAATGACACTCATCAACCGTGGACATCCACCATACCAGTGACTCCAATAAATACTACCCATTGAAGTCCAACCACATATCCAAACACTGACTCTTACCAGCGCACATACCACCATACATTACATCTTTACCCAGCGAAAATACACAATAAAAATCGAACTATTTAAACAAAGTGAACTCAAGAAATAACCAAATTGAAACAAATAACACATCCCGTGAAAATCAAACATATCCAGTGACAACTACTACACCAAGCGAACTAAAACGCACCGTGAAACATAACAGGTGGCCAACACCTACAAATGAATATCCCACTACCAGCCGACCATAAGCTCCACCCAACCATATCCCAACCCTCCCCGTCGTCAATTCCATCCTCCGCCCGCTTTCTGGCGGCCGCCGCCCGACATATGCCCCCACTCCACCCTCCCTAATTCTCCTTTGCCGCCACCTAACTCTTGGCCAAATCTTGCCCCACCATTTAGTGTTAGTTATAATCCTTCCCTCACATCCCAGCTCCATAGGTTCTCCTGTTCCCCCCCCCCCCAAAGTCAAAAAAAATGCCCACCAGGAGGCTAGCAGAGTCCATATAGGACTCTGCCTGCTACCTGGCCTCTGGAGAAGTTTGGCATGCGTACTGCAGCCCTTCTCCCCCCCCTCCCTCCCGCTCTCCCATTCCCTCCCCCTAGCGTGAAATCCAAAAAAGATAAATTCCCTGGGCTCTCAGCCCCAACCGCTATATTTTTATCTTTATAAAGCTCCCCAAACTCTTACTTACCTCTCCTCTTTCCTCCGCTGCACTGAATGACCCCTGCGTCCGTGATGGGCTGCCGCTCAGCCAATCACAGACGCGGCTGCCGATCCCGCCACTCTGCTTGCATTTTCTCGCAAGCAGAGGGCCGGGAGTGCGGCGAGGAAAGAGGAGGTAAGTAGAGTTTGGGGGGCTTTTTAAAAAATAATATAGCGGTTGGGGCTGTGAGCCCATGGGGAATCTTATATTAAAAATTGCATTTTAGGGTGGACATGCCCTTTAATGTTATTATTTATTTAAGCAATTGACCCTCATAGAAGCCATGAAACTGTGTGCTGAACTGATAAAATGTAATAAGATTGAAACATAACAGGATAGTCTGTGTTCTTTTTAGGACCTAAGATTTACCAATAGTGACCCTCTCTAAAGAATCTGTGGTGACACTGTGTTTATGGGCAAGTGGTATTGAAAACAGATTATTAACTTTGATAACAATATTATAGAATGATCCAATGGATCTCCTATCAATCTATTATTTGGGAGCGCAGAAACGCGGAGGGAGAGCGAGGACTCTGCAGTACTCCTGGTGGGCAGTTTTTAGGACTTGGGGGGGGGGGGGATTACAGGATAACCATTTGGAGCTGGGATGTAAGATAAGGATTTTATTACACTACAGAGTGGGGCCAGTAGTGGGATAAATTATAGTTTTGGGGGTGGACATGCCCTTTAAGCACTAAATAAATATATCAATATTAACAAATATGTAGTAATGACATTAAAGTATATAGAAATGTAAATAAGGCAAAATATATAAATAAATAAAAGTACTTGCATAGTCCACTCTGTTTTGTAATGGAATCTTCAAAATGGAGTGTTATGCCACACCTCAGGAAGTTTACACATAGAGGCAAGTAAGCTAAAATGAAACATATTTATCACTTACTTAGTGTTGTATCCAATGGTGTGCTCATATTAGATTGATAGCAGTGTTAGCGAATCAAAAAATTTGTAGTAGGAAGTTGCAAGACTTATATGTCACTTCCTTTGTAAAACATGCGTCAGTCTTAGCAAAGTAAACATCTCTCACTCTCACCTCCCCCCACCCCTCTCAATAGAAAAAAAGGAGAGTGGTTTGCTGTACATGAAGTGATACCTATATGTGATAGGGGGGACTGAAAGGAAAACATTTCCGTGCCCATTTCTCTGAGACAATGAAGTGAGTTTGTTAAAGGGCATGTCCACCCCAAAAACTATAATCCCCCCAACTACTGGCCCCACCATGTAGTGTAGTTTAATCCTTACCTCAATCCCAGCTCCATAGGGTTCTCCGTGTAGCCCCCCAAAGTCAAAAAATGCCCACCAGGAGGCTAGCAGAGTCCAATAGGACTCTGCCTGCTACTGGCCTCTGGAGAAGTTTGGCATGGTACTGCAGCCCTTCTCCCCCCCCTCCCTCTCCCGATTCCCTCCCCCTAGCGTGAAATCCAAAAAGATAAGATTCCCCTGGGCTCTCAGCCCCAACCGCTATATTTTTATCTATAAAGCTCCCCAAACTCTTACTTACCTCTCCTCTTTCCCCGCTGCACTGAATGACCGGCAGCTGCGTCCGTGATTGGCTGCGTCAGCCAATCACAGACGCGGCTGCCGATCCCGCCACTCGCTTGCATTTTTCGCAAGCAGAGGGCGGGAGTGCGGCGGAGGAAAGAGGGGAGGTAAGTAGAGTTTGGGGGGCTTTTTAAAAAAATATATATAGCGGTTGGGGCTGTGAGCCCATGGGGAATCTTATATTAAAAATTGCATTTTAGGGTGGACATGCCCTTTAATGTTATTAGATTATTTAAGCAATTGACCTCATAGAAGCCATGAAACTGTGTGCTGAACTGATAAAATGTAATAAGATTGAAACATAACAGGATAGTCTGTGTTCTTTTTAGGACCTAAGATTTACCAATAGTGATCCCTCTCTAAAAGAATCTGTGGTGACAGCTGTGAGTTAATGGGCAAGTGAGTATTGAAAGACAGATTTATAACTTTGATAACAATAATTATAGAATGATCCAATGGATCTCCTATCAATCTATTTTGTTGGAAATTAAGGGGGAAGATTGATTCAAGCTCTACACAACAGTTGTATTTCACTGTGGTGTTCCTACTGAACTATAAAACTCTATACGATACAATAAATAGATCAAGAATAGAGATGGACCGGATCGAGATCTGAACCAGTTCCGCAACGGATTTCCGCATTCAAAAATTCGAAGAAAAATCAAGGAATTTTTGAATTTTTTAAAAACTATACAGCAACTTACTGTAAATAGTTTGCCGTGAATGCCGTGAATCTGTCGGTCGGCTGAAAAATATGCTGGTGTGTAACCAGCCTAAAAGTATCTGTTGTAACCAATTCTTGATTAGATACAATCAGATTCTTTCAGGGAGTATCTATTTGGTATACTAACCATCAGATTCTTCAATCAGCTTATTTCAGAAAGAGTCTAATTGGATAGAATACCAATCAGATTATTCTAAAAGAATAAATTGTAACCAAGTCTGATTGGTTACAATCAGATTCTTCAGAAAGCATATCAATAAGATTCTTTCTGAAATATTGATTGGTATACTAACCAATCAGATTATTTTCTAACAGAATTTGTTACATTCAGATTCTTTTAGAAAGATTTGATTGGTTAGTATACTTAAGGTGGCCAGCATAATTTGATTTTACTAACCCGACCGAGCGCTCCTGCCACATTGGATCGATTCGCTGGAACCGTCTTCTATACGACAGACATGCGATTGCAAAATGAATGGGATTTGCGATCACGTCGGTCGCATAGAAGAACGGGAAAGGCGTTTTCCGGCAGGATCGATCGAATGTCGCTGAAGTGGTTGGTCAGGTAAGTAAAATGAATATATGTATGGCCACCTTAATCAGTTTCTTTCTGAAAGAATGATTGTAACCAATTCCGATTTGAAAGAATCTGATTATCTGTTCCCCATACCATTTCCAGGTCCCAGAGCCATTACAAGTAAGTTACTGTATCATTTTTACACATTTTTTTAAAATTCTTCTTATTATCTAAAATTTCGGTGAACCTCGAAATAGAATGCGGAAGCTCGAAAAACAGTTCGATCGTGAGGAAACTTCTGGACGTATGTACGTTTTCCCATACCATAGGGAAAGGTCCACAGGCAGAACGGATTTTAGCAGTTTTGCCCATCTAATCATGAAAAGACAAAACCCTGGATTTAAATATCTCCTGTATAGATTTATCAAAACAAATGGATAAACAAAACGAAGTGTGATAGTGTTATACAACAATATAGATGGATAATGTCTGTCTCATCGAGATGTTAGGCTGCGCTTTATATATATTTAAAGGGTATGTCCACCCTAAAAAAAAATTTCCTCCAAAGATTCCCGTCCCCCCAGCCCCACAACGCTATGTTAATATTATAGAAAATGCCCAAACTTTACTACCTCCCCTCTTGCCTCCAACGCGCTGCCAGGCCCTCTGCTTGCGAGTAAATGCAAAACAGAGGGGCGGACACGGCAGTTGTGTCGTGATTGGCTAAGCGGCAGCCAATCACGACGCGGCTGCGGGAGTTCAGTGCGGCGGGGGCAAGAGGGAAGGTAAGTAATGTTCAGGCATTTTCTAATAATATTAACATAGCGGTGGGGCTGGGGGGACAGGGGGATCTTGGATAAAAGGGATTTACATGCCAACTCTCCCGGAGGCCAGGTAGGAGGCAGAGTTCATATGGTGGGCAGTTTTTGGGACTTTGGGGGGGGACTACAGGAGAACCTTATGGAGGTGGGATGTGAGGTAAGGATAAAACTACACTACATGATGGGGCCGTAGTGGGGGGGATTAAGTTTTGGGGGGGGACATGCCCTTTAACATGTATTTCTAAAGCACTGACACTCAGTACAATCCAAAATATGTTTATATATGTCCCCTCTAATAACTATTGGGGTACACCCAATAGGTCTTTCTGCCTCTGTATATTGTGTGTAAAATATTAATTTAGGGGATGTAAACACTATAAAGAAACAGATTTCATAGGTTTCTTTTATTTTTAACATCTTGCCTTTTTTTTTTAGTGTGCAAATCCCTGATATTTTATAGTACTGTGTATAAAGATTATATATCATCTGTATCCACATATAGCTAAATATAAACCCACATATTCCCACTGTGCACCAACAGGCACACTTTGCTGTACTATTATATATTTATTAAACCTCTGGTAGCACCGGGGGCTTCTATATTTTGTGTATTATTGTGTGTGCCCTCTTTCTGGTCTATATATATATACCCTGATGACAGCCATGTACTTCCGGGCTGAAACGCGTAGGTTCTACTGACCTACCATTGTATAATAAATATTTAAAAGAATCCTTGGAGTGATTAGCTTTCAACTGGAAATATATTTATATCTATAGATATATACTAGCAAAAGTGTGCCCGTTGGTGCACCGTGGAAATTATGTGTGTATGGTTTGCAGGTAATTATTTTTTTGAAAGCTCGGGGTCATGCTCTCAGGGAGACCAACACAAAGTAATTTGGGATCTGTCTGCCTCTCCCTATGTATATAGCTGTTAAGCTGTAGGCCCGAGAGAGGCTACTTACATGCGTTTAGCTGGTAGGTATTAGGATCCATTCTGAACTTGCTCTCCCTTTCCACTTCCAGCAAGTATCCAGGGGGAGGCTCAAATGGGATAAGGCCGAAAGTCCCCATGCAATTCCACCACATAACACGATCAAACACACACATACTCTCCTATTTCTATTTGACCTGCCAGCTTTTCACATGTAAAACTACAACCCCAGCAGCGGCACAGAATGCTGGAAAATTTATTTTTTTAAACATCCTGGAATATAGCCCTTTTACCGACTTACAGACATTAAAAGCCCATGCTTTAGCGATTCCTACCCAAGGGTTGAATATGCACATGTTTGAAAACTACAACTCCCAGCATGTGTAGCAGTAAGTTTCTTCCTTATGTCCATTGGCTAATGAATATACTAAGATTCAATACCGTGTAAGATATAGAGCATGGGTGTTGAACTTTACACATGTTTAAAAACTACAACTCCCAGCATTTTCTGTTAGCAGTAAGTTTCTTCTTTATATCCACTTCCTGTTAGCAAACAGAAACTGGATTCTATGCTTAAATAATTTAAAAAACCATTAACAAACTCACTTCATTGTCTCAGAGAAATGGGCATGGAGAGGTGCTTCCTTTCAGTCCCCCTATCATATAATAGATATCCTTCTGTCCAGCAAACAGCGCTCTCCTTTTGTCTATTGAGAGGGGAAGGGTGGGGTGGATTTATGTGAGAGTGAGAAGATGTTTTTACTAAGACTGTCTTGCAACTTCCTACTAACACTCAGAAAATGTTTGATTCTCTAACACTGCTGTCAATCTAATATTAAGACACCATGGATACAACCTAAAAGGGAAGTGAGAGATGTTCCTTTGTAAGCTTTCATTGCCTCCTGTAAAACTTCTGGGGTGTGGCTTAACAGTCCATTTTGAAGAACCATTACAAAACAGGAGTGGGGAATACTAAGTACTTTTATTTATTTATAGATTTTGCCTTATACATTTCTATATACTAATGTCATTACTACATATTGTTAATTGATATAGCTATTTTATTTAGTGCTTAACAACACACATAAACACTGTCCCTATGTATATTACTTTTACCCACCCCCACCAACATAGTACCTCCGAAAAACCCCATGTATTCCCCATGAAATTATAAATTATTTTATATAATATAAGGGATATAATATCCCCCTCTCTCCGTGGGCACTCCTATGCTGAAACGTACGCATACACCAAACACCTGAACCAACTCATAGGTGTTCACAGTATTAATTATTTCGGTCATTTTTTAGACAGTCTTTGTCCCCCCCACCAAGAAATCTTAACCCCTATGTGGACAAATACCAGAAAACATTGAAAACATAAAAACACTTACATCCTGTTACAAAATTGCAACATTTCTAGTCACTAAATGTTAACAAGTGTTTGAAATCGGACCTGTATCGATAGATAGAAACTAAACACTTTACAAGGTTTCCCCCTCCCCATAAGTGAGATTTGGGATTTGGTTAGACCTGACAAATTCTACCGTTTCAGAAGACAAATATTCGATGTGCATACAGAAGGGCACCAAATTTGCGCAACGTGGTGGTAAAAACTGACTGGAAACTGGTTAGGACTGGTAAGGATTTCCCCCACCACACATGGGCAAAATGTATGAGATTAATTTCATATTATCGTGTACCACATCTACAGTTGTCTACATCATTACTTGCCCGTGTGGCATTTACTACGTGGAAAAAAACAAGCACAACCGGGCAACATGAATAATCACAGGGACACCATAGGGCAGCACTTTGAACAAGAGGCATCCAAGGAATTGACCACCAAATACGATGAACTGTCAGTTGCCAGTCATTTCAAAGCTGCTGGACATAACCTGTCATGCTGAGGTGGATGGCAATTGACCATATCCTCCCAAATGTATTGGCCCTTTAAGAGACACGTTTAAGGGGACACATTGACCCCTAGGGGCTTAAATAAAAAGTTTTCTTGGCATGCTATTTAAATCACTTTTTATGATGGAGGGGGGGTACCTAAAAATGTCCCTTAACTTTGGTGCTTATGCTGTGGTTCAGTCTGCCCTTGATCTAGGGGTGCATGCTAGCATCCAAGAGTGAGGTACTGGATGTCTGAAGGAGTTACTTTTTACAACCTGTGAAGGAGGGGAGGAGTCGACTGACAAGACTACAGACCCGAGGGAAGTGCGGATGACGTCCAATAGCCTATTGGATTATGAGCAATAGAACACCTAGGGGAGAAGGCAGTTGGTGATGTTCCAGCGATACGGATGAATTCAGTGGTCTCTGTTGTTGCCATTAGGTACTATATAGTCCTGTCTCAGCTTATGGGGAGGGGAAACCTTGTGAGAAGTGTTTAGTTTCTATCTATCACTAACAGTCCGATGTCAAACACATTGTTAAATTAGGTGACTGAAATGGTGGTTGGAAATTTAAGGGGGAAGATTGATTCAAGCTCTACACAACAGTTGTATTTCACTGTGGTGTTCCTACTGAACTATAAAACTCTATACGATACAATAAATAGATCAAGAATAGAGATGGACCGGATCGCAGATCTGAACCCAGTTCCGCAACGGATTTCCGCATTCAAAAATTCGAAGAAAATATCAAGGAATTTTTGAAAATTTTGTAAAAACTATACAGCAACTTACTGTAAATAGTTTGCCGTGAATGCCGTGAATCTGTCGGTCGGCTGAAAATATCTGCTGGTGTGTAACCAGCCTAAAAGTATCTGATTGTAACCAATTCTGATTAGATACAATCAGATTCTTTCAGGGAGTATCTATTTGGTATACTAACCAATCAGATTCTTTTCAATCAGCTTATTTCAGAAAGAGTCTAATTGGATAGAATACCAATCAGATTATTTCTAAAAGAATAAATTGTAACCAAGTCTGATTGGTTACAATCAGATTCTTCCAGAAAGCATATCAATAAGATTCTTTCTGAAATTATCTGATTGGTATACTAACCAATCAGATTATTTTCTAAACAGAATTTGTTACATTCAGATTCTTTTAGAAAGATTCTGATTGGTTAGTATACTTAAGGTGGCCATGCATATATTTGATTTTACTAACCCGACCGAGCGCTCCTGCCACATTGGATCGATTCTGCTGGAACCGTTCTTCTATACGACAGACATGCGATTGCAAAATGAATGGGATTTGCGATCACGTCGGTCGCATAGAAGAACGGGAAAGGCGTTTTCCGGCAGGATCGATCGAATGTCGCTGAAGTGCTTGGTCAGGTAAGTAAAATCGAATATATGTATGGCCACCTTAATCAGTTTCTTTCTGAAAGAATCTGATTGTAACCAATTCCGATTTGAAAGAATCTGATTATCTGTTCCCCATACCATTTCCCAGGTCCCAGAGCCATTTACAGTAAGTTACTGTATCATTTTTACACATTTTTTTAAAATTCCTTTCTTATTATCTAAAATTTCGGTGAACCTCGAAAATAGAATGCGGAAGCTCGAAAAACAGTTCGATCGTGAGGAAACTTCTGGACGTATGTACGTTTTCCCCATACCATAGGGAAAGGTCCACAGGCAGAACGGATTTTAGCAGTTTTGCCCATCTCTAATCATGAAAAGACAAAACCCTGGATTTAAATATCTTCCTGTATAGATTTATCAAAACAAATGGATAAACAAAACAGAAGTGTGATAGTGTTATACAACAAATATAAATGGATAATGTCTGTCTCATCGAGATGTTAGGCTGCGCTTTATATATATTTAAAGGTATGTCCACCCTTAAAAAAAAATTTCCTCCAAAGATTCCCCCTGTCCCCCCAGCCCCAACCGCTATGTTATATTATTAGAAAATGCCCCAAACTTTACTACCTCCCTCTTGCCTCCAACGCGCTGCCAGGCCCTCTGCTTGCGAGTAATGCAAGCAGAGGGCGGGACCGCAGTTGTGTCTGTGATTGGCTAAGCGGCGCCAATCACGAACGCGGCTGCCGGGAGTTAGTGCGGCGGGGGCAAGAGGGAAGGTAAGTAATGTTTCAGGCATTTTCTAATAATATTAACATAGCGGTTGGGGCTGGGGGGACAGGGGGAATCTTTGGATAAAAGGGATTTACATGCCAAACTTCTCCCGGAGGCCAGGTAGGAGGCAGAGTTCTATATGGTGGCAGTTTTTGGGACTTTGGGGGGGGACTACAGGAGACCTTATGGGCTGGATGTGAGGTACGATAAAACTCACTACTAGGGGGCAATAGTGGGGGGGATTATAGTTTTGGGGGTGGACATGCCCTTTAACATGTATTTCTAAAGCACTGACACTTCCAGTACAATCCAAAATATGTTTATATATGTCCCCTCTAATAACTATTGGGGTACACCCAATAGGTTCCTTTCTGCCTCTGTATATTGTGTAAAATATTAATTTAGGGGATGTAACACTAATAGAAACAAGATTTCATAGGATTTCTTTTATTTTTAACATCTTGCCTTTTTTTTTTAGTGTGCAAATCCCTGATATTTTATAGTACTGTGTATAAAGATTATATATCATCTGTATCCACATATAGCTAAATATAAACCCACATATTTCCCACTGTGCACCAACAGGCACACTTTTGCTAGTACTATTATATATTTATTAACCATCTGGTAGCACCGGGGTCTTTCTATATTTTGGTTATTATTGTGTGTGCCCTCTTTCTGGTCTATATATATATACCCTGATGACAGCCATGTACTTCCGGGCTGAAACGCGTAGGTTCTACTGACCTACCATTGTATAATAAATATTTAAAAGAATCCTTGGAGTGATTAGCTTTCAACTGGAAATATATCTATATCTATAGATATATACTAGCAAAAGTGTGCCCGTTGGTGCACAGTGGAAATTATGTGTGTATGGTTTGCTAGGTAATTATTTTTATTGAAAGCTCGGGGTCATGCTCTCAGGGAGACCAACACAAAGTAATTTGGGATCTGTCTGCCTCTCCCTTATGTATATAGCTGTTAAGCTGTAGGGCCAGAGAGAGGCTACTTACATGCGTTTAGCTGGTAGGTATTAGGATCCATTCTGAACTTGCTCTCCCTTTCCACTTCCAGCAAGTATCCAGGGGGAGGCTCAAATGGGATAAGGCCGAAAGTCCCCATGCAATCCCACCACATAACACGATCAAACACACACATACTCTCCTATTTCTATTTGACCTGCCAGCTTTTCACATGTTTAAAACTACAACTCCCAGCAGGCTGCACAGAATGCTGGAAAATTTATTTTTTTAAACATCCTGGAATATAGCCCTTTTACCGACTTACAGACATTAAAAGCCCATGCTTTAGCGATTCCTACCCAAGGGTTTGAATATGCACATGTTTGAAAACTACAACTCCCAGCATTCTGTTAGCAGTAAGTTTCTTCCTTATGTCCATTGGCTAATGAATATACTAAGATTCAATACAGTGTAATGATATAGAGCATGGGTGTTGAACTTTACACATGTTTAAAAACTACAACTCCCAGCATTTTCTGTTAGCAGTAAGTTTCTTCTTTATATCCACTTCCTGTCTAGCAAACAGAAACTGGATTCTATTGCTTAAATAATTTAATAAACCATTAACAAACTCACTTCATTGTCTCAGAGAAATGGGCATGGAGAGGTGCTTCCTTTCAGTCCCCCTATCATATATAGATATCCCTTCCTGTCCAGCAAACAGCAGCTCTCCTTTTTGTCTATTGAGAGGGGAAGGGTGGGGTGGATTTATGTGAGAGTGAGAAGAATGTTTTTACTAAGACTGTCTTGCAACTTCCTACTAACACTCAGAAAATGTTTTGATTCTCTAACACTGCTGTCAATCTAATATTAAGCACACCATTGGATACAACTCTAAAAGGGAAGTGAGAGATATGTTCCTTTGTAAGCTTTCATTGCCTCCCTGTAAAACTTCCTGGGGTGTGGCTTAACAGTCCATTTTGAAGATACCATTACAAAACAGGAGTGGGGAATACTAAGTACTTTTATTTATTTATAGATTTTGCCTTATTTACATTTCTATATACTTTAATGTCATTACTACATATTTGTTAATATTGATATAGCTATTTTATTTAGTGCTTAAACAACACATAAACACTGTCCCTATGTATATTACTTTTACCCACCCCCACCAACATAGTACCTCCGAAAAACCCAATGTATTCCCCATGAAATTATAAATTTATTTATATAATATAAGGGATATATATATCCCCCTCTCTCCGTGGGCACTCCTATGCTGAAACGTACGCATACACCAAACACCTGAACCAACTCATAGGTGTTCACAGTATTAATTAATTTCGGTCATTCTTTAGACAGTCTTCTGTCCCCCCCACCAAGAAATCTTAACCCCTTATGTGTAGACAAATACCAGAAAACATTGAAAACATAAAAACACTTACATCCTGTTACAAAATTGCAACATTTCTAGTCACTAACTGTTAACAATGTGTTTGAAATCGGACCTGTATCGATAGATAGAAACTAAACACTTCTTACAAGGTTTCCCCCTCCCCATAAGCTGAGATTTGGGATTTGGTTAGACCTGACAAATTCTACCGTTTCAGAAGACAAATATTCGATGTGCATACAGAAGGGCACCAAATTTGCGCAACGTGGTGGTAAAAACTGACTGGAAACTGGTTAAGGACTGGTAAGGATTTCCCCCACCCACACATGGGCAAAATGTATGAGATTAATTTCATATTATCGTGTACCACATCTACAGTTGTCTACATCATTACTTGCCCGTGTGGCATTTACTACGTGGAAAAAACAAGCACAACCTATGGGAACACATGAATAATCACAGGGCAGCCATTAGGGCAGCACTTTCTGAACAAGAGGCATCCAAGGAATTGACCACCAAATACGATGAACTGTCAGTTGCCAGTCATTTCAAAGCTGCTGGACATAACCTGTCCATGCTGAGGTGGATGGCAATTGACCATATCCTCCCAACTGTTATTGGCCCTTTAAGAGACACGTTTAAGGGGACACATTGACCCCTAGGGGCTTAAATAAAACTGTTTCTTTGGCATGCTATTTATAATCACTTTTTATGATGGAGGGGGGTACCTAAACATGTCCCTTTAACTTTGGTGCTTATGCTGTGGTTCAGTCTGCCCTTGATCTAGGGGTGCATGCTAGCATCCAAGAGGTGAGGTACTGAATGTCTGAAGGAGTTACTTTTTACAACCTGTGAAGGAGGGGAGGAGTCCGACTGACAAGACTACAGACCCCGAGGGAAGTGCGGATGACGTCCAATAGCCATATTGGATTATGAGCAATAGACACACCTAGGGGAGAAGGCAGTTGGTGATGTCTTCCAGCGATACGGATGAATTCAGTGGTCTCTGTTGATTGCCATTAGGTACTATATAGTCCTGTCTCAGCTTATGGGGAGGGGAAACCTTGTGAGAAGTGTTTAGTTTCTATCTATCACTACAGGTCCGATGTCAAACACATTGTTAACAGTTAGTGACTAGAAATGTTGCAGTTTTGTAACAGGATGTGTTTTTATGTTTTTAATGTTTTTTGGTATTTGTGCGCACAAGAGGTATCAGGGTGTGTGTCCTCCTTGACCTGATAAGATGGTGAGAGAAAATCGAACTGGTGATCCTTATGATGGTCTAATATATATGTGTGTGTGAGTGAAGCATTAACTTCTTTTTTACCAACTATGTATATTTCCATAGTGTGAGTGTGGCTTTAGAACGAGGAGTTCTGCTTAAAATAGTGTTAAAACAGTCACAACTTTTAACTGTAATACAAAATAAATAAATAAATAAAAAGTGTAAGCAAAGGCCTGGCAAAAATGCTAGTGTTGTATTTATATAAACTCTTGCCAACAATAGAAAGCAGCCAATAGCAACAAGCCTCTTGGGAGGTGTCTCTTCACATCAAAAAGGCAGAACACCAGACTGCTTCTATTTTAAGATCTAAGCTGTCTGGCTGGATCTAGGGTTGGCAGGTTTGTTCTTAAAGACAAACTGAAGGATTGTAACATATTGCATAGTTAATTTACAAGTATTCATGGTACTTTCACTAATGTTTATGTCTGTAAACATATCTGTGTATGTTAAAAATTTAAATGTAATTATTACCAGCACCAATAAACTGTTGAATCTCACTTTCTATGAACTGACCAACAGAGTCCTCTACAGCACATCCTCAACCCGATTCAGCACCTTTTATCCAGGATTCTGTGATAAAACACTCTCTCCTCCTCATTGGCAGGAAAAGGGAGGGACTATTAATTTAAACTACACCCAAATTTTTGTAAGGTTTCAGAGCAGTTTGTTATGCTGTGCTCTCAATTAACAGTCTCCACTTAGTCACTTAGAAGAGGCAGAGGGATGTTTTTACCTGGGTAAATCAGGTTGTAGGTCTACATACATACAACTCTACTTTAAGGTGCCACAAAAATGTTTTACATTTAAGAAAGTGATGGTTAGCAAACTATTGCAACAAATTGTCACACAAGAGCCAGAAGACAGTGCTATCAGTGATTTATTGGAGATACCAGCACGACATGTTTCAGACCAGTGTGGTCTTTCCTCAGGTGCACCTTAGGAAAGACCACACTGGTCGAAACATGTTGTGCTGGTATCTCCAATAAATCACTGATAGCACTGTCTTCTGGCTCTTGGTTGTTGCTATTTATAAGTTTCAAGGGATTGGTGAACCCTTCACACAATTTGAGCCTGTTCAATATATTCAAGGGCCTGCTGCCTGGGTACATGTGTTTGTTTGCTGTAGCAAACTATTGCACTCTATAATTAATATCTTAACATGGTAACAGGTGTAAAACAAATATACAATATAAGCAGCAAACAAACGAACATCGGCGCACACTGGAATAAACTTCGATCCGTGCAGAAGTTAAAAGCAAAAACAATCTTTATTCGGAATATCAATAAAACATCATGGCAGACATCCACGCCTGACGCGTTTCAAGCCGTAAACTGGCTCTTAGTCATAGGCATGCAGTATGGCGGTATAATCCCACTTTATACATGTATCTGCTCCATATGTGCACAATAAAAGTAATTAACCATTAATTGCTAAAGTTAACCCATGCTGCATGAGGGGCACACCTCTCAGAATCTGACCAATGATGTATCTGTAAAGGGACACACACTATCAAACATTATCTCTCATAGTTAGATTAATAAAAGTATACATACGTACATATATATGTCCAGTAGAAGCAACATATGCCCAAAAATGTACCGGAGGTTAGAACAACAGATACCCTAAGGCGTATCGAGGAAATATTATCCAGAGGTGAATATCAAAGACAAAATAAAATAAAGTACTATCCAGAGACAAGTATCAAACAACAGATAGAGCAAATAGAGATGCAATAGACCACACTGTTCAATCAGCTACGACATTGATTCATTTAAGATAATACATAATATTAAGCAGGATAATACCCGATAATCTACTGATCGACATAACACAATATGTCATAGCGCGAATTCAGACCACCTGGGACTCTAGTATCAAGAAGGAAAACCCATTTCACTTCTGCCCGTCTAAGGGCTGCAGTGAGATCCATATATCTGCTACCTTTATGCAGAGTCTGTATAGCTTGCACCCTCAGATAACTGACATCCCCGTGGCTACAATTTATAAAATTTTCATTCTTATATGTCTTTCCGTAACTGTACTACTAATACTATTGGATTTGTAGATATGTCGACATGTTTTACACATGCCCCGAACCACATTTAAACGTACCTTTTAAATTAAGACATGTATTAGAAGATACTCTAGGCGAGTTGTATAAACTAGGGGACAGTCTATCGCCTATGGACTTGGCTTTCTATATTTTTATAGAAAGCCAGAATCGAGAAATACTATACTTCATGCCAAGTCTGCCCATCCGCCACACTGTATAGCAGCAGTTCCCTATGGTCAATATCTGAGATTACGTAGGAACTGTTCTAATAATACCTTGTTTAAACGTGCTGCCCAGGATATGACAAATAGATTTAAGGATAGAGAATATAATAATAAGTCATTACAAAAAGCTGTATCTAGGGCATTCGCAAGTCATAGACAGGATCTTTTAAATAAAAAGCGGTCCCATACGATCTTGGGTACACAGCCCCCTCAGGAGTCTAAGGGTACATACTTTGTTACTCGGTTCAGTGCACAATATCGCCAAATAGTGTCAACAGTAAAAAGGTACTTACCTATCCTAGAAGAGGATCCACTGATGAAACAAATTTTTAAAACGTGAATGCAAATTTGTCCCCAGAAGGGCCAAGTCCATAGGGGTGTGCCCCTCATGCAGAATGGGTTAACTTTACTTGCCATACTGCATGCCTATGACTAAGAGCCGGTTTGAAACGCGTCAGGCGTGGATGTCTGCCATGATGTTTTATTGATATTCCGAATAAAGATTGTTTTTGCTTTTAACTTCTGCACGGATCGAAGTTTATTCCGGTGTGCGCCGATGTTGGTTTGTTTGCTGCTTATACATAATACGGTCCAAGCGAAGGGTCCGGGTCAGGCAGCACCCAGATCACCCGAGGGAGCGGGTGAGTTTACCACAGTTATATGTGATATTTACAGACCTAAATGTGAGTCCTGGATGTTGCAGAACTAAGAAATCAGCGCCGGGTTCAGGGTGTGTACACCTGAACCACAAGCACTTATAAGTGAGTGTCAGTTTCACATAGGGTGCTGTTTGTTTATTTTGTTTATTGTATAAAGAACTTAGTCTGCTCACTGAATAGAGGAAGCATAGCCTTCTCACTACTAAATATACAATATAGCTTTACAAATTAAATTTTTAGCTAGCATAATATGCAACAATATTCTTATAATACACATGGGCCTTGAAACTTGTTTACTATAGCAAATAATTCACCCCTCAGATTTAAAATATAGGAATATTATAATTAACCTTGGGGTTCCAGCCTGTGGCCTTTGTAATGGTCAATTCTTCTAATATATTATTTTTTCAATAGGATGGTGCATAATTCCCTATATAAATGGCTGTTGTTAATTACATTTATTGACAGCTTTATGAAACAATTCCGACACCACAAGCATAACGCATATAAATAATTTTGGATAGAAATATAAGCAAGGCAATCGCTGCATTGACCGAATGCCTTTAAGCTTAGATATACTTGCAGTTCTGAACTAGTATCAGATTTAACATGACGAAGAGATTTCATTACTATACCTTGTAGTAGATATAAAAGAAGCAACCAAGAAAAAATTAGCCTTGATGTCACTTTAAGCCACCAACTGAAGAAGAAAGGAAAAAATACAACTCTAACAATTCCTTTTCTAGTAAGCGATGTCCAGGGACTTTCAGGCTTTGCTTTAGCAAATGCGGAGCCTCCAAATAAAAAAGGTGAAAGAAGAAAAAAAAAACGGTTTTAAACTTAAAAGTAAATATTTCACTGCTTAAGGTAATATGTGCAGGATAAATAAAGTATCTTATAAACTATACTCTCATTCGAAGTTGCGCTATATATAAGTAAAATTATATAAAAATTATATAGTGCTGAACCTAAATTCAGCTTAGTCTTCTTGATCTGTCCTCTGCTTTTGATCCTGGACTCCTTAGCCAAGAAAGTGCAGTATCCTGGATGATTGAGTAAGTTGCGACCTTTTGCGTGTATTTTAAAAACACCATTGAAGAGGCGTTAATTGTTGTGCAAACACCGTCGCAAAATTAATTGCATCGCTTTGCGCTGCGCAAAGAAAAAAAATAGCTTTTCAGCAGAGTTTTCAACTCTGGAATTAGCTCCACCCCTCGTCCTCTCTACCTGTGGGGGTCCCACAAGGCTCAGTACTCGCCTCTCTTCTTTTTTCCATTTACACCTATGGCCTTGAACAACTCATTAGTTCATTTGGATTCCTGTATCAACATAGACAAGACTAAACTTGTCCTTTTCCCACCCTCACGATCTGTTCCCCTACCAAGTCAAATACTGCAGGCCTATGCACACCACATGGCAATTAGGTAGGTGCAAATCTCTAACAGTCCTCTACCCAAGAACTTGACAAATTTCATAGATAGAGAGTAAATTGAGAGATGCACACTACTTCCAATGCTTAAAGGATAACTAAAGCCTCAGAACAACACTTTCATAAGGAAGAGCACCTTAATTTAAAAGTAGTAATCGGTGTCTCACTTCTCATTATATGTTTTTTGAGAAATTTACCTTTGTGTAATGGGCTTTGTGTTTTATTTCCCAACATCCCAGTATCACACAGTGTGGTCACTGACCATTGTGTTCTTTACACATGCTGAGATACTGCAGGAACTTGTTACAGTTGGTCACACCCACTAGTAGCCTCTAGCCAATCTGTTTACAGGACAGATTAGGCAAGGGAGCATCTGACTGAGGTCAGGGGTGTGGCCACTCACTGTACATACACATAGTTATTTCATCCACTTCTTCAGGGAGTTACTTTTACTTTATTGCTATTTACTGGAGAGGGATTTTACAGGTTACTTGTGTTTTTAGAGGGGATATTTTTAGATTCTGGAATGTAAAAATTTGGGTTTAGTTCTCCTTTAATGCATTTATTTAGGGAGACACAACCACACAACGTTTCAGGGATCACAATTTCCCTGATAAATGGGAAATTGTGATCCCGAAACATTGTGTGTGTGACTCAATAAATAAATGCATTAAGCATTGGAAGTAGTGTGCATCCCTCAATTTTCTATTTATCCCCTAGCTAGTCTCACTATTAATATCAATGACACACCGATATCCTTTACTTTAAACCCCATGTCAACTCACTTGCTAACTCCTGTTGGCTCCAACTCAGAAACTTCTCTCGTATCCTTCCCTTCCTCTCCCTTGATGCTACCAAAATCCTAGTTCGTGTCCTAATCATATACCGGCTTGACTTCTGCAATACACTCATGTGTGGTTTACCAAAAAAACAATTGGCACAGCTTTAATCCACCCAAATTCTGCTGCCCGGCTCATTCATTTCTCTTTTTACTTTTCTAACGCCTCTCCTCTCTGTCAGTATCTCCACTGGCTGCCTATCACACAAAGGATCCAGTTCAGGCTTCTTACCATATCCTTTAAAGCATTATTCAATACAGCTCCTCCATACATCTCAGAGCTGATCCCAGATGCAACTTCTGCTCTGCTAATGATATCCTCCTCTCATCCACCCTTGTCACCTATTCCCACGCCCGCATTCAGGACTTTGCGCATGCTGCCCCACTGCTCTGAAACTCCCTTCCATCTGTCCCTCATTCACCTTCCCTTAATATCTTTAAATGTAACCTCAAAACCCACCTCTTCAAGCAAGCATATAACCTGGCCTGCTAATCAAACTCCACTACCAATCTTATACAGCCTACCTATTTGTCACCTTATGTATTACCCCTATTTTCTCTAGACTGTAAGCTCTTTGGGGAGGGTCCTCTTTTGTACTGCATCACAGTATTGCTGTAAATAACTCATCACGCTGTGTACTTATAATGTATGCTTTACCTTTGTATGTAATATGTATGACTTTGTATAATTTGTATTACCCTTGTATGTAATGTATGATTATGTTATTGTAAAGCGCCACAGAAGAAGTTAGCGCTATATAAATCCATAATAATAATAATAATACATACATAGAACAATGACATTATTGTGAAGATATTATAAAACCAAACACATGAAATTACCTCTAACAAGGTCAACATCAATAAGATCTGGTTTAACATGTCCCGTTTTCTTTGGTTTGTTTCTTAAACCCTGTTGATGTTAAAATAAAACAATACTATTATAACTACTTAAAATTAAAGTTAAATCCATAAAATAAACATATCTTATAGGCTAATTCTTACTACTTACTACTTACAAAATTGAAGACAGCCCCTCCAACACAATTATAAAATGCACGGAGAGAATATAAAAATCCCAGTATAGATGTTCTTTAACGTTAAAAAGAAGGCTGGAAAACAAATTACTGGTAACATAGCGTGAACTATTAACTATTATGACCTTATCTTTACTAGTATGTACATTTTCAACTCAAACCATATTTAACTGATTAAATGTAATCATTTTCAGGTGGCAGGTTATTGATTCATGAGGGAAGGTGTAGGGAGTATATATTTTCGGCAGCTTATAAACTGACAAAATAATTAATGGGCACTAAAAATTTCAATTCAATTATCAGATTCAATGAAAATGTTTAAACCAGTGTTTCTCAAACTTTCTTAACTTTTTATGCTTGGGGAACCAACTTTTTAATGCAGGGTGTGGGCAGATCAGAGGTGGAGCCAAATAAGCATTCTGGTTGCTGGATATGGGGTGTCGCTAATGTGGCCTCCAGCCTGGGCCAGGTTGGGCACCCCTGATCTAAGGAACCCATATCAACCTTTCAGGGGACCCTGGTTGGAAAACATGGTCACTGATGTGACAACAAAACTTTGTGAAAAGTCAGAATGTTCACCAAAAATAGCTGAAGGGGAAGAAAGTGCAAATGAACTACAAAAAGGAACAAAGAAGAATTAAATATTAAAACTACAAAGGACCAATTAGCTTCCAATACCACAATATTTCACTACTGAAACCTACTGCGCTTGACTAAAAATTGAAGGTCTAAAGTCACGGCAAAAGAAACATTTAAAAATTGAAGAGTTAAAGTATCAAGATTGGGCTAAGAAATGCCTTAATACTGATTATTCAAAGGATTTATGAATAGATAAGAGTGACTCTTGCTGAATCATATGGGTGGGCCTGTTGCAAAATCTTGAATGAACTAGGTACTAGTTTCAGACAAGCATCAGAAAGACAGGGCAGTGGTAATGTTGTGGGCTTTTGTAATTAAGAATGGTTTATTTGGACCTTTGAAGCAGGACTCAAAATTAAAGGGTATCTCCACTGCTTAAGGAGCGGTGTCTTACCTCCCGTTCTTCAATAAAACTATTCAGGAGCTAGGTGAGATGGTATGGTACTTACCTGATCGCTCGCTCCTCCGCCACGTAGTCTGACAGGTCCCAACGGACTGGGTCTTCTATGTGCATGCGCAAGTCCTTCTCTGAGCAGTATTCAGGAGATGGATATTTCTGGCCAACATGCATGCATTTACAATATTTGATGCATATGGCATGCATTTCAATATTATAGATATGGATTAGAAACACAAAACAAAGCATGGAGACTAGGGGTTTGTTCATTTAGAGGTAAAAAAAAAATCTTCATGTTCATAATCTGCAGCAACCAATCAGATGTTATCAAATGTTTTCTAACTGTAGTAGATTAGTAAAAAGGTTACGGTATGTATGATTGGTTAAAGCAAATTTTTGCACCTCTTATGGAATAAGCCTAATTGTGTTTCATGTGTTCATTTCTGCTAACAAAATTTGGCAAACTTACTGACTTGTTTTTGATCTTCTTATCACATTCTAACCAAGAAACAATAAGTATAGTTTAACCATTAGGTCAGAATATTGTTTACATGTGAATAATCTTTTTGTACTGCTGACTATCAGGTTACATATGGAGTTTAGTTCACCACTCAAATAAAAATTTGTAGGTAAATCAACTCCCCTGTAAAATAGTAATATTCCTTTAAAGTGTATCTCCACCCCTAAACCAAACTTTTGCTTTGGGTAGCTCACCCCACCCCAGCCGCCTATTTACTTTTGCAAGAAAAGCCACAGAAAGATACTTACAGACCTTTGATCCCCCAGGATCCTGTTCCTGACTCTCTGCTAGCTGGAAGCAGTGGAGAGGGACGGGAACGGCAGCCATGTCAGTGATTGGCTAACCGGCAGCCAATCATAGACACGGATGCCTGCAATTCAGAGCACCGGGGAAGTGAAGGTCTGTAAGTATCTTTCAGTGGGTTTTCCTGCAAAAGTAAATCGGAGGATTGGGGTAAGATGAGATGGGCTACACACTGTAAAAAGTTTATATAGCTAGGGGATGCAGCAGACAGAAACCTCTCAGAGGACAGAGAGGAAGCAGAGACTGGATGACTCACTGATACCTCTTTACCTCTTCACTTTTCCTAACTTTGCACAGGCACTACAGGAGAGCCATTTGGAGCAAAGATGTAAGGTAAGGATTTTTGAACACTACACAGTGGGGCCAGTGTGGGGTTTTATTTTAGTTTTGGGGGTGGACATGCCTTTTAATCAACCTACAGTGCAATAAGAAATAGATCAGTCATACAATAAAACTTCAAATAAAAGTTGATAGGGAAATAATTTATCAATGTTTTCATTGTATAGAACTGTATTGACTTATATATCATGCAATGACTGTGTAGATGTGGCATGAATATAGGATGCATATGTAACATGGGCCCCTTGGATCTCTAGCCACAAATGGATAAACATATGTTTCTTGTTAAAAGTTGTGTAAGGTTACAGATGACCATATAAGGTAACGTGAAGTCTTACTCTGTGGTTTGGGCTTGTGACGTATGGTCAAGATTGTGTATAAGAAAGAGCTATGTGAAAGCAATCTGGGTTGAGTAGCCTGTTGAGTAGCCAGCACATGTGCTTTCATGCATATACCAAAAATAAACTCTTCTATCAACTTTCAAGATTGGAGTGACCTTTGGAATACTATTATTATAATGGCTCTTTATGAAAGTCCTATTACTTGCTTATTGCACTTGGGACGTGAATATATTGGTAAAAGTATACTATCCAGTGTATAACAGCCCATTTATGCATAACCAGTAAACCCCTGATTGATTTTAAGAATCGGTCAGTCAACCCTGAATCTCTCTCCTCCACCCCCACCCTCCCTCCAGGGTTGAATGACCGATTCGTCTTACTGGGCTGGGAGGCTGGGAGGAGATTGATGACGTGGCGCTCGAGCGAATGCGCCCGTGGGCCATATGCTATACACCTCTCTTTTAGTATAAAGATTGTATTTGCTTTGTTGAGTGGGACCACAATAGATTTATTAAAAGAATGCTACTTTTACATTTTATATATTCCATATTCCTCTGTTTTGTTTTAAAATATATCTGTTCCAATATTCCCCGGCAAACTAGTAGGTCTGCCACATGACTGCAATAGCCGGTGGTTGAACTACATTCTATGTAGCATAGTCAGAGAGATGGCAAATTATGCTGGGGAACATCACTGTAGATTTTATAAGATGCAGGCTGCAAAGAGAGGTGAGAGTTGACAAGGGCATGTCCACCCCCAAAACTGAAATTTAACCCCATACTGGCCCCACTCTGTAGTGTACAAAAATCCTTACCTTACATCCCAGCTCCTTATGGTTACCATGCTATGCCCCTCCAAAGTCCAGGAAAGTGTAGTGTAGGAAGCTCTGTGTGACTCATCCTGTGCCTGTCTCAGCCTCAACAAGGTCTGAGGCATGCGCAGGCAAGTCCTCCACCCTCCCTCTCACTCCTGTTTTCTTCTCCCTCCCCCTAGCTCAAAACCCCATGGTGATATTATAGTTATTGCTCCCCCAGCCCCAACCACCATAATAGAATTGTTAGAAAGTCCCCCGATAGTTACTTACCTTCCCTCTATCCTCCGGCGTTCTGAGCAGCCGGCAGCCGCGTCCCTGATTGTCTGCCTCTCAGCCAATCAGGGACGCGGCTGACGGTCCCGCCCCCTGCTTGCATTTCCGTGCAAGCAGAGGGCCCGGAATGTGCGGCGGAGGATAGAGGGAAGGTAAGTAACTATGGGGGCACTTTCTAACAATTTTATTACAGCGGTTGGGGCTGGGGGACCAATAACTATTATGCATATTAATGCATAATCCTTAAAAAAATTTGCCATACACCTGTTTTTTTTATGCTGCAGCTTATTTAGAATATTATTCAAACCAAAAAAGGTTATAATTTGTTGTATAAACAATAAAAGATGCAATACATAAATGTTGTCTTTAATGTAGGCAGCAGTGAGTTCAAAAAAGCTTGTTATACTTGTAGCAAAAGTAAAGGTTCATACACATGTGCGATCGCAGGTCCCAAACCGCGATGCGTACGAACGAACGCTTCGGCCGATAATTGGCCCGTGTGTAGACACTTTATCTGGGATTGTTGACCAACCGACCTGCCGGATCTCCAAACAAACGACCATTTCAGCCGATAAAGTGCCCACACACGGGCCGATTATTGCCCAAAAGGGTCGTTCATACACATCGTGTGTCGCGGGTCGGGACCCGCGATTGCACGTGTGTATGAACCTTAACTGTGTTTTCAAACTGGTTTACATGCATCATCCAGACTAGTAGACTCTGGTAAAAAAAAACAATGTTATTTAAGCATGCAATTAGATTATCCTTCTTAATAGCAAAACAAAATATCATAAAATATTTGCACATAATCCGCTAGAACCATGTTAGATTGTACACTAGAATCCCCACTGTTAGATTACACAACCATCTGGCTTAAGTAATATCTAAAGTAATAAGGAACCCATCATTCTCATTAGACACACCAAGAAAGCAAGAGACAGACTGTATTTACTTACCCTCATAATGAACTAGACACCACAAGATAAATAAACATATGCAAAATGTAAATTAGGGCTTAAATGTAAAAATAGACAAATGCTCTACCAAATAATCTGAAGTGTGTATTAACAAAGAAAGTGTGTATCATCTATCCATCTATTCTAAATATCTGTTGTATTCAATTAGATCAACTGAAGTATAGTTCTTGAATACGTTTTGCTAGAGGTTATTTATGTGAAAATAAAGAAACCAAGCCTAAATAGAGGTTGGGGGGGGGTTTGACACAAACTGTCTGCCATGTACAATGCTGTTTTGACACCTTACTCTGGGCGTTCCTATAACACCTCTTAGCCACTATCCAATCACACCCTTAACACTTGGCTGTGATATGCTAATTGGGATTTTCCAGGGTACATAATTGCCACAGATTCTTGTACAAGTCATTCTGAATTGAGAAAGAAAGTTGAATGAATAGCGAAACGTCTTCAAGAACTAAACTTCAAGTCCAGTTGATCTAATTGAATACAACAGATATACCATGACCTGGATGAATGAGAACCTTCACAAGCACATGTTTCTAAATAACTGCTAGCAAATTTGGCTATGAAATAATAAAACTTGTCTTACACGTGCCCTCCATATTTCACAATATGTTTCTTCTGTGTACTTGGGAGTCTGTAAACATGCAGGGTTATTCAATAAAAGTTCTTATTGTTTAAAATGCTGCTGATTTTGCCCCAACTAATCAGATGCTAGCTTTTAAATGTTAAATAAGATCTGATTGGTTGGGGCAAAATTAGCACGATTTTAAACGATAAGACCTTTTATTGAATAACCCTGTTAGATCTTAGTGGCCCAAGTGATACTGATGGTACAAACAATTTATGACCACCCTAGCTTTACTGTGTTGGTACTATTAGAGATATGTGTAAGATAAGATTTTCTTTTTTTCCCCACCAAGATCTTTTCATCTGTTCTTTTGACTATTAAGGTATTGGATATTTAGTTTTTTTATTTTGCTAGAAGTGTGTAAACAGTTTGTCAAAGAGGTATGTTTTATAGGAGCTGATAAAAATACTGTTTTTGTATTTGCAGGAAGAAATGTAGTCTTGGTGTGAAGTTGGGTTTTAAGATTTTGGCAAATTTCACAAAATGTATCGTTTTTTTGACAACAACAAAACATTTTGCCTCGTTGCTTCAACCATGATATAAGTGCCGATAGTTTAAAATACGACAAACTTTATTCCATATAGAGAACACTCATACCCCTTCACACCAGGTGCGTTTTGTGCTCAATTACCACTTCATCCGAGGTGTGCATCAACTAATCATGGCTAATTTTTGAGCCAGTCCCCTAACTATAAAAACGTTGTTTCCCCTACAAGAAGCAATTTGATGGAGTGTATTTGTATGAGAAAAATATGGTTACAAATGCATGTAATAAATTGGTAAACATTGCAGGGATTGGTAAATATATTGCTTGTTTCTGTGATGAAAGCAATCAGCACATACACCAGTTTTAATATATTAATAAATGAATTATTAGCAGCTATAAATGCATTGATTGAAAAAATGCAGTATACATAAACACATCTACCTTTATTTCTCGTTGTTCCACAGATTTTTCCCATATTTGCTGATCATATGCACCAATCTAAAAAAAAAAAAAAAATATATATATATATATATATCATTTAACAAAAAGATTACATTTGTAACAGGGACATAAATAATCACAATTATACAGCTGCACTTTTTATCAAGTGCTAAATGATTCTCATGTGAGCTTTACATGTTACTGGATGAAAATTTGAAAAACCTATGAATACTATACAACAGGGCTGGACAAATCATCCAATTATTTAGGAGACAACTCTAAGTTATACAACTTAGAGTTGGCTCAGAATGAATGAAATGAAACCCTGAACACATAATTAACAGATCGATGTAACAAGTTACAATCTCTATAATTACCTTCCATGTACTTTTTCAAAATCTCCCTTGGAGCTTTGCTCTTCTGCTCTTCCTCTGTAAGTGACAGATCCCAACGCAGATCATGTTCTGCAAGGAGGCGGACAGGAGGGAGGAAGCTGATCGGCGAAAGTGACCGAGTATTGCAGGGGTTAGGTTAAGTACCCAGAGGTGAGGACGATTTAGGTCCTCATCCTGGTTACTATGTAGCTATGGATTGGGGAAAGGCAAGTATAATTGACAGACATATGTCAATCTCATCCAACCTTTTTAGCCTACTCATGAGCCCTACCTAACAGATGATCCAAAGGAAGGGAAAAAAAAAAAAGCATATTTAGTTACCGATCGTTGAACTGTTTCAATTTCCAACATGTCCCTTTTATATGCGAGAGTCTAAAACTGCACCGCATATTCCAAAAGAGGCCTTACCAGTGCTTTGAAAACAGGAAGAAAAATGTGTACTTAACACAGAGCTATTTATGGTATAGGTAGCAGGATTATTAAACCCAATATGAATCACTTTCCATTTTTCAACTATGAATCTCATCTGCCACTCTGCTGCCCATTATGATTATCTATCAAGGTCTGCTTGCAGCAATAGCACATCATTTGAAGATTCCAATGCTGCAGAGTACCCAGGGTGTGGACCAAAATCACCCTCACCCTGGGTACTCTCCCTAACTCCTGCAATACTTTCTATAAGTTTCCTTGGACGATCCGCTTCGTCCCTCCTCTCATCCACTGTCAGTGACAGTCCTCCATGCAGCCAATAGGAAGACAAAGCATGTCTTCAAATTGACTAAATCACGATCTGTCACTTACAGAGGAAGCAAGGAGGAACAGAGCGGATTACCGAAGGAGATTTTTAGTAAGAATTGCATGAGTTAGGGAAAGTACCCAAGGGCGAGGACTTAAGAGATTTAGATCCTCACCCTGGGTACTATGCAGGAAGAGGAGCGATAGGGAGGTGAGTATATAACTGTCCTTTAATATTCCCTTCTATGTCATTTATAAACAAATTAAATAGAAGCAGCCCCACTTTAGATCACATAAATGAAGTTCCATTGACGACTACTCTCCGTATGCAATCTCTATCCATGTACAAATATTTTTTCCCAAGGCCAACAAACCTTATTTTATATATAAGTTGCCTATGTGGCAGAGTATCACAGCTTTAGCAAAATATAAGTATACCATTTCCACTGCTATTTCAGAATCTAAATTCTTATTTGCATCTTCATAAAAACCAAGCAAGTTAGTTTGTCAAGATCTATTTCTCATAAATCTGTGCTGATTACTACTTGTACTGATTATCTTTCCTGTTACTGATGTTAAACTTAAAGGCCTATAGTCACCAGGCTGTGAACGACTACCCTGTTTAAATATTATATCTTCTTACTTTTTATGTACATTTTTGCGGCTGATCTTGCTTTGTTCAGCTATCTGTACTTTATTTTCTAGTTTTGCTAGCTTAATTGATTTTCTTCAATCCTTATTGCAAGAAATAATTTCACACACAAATTTATTTCAAAATCTTTCAAAGACTTCCCATCTCAGGAGACTACAGATTTACTCAGATAAGTAAAAAATGTTATACCTTAACCTCTCCCCAGGTATATAAAATGCTATTAAAACTTAACTTCTCAATTAAAGAATGTCCAACAGACCTTCTATATATAAGAATTTAAATTACAGCATCATGGACACACTTTATACAGCTAGTTTCCTGCCACTGTTTTACAAAGTACCGGTAAAATAAGATTTTCACACCTCTATGCCATGGAACATTTCTTTGTTGGGAAGGATCACAGCACTTAAAATTAAATCTTCTACCTAACTTACTACATTATTTTGGATCCCTGTATAGATCACTTCCCAGATGTTAAACTCTATACAAAAACTAACTTTCCATTTTATCTGGAAGGGTGCTAAACCCTGTACCAAGAAAGCCACTATGTATTTACGCAAATATAGAAGGGGCCTCTGGGTAACACACTTATTACATAACAGCACAACTAAACCACCTAATCAGGTGGCTTATAGCAAATGATTAACCTCAGGGTGAATTTGATTTAAATCAAACTGATTTAAATCATGATTTAAAGGAGAACTAAACTTAATTTTTTTAAATCCTAATGTGAAATCTTTTCTACCCAGGACATACATTGAAAGATTCTTCTCTAGTTATTTGCATTTAGTAGATATAAGTAATAGATTTGTTATCAAAGGAGGCTTCCATGTTGTTGCCAATACAACGCATAGTCCATGTTGGCTTCAAAAAGCCACGCCCCTTGACCCCAGGATTCACTGTCTCTATGCACAAAGTCTCTAGCTTCTTTTTCTGGCAAAATATAACATTTCTAATTTGATTTAAATCACTAGTCAGTATGGCTTGATTTAAATCATAATTTTCTACATAAAGACTTATTCTTGCTGGTATAACTTTAATATGCAAGTAGATGAAGATTTGTAGAATAATTTAAATAGATTTACTCAACTGAAACAATAACATTACAGCATATGTTATTTGCTTAAACAAACATCCATGTTTAACTACTGTATATACTAGAGTATAAACTGACCCGAGTATAAACAGAGGTACCTAATTTTACATGAAAAACGTAGTAAACGTGATTGACTCTAGTATAAACTGAGGGTAGAAAAAAATGACCACTACTGTCTTCTGATTCTGTATTGTTTTGAGGCTTTAGTTGTCCTTTAAATGGACAGCAGAATTTCCATACAGTAGTATCCAAATCCAATTTGGCTATTAATTTATGGGACTACTGAATTCTGTTCATTTAAAGGGCAACTAAAGTCTCAAGGCAATCTTTAATAATAGATAACATCCTCCTGATTCTGTATTGTTTTGGGTTAAATCCCACACAGTAACCCCCAATTCCTTGCCACTCCAGATGTTTGGAAACTACAACTCCCAGCATACTTTAGTTGCTGAGAGTTGTAATTTTTCAAACATCTGCAGTGGCCAATACTTGCAAATAGGGGTAAATCCTCCTTTATTCATGAATATAACAAACCAACCTTTTTGTACAAATAAAGGAGGTTTTACTCTTATTACTCTAAGTATTGGGGACTCTTCTTTTATTGCCTTCTCCTACCTTGTCCGGAGGCTGCTCACTCCACATCCTCTGCGCTTCTGGATGACATCACTACTCTGCGCCAGGAAGTGAGAGGCACCAAGTAGTGATGTCATCCAGAAGCACAGAGTAGGGGAAGGGGTTGACTTGAGTATAAATCGAGGTTTGATTTTCAGGCTTTTTTTTAAAGGGCATGTCCACCCCGAAATTTAACTTTTGATATGTGGTAGGGCATGCTCCCCCAGCCCCAACCGCATTAATATAATTGTTTGAAAGTCCCCCGATTCTTACTTACCTGCCCTCTCTCCTCCGCTGCAGTGTTCAGGCCCTCTGCTTGCATGGAATTGAAAGCAGGGGGCGGGACCGGCAGCCGCGTCCGTCATTGGCTGAGAGGCAGGGAGGGCTGCACTGAGCATGCCTCAACCTTGATGAGGTTGAGGAAGTCTCTGGCACAGCATGAGTCACACACTGCTCCTACACAGCAGTTTCCTGGACTTTGGAGGGGCACAGCAGGGGAACTATTTTGAGCAGGAATGTAAGGTAAGGATTGTTTTAAACTACTTGATGTGGCCAGTAAGGGGTTAAATTTTAGTTTTGGGGGTGGACATGCCCTTTAAAGCCTGAAAACCTCGGTTTATACTCGAGTATATATGGTAATTTGGCTAAAATGGTCTTTTTCTCAACACTGTTCATGTTATAACATTTTTGCTGTAAAGAAGAGGCATGTGATCTCTGCTGAGTCAAATTAGTTTTGAGAACTGCAAGCATCTGTGATAATATCTTGTAGGCAGAGAAACTGCCCAATAATTTTAGAAAATCTTGGAAGTGCATGAAATTGTGAATGGATTAATGGAATTTATTTACCAAAAAAATTAACATATACAGCCTTATTCTACATAATTAAAAAACAAATCTTTATTTAATGATGGAATAACCTTTGGATGGTAATATATTTTCCTCAAAAAGCAAAAAAAAAAAAAATTTTGATTTAAATAAAAAAATCAGGTTTTTGATTTTTTTTTTAAAAAAATCATTGATTTTTATCCAACCCTGATTAACCTTCTTGGAAAGATATTAAAAACTATTAAATCCCATAGATTTTGCTGCACCCTGGGTTCCCAAGAAACACTGTCACCTTCCATGGTAAGTTTATGTTCCAGGTTTACTTTAATGATCAGGGAAAATGTGTGCACCCTCTGCTAGTTATGGTCCTCCCCATCTAGGGCTGCATTTTTTTCACATGTATTACCCCCCCCCCCCTTCACACCAGAGTTTCCGGATAAACGCTACTTGTAATGGAGGAAGATTGGATTGTATAAAGTTTATAAATTTATCTCATTTTATTTTCCAGCATCTAAAGCCGAGGCCACACGAAACGTGCACTGATTGTGCGTTGGCGCCTGCTTGTGCTGCAATCCCTGTCATTTTCGAAGATCGGAGCGCATGCGAATCACATCAAAAATGGTGATCACATGAGCTCTGATCAACAGGTCCCAGCGCAGCTAGTGTGGTCACTTCAATTGGGCCACACTAGTGTACGTATTTTAACACACAATTGGATTGCGTGTTAAATCGCATTGATGCAGCCTAGCCCTTAAAAGATCTTTCTACCCCACACCTCTTGCTATTAGCAGCATTCCAATCTTTCAAACACGCTGCTCAGGTTGTTAGGCCCAATGGGCTCTGGCGCCCACAAGGATACAAAAACATTGTTGAGAAACACCTATTTTGAATTTACCTGGCATTCGTTTTAGCACTCTATGACATTTACCCTCTTGTACCACTGGTCTAAAACTTTTTAGCAATAGATTTTGAGATTGGGGATGCCTGATGGTTTTATTTCTGTATATATTTCTATAATAAGGTGTTTTTTGTACATGATATTATGTTTTTATGATATGTTTTAGACTGTTCAAGAGCTCTGTGAGATTGGGTAATCTCTTCTATTTGTGGCTTCAAGTATTTTGAGTGCTTTTTGGGATCAGGTTTCTTCCCCTTTAGTGTCTAGTTTGTAAATTATTGTTATCCCTAGCACCACCTAATATAGGGTACACAGGCCTTTATATTTATTATGGGTGTGCTTTTTTATTTGGATTGTGAAAAAAATAATCCATACCACTGTCCATTACTAGGATGATTTTTGATAAAACATGTTCTTTGTGGTACTCAAGTCTATTTGCTTCTCATCTCCTAAAAAAAAAGTCCATAGAGGTGTGTGGACGATTGTAGTCACCAAACTATCCCCACTGGGTGTTTTGTTGAGGTTTTTATTAGTTAGCATGTTATATGCCTGGGTAAGTTATGTTAATATCCCTCTAAGAACTTTATACATTTGATATCTGCTGGTTGTAAGTTTGTCCCTGATTGATTTGGGCTATTGAAACAGTCTGTATGGTAAGGCAAATGTTTTTTCCTGTTGTATACTATTAAAATTAAAAAAAGTTTATTAAAAATGAAAATGAATAATCATTCTATAATTAGATAGGAAACATTACTTTGGTAACCACTCCAAACAGCAAAATGCATTCTTTTACTTACAAATACCAATTAAAATTAAACATGGTAAGTTAAAGACACTGACATTTCTAAGACAACTGTAAACATTTAGTAATCTGATCTGGCAAGATGTTGACAAGGAACTATTCCAATAAGGCACTGGTCCTCTACATCAGTAGAAGAACTTAGGGGCCAATGCTATATCGGCAACTATTTGGAAAAATTAGTGCAAAACCCATGCTACCCAACGTATTATTGGGTTAGCGCAAGATGGCCGTCAGGTAGGTTACACCATGAAATATATAACATTCCCCTCAAAGTTTAAAAATAATTATTAAAATGATTATTTAAAGAACAGATCAGGAATAACTCCCAGCTCTCACTATGCCAAATGAAAATTATATGGCCCTGCAACATTTCAAAACACCAGACTAGCAAAAAATCCAGAAGCTAGGCTTTTCTTCAGGTTCAGAGCGCTGACACTGTAAAACTAACTTTAAAGGCAGCCACCACAGAAAGAAGGCAGGAAGCACATTATGGCAAACTAGAAGAGGGAACATACTTTGGACTTATGATATTTTTACAGGGGTTTCTTGCTTCCACTAGCTACACAAAATAGAATACTGTATATACTTGAGTATAAACCGTGATATTTTACCTTTAAAATCATACTGAAAGTCTACCCTTGGTTTTTACTTGGGTTTGTGCTGATCTGGATAATACTGAACAAAATCACATAGCCCTGGGTAAACAAAAACTGTACCCTGTAACACAGAGTATCCTTTTAATTTTAGTGGGTTAGGCAATTGTTGTCCTGCTCACTCAGATCAGCCTATACTACAATGGAATTGGACAAAAATTATCTTTAAGTGTTTAGGCTGCACAGAAAGGTATGCAGGGCACATCTGTGTATGGATTTTCTGTGGGTGTGCATGGGATTGTGTATTGGAATTGTCTATGGGGATGTGTATGGGACTATGTATTGAACTTTCTATACGTATGTCTGTGGATCTATCAGGCTGCCTATGGGAGAAAGTCATCCCTCGGTTTATACTCGAGTCAATCAGTTTTTCTTATTTATCAGTCAAAAGTAAGTAACTCTGTTTACATGTGTGACGGTCTATACTCGAGTATATACGGTAAATATCTTTTTAAAGGACAAGTGCACTGTAAAATCAAGTTATGTTCATTTGGAAGCTGCAGCTTTAAAAATACAGTTGCCATATTTTTTTTTACCTATGCCCCTCCAGAGCCTAGCTTTGTGCCTTATAAGTTGTTGACAACTTGTTACTGGTTTGCTGAATGTTAAGCTTTGCCCCTCTGAGATTTCCTCTGCTTTCTCCTGCTTGAGCCTTAAACATTAAAGGGCATGTCCACCCCCAAAACTATAATCCCCCCACTACTGGCCCCATCATGTAGTGTAGTTTAATCCTTACCTCACATCCCAGCTCCATAAGGTTCTCCTGTAGTCCCCCCCCAAAGTCCCAAAAACTGCCCACCAGTAGGATAGCAGAGTCCATATAGGACTCTGCCTCCTACCTGGCCTCCGGGAGAAGTTTGGCATGCGTACTGCAGCCCTTCTCCCCCTCCCTCTCCCTCCCGATTAGGATTCCCTCCCCCTAGTGTAAATCCCTTTTTAGCAAACATTGCCCCTGTCCCCCCAGCCCCAACCGCTATGTTAGTATTATTAGAAAATGCCCGAAACATTACTTACCTTCCTTGTTGCCTCCACCACACTGAGCTCCCGGCAGCCACGTCCGTGATTGGCTGCCGCTCAGCCAATCACAGACGCGACTGCCGGTCCCGCCCCTCTGCTTGCATTTACTCACAAGCAGAGGGCCTGGCAGCGTGGCAGAGGCAAGAGGGAAGGTAAGTAAAGTTTGGGGCATTTTCTAATTATACTAACATAGCGGTTGGGGCTGGGGGGACAGGGGGAAATCTTTGGTGTTTTTAAGGGTGGATATACCCTTTAATGCCTGTGAGTTCAGTGCACTCTCCTGCTTGAGCCTCAAACAGTAATGCCTGTGAGTTCCATGCACGTGCATGTTTGAGGCTCAGAGGAAATCTCAGAGGGGCGGGGATTAACATTCAGCAAACCAGTAACAAGATGTCAGCAACTTCCAAGGCACAAAGCTAGGCTCTGGAGGGGCATAGGTAAAAAAAAATATGGCAACGGTATTTTTAAAGCTGCAGCTTCCAAATGAACATAACTTGATTTTACAGTGCACTTATCCTTTAAATAATAAATAAGATTTGTTTTTTAAAATTACATAAAATATTAAAAGGATACAGATTTCAGAAATATTAAATGTAAAAGAATATAAACCATTGTAACCTTTTCTGGTCACTAGTAGTGATGGACCTGTACTCGAGTTTGGGCCGAACTTCATAAGTTCGAACTCGAACTATCCGAAGTCTATCCAGACTAGTTTGAACTAGTTTGGGTTTACCGAACCTCGCAGACTTATTTTCGATAATTATTTAGGTAACCCTCTAATGTAGCCTTCGATTTCGGTAATCCTTAAATGTAGCCTTTGATTATGGTAATCCTTGAATGTATTGTTCTGTAACCCTCAAAAGTATTGTTCGGTAACCCTTGAATTGGCCATAACCTTCGAATGTGGAGTGCGGAAACCCGTAATTTGTTGGATTTTGTTTAAACAAGTTTTGGTGATAGGTACGTGTTCCCCAGACCATTTCCCAGGCGCCAGAGCAATGTACAGTAAGTTACCATCAGGGTGGATTTGATTTAAATCAAACAGATTCAAATCACGATATAAAGGACAACGCCACCCTCATAAGAACATCTTTTAGAAAGAATGGCCTCTTTAAAATATGTTGATATATCATAGTTTGTCCTATGAACTTATTACTGTATGCCTGCTATGCTTCTGGATGCCTCATGAAAACTGAGCAATTTAGAGACCTGTACTGAGCCTGTACTGAGCCTGGGCATGCTCAGAAGAGGCAGCTGGGGGATTAAGATTCAGTCATTAGTTTTGATGTCAACTGTCAAATCCATAACTGACAGTTACTAACTGGAAGAACCAGAAAGCAGAAACAGGGGAAACAGGACATTGTGCAAGATTTTAGGTTGGACATATATTTCAGCTTTCAAACTATTACCATTTAGGTTTTGGGGGGGGGGGGGGGATTTACCTGTATGTAAGTTTTCATTTTAGGGCTGGACTTGCCCTTTAAATCACTAATCAGTAAGGCTTGATTTAAAACATCGTTTTTTACATAAAGACTAATTCTTGCTGGTATAACTAATACACAAGTAGATTAAGATTTTTTAGAATAACAAGAATTTAAATAGATTTACTCAACTGAAACAATAACATTACAGCATATGTTATTTGCTTGAACAAACATCTATGTTTGTTAACTAATTTCACTAAACAAAATATATATATTTTAAAAAACTTAGACTGTAGAACAATAGGATTAAGGTCTTTTTCTCAACTCAGTTCATGTTAGAACATTTTTGCTGTGAAGAAGAGGCATGTGATTTATTTTTTTAAATGGTTACCATTGTTATTTTAACTGTAATTTATCCAAACTTTTCAAACTATTTCCTCCCATTGACTTTAATGGGTTAGTTTCTGAACTTTTACTGAAGTTCAGTAAAAAGCAAAAGTTTGGCCATCTCTAGTCAATAGCCACTATAAAATTAACTACAACCCCCCCCCCCCAAAAAAAAAAACCACACAAACACAACAACAAAAAAGTACACAAAGGAAATTAGATTAGAGGGTACCCAAAAAGTATTTGAAGCAGGGAAAAAAGTTACTATTGTATTTAAAAACAGTTTAATTGCTGTTTGTGAATACTAAAATGTAGAAAATAAAGCCAATTCTGAAGTAGCACATATGCTGGCCAAAAAAATCAAATTGCAGATGAGCTAGACAGGTTGCAAGGTAGATTGCTTGCATGGCGGTTAACTTTTTTTAAAATCAACCCATACATAGTTTTTAACATGAAAAGAAAAATCTGGGTACATGCTAAACCTGAGGAAATCCAATTAACTGGCATATGTGAAATGCTGCATCCAGCATCCAATTAGAGAGCACAACATTTGAATTCTATTGAAATAAAAAAAAAAGCATCAGCAAAACAGTACAAAATAATGTATCACTAAGGATACACATACTACTCTTTTATTGCAATGAACTGCTTAAGACAACAACCACCTTCGGGTGAATCTTGCCTGCAGCCAACCAAAGAGCAATAACAGAAAGGTTAGCTGAAGAGTGTTTAAGGTCATGTTTTCCTAGAGATACTAACAAATGACTGAAGAAACAGCACTCTTTTATAGCCAATAAAAGTCGTTACTGCACACTAAGTAAAACACTGGTAATGCATTTTCAAAAGACATGATAGTTACATTTAGATTTGAAGAATTTCCAACAGGGGTGTAGCTAGTAGCCTCAGTCCCCAGTTGCATGTCTTAAAAGGGAACTGTGGTCTCCAAATAAGTTGATTTTAAAAGACCAGGTTTCTAACTTTAAAACAAGCCATCAACCACATATCTACGTGCAGCACATCCAAAGATATGAAGAAATCACTTATCAGAAAGTTAGAGGGTGGGAAGTTCTGAATTTGCGGTCACAAATACTCCTTCTAATCTGCAGTTGGCACATGCTCAGGGCAGGAGAAAGCAGAAGAAACCAGAAAAAGATCAAGTTACAGTGACCGAAGCGGGAGCAGGAGGGAGCTCAGCACAGCAGGAAGTGTGTAAGATTGGTAAATTTAACTTTAATGTCACAGGGACTGTCACATGGTTTCAGAGCAAAAGGTTCAGGGGACCTGGTGATGCTGCTACCATACCACACATAAAAATGTAAATATCTTCAAAACTATGGGGGGAAAAATAATGAAAGTAAATTGCAAAAATACTCAGGAAAGCAATTCCTGACAATTTAATTAAAGTAATTTTTGGATTTTCAGGATTTTCCAGGATTCCAAAATGGGAATTAACAGGTTACAGTTAGAGTTTATAGTTATATTAAGCTAATAAACATACACACACTGACACATACAGCACCTTTTCTCTAAAACATACAGTAAGCATGTGAAGAAAGTTGTTTCCCTTGCTTTCAGAAGAAAATTATGTTGCTCTCGTTGCAAAGGTCACTTGCATGGTAATTTAGGCTAATACAATTTAAAGAGTTTTCCATGAGGTTCCAATTGAAGAGTGTTCCATGCGGTTTTAAAAGAAAATACGACAGTCATATTAGACTGGAAATCTCCATTGGTAACATAAAGCAGATGAATAATAAATTCAAACATTAGACTTAACAGATGCACACGACAACACTCTACAAATACATACTAAAAATCCTTTAATAGTGACAGGGATAAATAAGGTAAAAGCAAATAAAAAAACAATAGGGGGAACTCCTCTACACATCACATTGTATAAGTCACAACATAACACCAAAGTATCGCCAGTCCAGAAGTCAAACTACTGTCGGACATTCCTAATGTCCATGAACTTATTGTAAGTAGTAAGAGTAGAGGGGGCAGAGCTAACAATCCATGGAGTAAGGTGCACCTGTAAGAAGCTCCTGCACCAGCAAAAATCAGAGGGCTAATATCCTACAGCTATTAAAGTAAATATACTTATTTGAACTTACCTACCCTGTGTCCTACAATTGCCAGATGATCCGATCTAAGGCACAGAAGGTTGCAATGACACAACAAAAGGTGCACAACCACAAAAAGAGTCTGTAACAGCTACGGGTGTTTTTTCAGCACACGGTCAGTCCTTCACCCAATACTTTGCCCCCAGGGAATATGCACAGGCCAACAGCAGATACCTAAAAACCAGGAGCAAATCCCGAGTCTGTGCAGTCCAACTAACATGAGGTATTACGAGCTATAGAAGACAATAGAGGAAGTAAAATCTGACCTCTCTATATTAAGACATGATATGCAGAAGCTAAAGGGCTGGGTTGGGGAGTGCAGAATATCATATATGGAGGATGCTTTTTCCTCCCTGGAACTCTCCATTAACCAGCTGCAACAGGAACTCACTACCAGACAAAACCTATGTTTTTGTCATATTTTCTGAATAAGCCAGAAGGACCGGACCCTGTGGAATTTCTGGAGAAATGGCTGCTGCTACAATTTGAAGGGAAAGGCCCCACTTCTACATTTGCCTCTCGAACAGGCCCACCGAATCCCAGCCAAAGATCCAATTCCTGGAGGCAGCGCTTCCAGAGCTCACAATCTTGCAATTAGCAGCCTAAGACTGCGATCAAATCCTTCACCTATCCCGTGAAGCCTACCTTCTGAAAAATAACAGGATTAAAGTATTTCCCAATTTCACAATGGAACTACAAAAATGGTACACATTTTTCGAAGTCAAAAGGAAGCTTCAAAAACTAGTCCTCAAGTACAATATGATGTATCCTGCAAAATGTGGAAACGGAGGAAAGTGTAAAACACAGTCAGCCACAGGCTGTTTGGCCTCCAAATAATCCACCCAAGACCAAGGCCTACCTCTCTCATATATGGTATATATACATGGTATATTTGTGTCATGGCGGCTACCCTGTATATCTTAAACTGACTAAATAACTTAAGTCCTTTTGTGCTTTGAACTACTTGGTCGTAAATATGTTACATATTACATATACTAATCTATCAACTTTACCAACCTAACTGCCAATATACCACATCATGGCAGCTGGGCCCGGAATATATACCAAGTTTAATTCATATTGACAAATAACTTACCGAACATGCAAAACACATAACTAAACATTTCTGGTGTGGGAGATTCTCTGACCACATGAATCTCCCTTTATGTTGAAAAAAATAAAATGCTGGTATCAGCAGTTCCTGCTGCTACAGCTCTGCAGAAACTGTAAATTACATGTAATTGAACTATTATAGTAACAAATTTATTATATGATAAACCCTAAGGAGCCTAGAGAGCACTTCTAAACAACCACATACTATTAAACAAATGGTAAGCTAATATGACTGTGCTGAAAATACTGTTGGATATGAGACAAATATAATACACCGGTAACCCCTTTATGTAATCTGAGGAATATATTCCGAGTTTTTCTTCCCTTCAATTTAATAACTTAAAAATGTTACCTATCTTTGTTCATAATCTATATCTGTAATGTATAAAATAATACACACTGTTTCAGAATTGTAATCTGTTTGTTAACAAAACTGCTTTATAATGTTTGATTGAATTGAGATGCATATAAACAGCATGAGAAGAACCTAAAAAGCAGCGGTATGCATTTTGCTCAGACAGTGCGTTAAGCTTTCTCAGTCGTGCTGCATGGATGAGAAAGGACTTAAAGTATGTATTTGTTGTGTTGCAGTCTGCATCTGTTTAGTCTACTATTTACATTTGTTATTAATCAGCTTTATGTTACTAATGGAGTTAGATAATATTATTAACCTTTTGATTCACTACAAGGAGCCAAAAAAATGTACTGCATTTAAGCAGGTTTTTTCTGTACAACATCTTCATGAATGTTAGGGCTGTCGGACCGTAGTTTGACTTTAAGACTGGTTATATTTTGATATTTTGATATTATTTTGTGGCTTATACAATAGCATATATTTGACATGTAGAGGAGTTTTTAACTTTCTTTCATCAAATGAATTTGTCTTTAATAAAGGACTTTAAATACGGTAGGTATTTATAGTGTTGCAGTCTGAATCTATTAAGTCTACCTGTCCCTCATTCTAGGGTTTATATAAATTTACTAAAATCTAACCAGACATTATAACCGCCACTTTGGTTAACAAAGTATAGGGAGAATTTCAGAACTGTGCATAACCAATTTTAGAACAGATGACAGCTTCCAATGGTCATTGATATAAATCTGGAATGTGTGTATCCAGTGTACGGATGACATTGCTGCCTCTGAATTTGTAGGTTATTTCCTGGGGCCTGCAAACAATTTGCACATTGAATGACTAATGCTGGCTATACAATGTTCAATTATTTAATAAGAATTTATATAAGTATTTCCAGCCTACTGGGTTCTCTGCCTATGGAGGGATCATGTGCTAACGTGGAATGGCCACCTTACTCTTCTGGCACGGTAACGGGATGGACAAGCCAATGGAAAGCCCTTTGTCACACCTCCCGTCCCAGCATTAGACTATATAGGTTTGATGCTGTTAAATAGGTGACTGCATCTAAGCCTTTCTACGCTGCTCTCCATTTGTGCAGTCCCAAGCAGCGGCGTAAATATAAATCTGCCTGCTAGATGCTGCAGTCAGCTGTTTTTAAACAGCTGATAGTGTGTATCTTATTAAAGATAGCTGTTTAAAGGGGAAGTTCAGTGCAAATACATGTGCTTTTCAGAAAAAAAAAACAGTATTTTTTCATCCCAATGACCTTAATCTGCCAATTCAGCATTTTGTCTGTGTATAAATAAATGTAACCGAAATACTGACTTCCTGTTAGCAGGACCCCTAGTAGAGACCGTTATGGCTTCGCCCTTGACCCAGCGCCTGGGTTGATTCAGTTGCTCAGTAGAGATCTGAGCATCTTTGACCCACCCAACAGCCAATTAGTATAAATTACTGTTATGAACATTCCAAGGGTGTGGTGCATCCTGGGAAAAAGAAGGACCGTTAGAGCCTGAAATGTCAGCTCACTAATGTCAACAGCAGGGAACAGCAAAGGGTATGAAATCAACTGATTTTTCTAAATGGGAGAGAATATGTAGAATAACTAAGAAGGCATTACACAAACTAACAATTTAACAAATATTTATCATTTCCACTGAACTGCCCCTTTAAAAACAGCTGATCATGGTTTCTAGCAGGCAGATCTAGTTACCCCACTGTTTGGGACTGCACATACAGATAGCAGTGTAGAAAGTCTCGAATGCATAGTCACAATATAGGGAGCCAATAACATTGTTGCGTGTATGCGGGCAACAAACGTTCGATCTATATGAAGTATACAGGCATCGGGCAAACTTACAATCTTTTTGCCACCGAGGTCACAAATTCACAATCAAATTTGTGACAGAGGTTGCATATGTATAGAAGTCTTTAGGTACAAAATTTGCATTGAAATCTCTACAGCAATACACCTGAGCTAAATGCAACTTTAAACGCATTACTTTAATGGAAAACTGTAAGAAAAAAGCACGTTAATACATTTCAAAAAGCATTACATTAATTAATATGTTTTAAAGTCTGAAAAAAAGTTAACTTTTTTTTTTTTTAACAACACCCTTTTGGGCTTTTTTCCTAAAAAAGATCATTGTTCATTTTAATTTGTTTATTTTAATGACAAAAAAAAAAGCTTACCTTTTTCTGGTACCAAACTATTGCATCGGTTACTTTTGATGCCATTTATTCTATTTCTGTCGCACATGTGACATTTTAGGCTGCAATAAAGAAGAGAATCCTTATTCCAAGGCTTACAAAACTGTCTGATCATTACGTATTTAAAGTAATTGATCTACCTGCACAAAAAGTGGGTGTGTGCTAGCACTTACATTACAGGCTACCTCATTACTATTTTACAAACTTGTTTTCCAGCCTACTACTCAGTCTTTAACTATTTAACTGCTATTTTTTTAACCCTACAAAAAACAATCCTTGCAATGTGTGCAAAACATTTCTTCTTTGTATCTGTAAACAAGAGCGGCAGCTGCAGTGTTCCTTGTCTTACATAAGCTATTCTCCAAAGAAAGTATAATTAAGATTATACAATAAGAGGTCCACATTTTTAAACATCTTATACATGTATTAATATATACTTTTTTTATATACTGCTTTTGTGACTTCTTTGTTAATTGTCTAATATTCCCTACTCACCTAACTTATTTATAACTGGTTACAAGCAAATTATTTGTTTCTATCCTCTACATTTGATTATGAGTATGTGCACTTTAGCGATCGAAATGTCCACTCATTCGGAGATCCGCCCGGCGGATAGGGAAACAATCCCCGAACGGGGGCAACTTCAGCCAATAAAGTGCACATACACGGACCGATTATCAGCCAAAACGAGCGTTCGTACACATCATGCCTTGCGGGTCGGTACCCGCGATCGCACGTGTGTATGAATATTTAGACCCAACAACAAGATATCAGGCATCAGATCTCTTGCCCATCAAAAACTTCAGATGAACAGAGACAATAGGAAGGCACTGGGTTTATACTTAAACCTTTATTTTCATTTACGATGTTACAAATCTGGGGACAAAAATCCCTTCCTTTAGTAAATAAGTCAGGAGCATTGTCATGCGTATACAGTGCAAGGAAGCCACAGAACCTGTCAGAGAAGCCAGCTTTGGAGTGTGATTGTAAGTTCTCCATGTTCCCTGCCTTCTCCTGACAGTTTAATTAAAGGACGGGAGGTAAGACCTAGATCATTTACCTCCCGTTCTTCAATTAAACTGAAAAAAGTGAGTCATGTTTGAGTGGGGAAACCCTTTATTGTGAAGGTCTGCGCAAACTGTGAGTTTTAAACCCTGCGCCTGTGACAAAACTGAATACAATTAAGAAGCAAGTATTCATTGTTGATTGTGCCTGCGGCACATATCCATTAAAGTCAATGCGCAAAAAATATCTGTAAATTTAACAATAATTTGGAAATACTTTCGTGGATTCCTTAGGTAGATAATAGCACTCCTCTCTAAAATGTCCTGCACCTTTTTTGTGTCTCTAGCTCGAAAACTGTGGGAAGAGATATAATCCAAAAATATGTAAAATAAAAAGGAAATAAAAAGAACAGTAATTTGGCGCTTTCAAGCTAAATTAACTGCTCTCTGGTTCCTCCCCCATTCACTACCACCGACATTTCTCCCATCTCTGTCATGTTAATGAAGAGGAGGGCAGAGCCAGAGAGCAGTCAGTCACTGCACGACTGGTGTTTAAGTTGACACTACTTCCACCAGCCTACGTGACAAACAATGCACACTCATTTTATTGGCACAAAAAAGAAATATTCATCCAGAAGAAATATTTGTTTCATAATTACATACATAACACATACATGTTTACCACAGTTTGAAATTAGGAAAATTGTTTTGTTGTATCTATATAGAAACATTTCAGTATGATTCATTATATACTTCTCTTAGTTGATAAACCTGTACTTAATGTTAGCCCAGACAGCTCCAAAAAAGGCTTAGTGTTACAAAATGTGCTTTATATAGCATCATAAATGTAAATAAGGCATTTAACAATAAAGATTTAATGTTCTGCTGGGTGTGCATCATTTTTATAAATCTCTGTGACTTGGGACAAAACAGTTTATACATATGAGAGGATCTAGATGTGTGCCTACTTAATTAGAGACTGTAGCAAAAAAATGAATGTGTCAGAAAAAAAGATTATCAGAAATATACAAATTCAGTAGAGCCAAACGCAGGAGTTAAAAAACAAAAGATTAAAGGAACACTAAACACATTAAAATGACTAAGTGCCATTCGTTTCTATTATTCACAGGGAGGTGAGAACGCTTACCATTCTCACCTCCCTGTGAATAATAGGACGATCGGGGACCAGGAACTTACCTTACCAGCTGTTCTGTCCCGGCGGGTAAGGTAAGTTCCTGGTCCCCCGATCGTCCTATTATTCACAGGGAGGTGAGAATAAGCGTTCTCACCTCCCTGTGAATAATAGAAACGAATGGCACTTAGTCATTTTTAAAAAATATTGGAGTTTACAGGTCCTTTAACCTAAATTTGTAAAAGGTAAAGTATTTCATGTTTCTGATCATATAGCAAAAAATCTCTGCTTCATCATCATTACACCACACCTTTCTCGTGAGGTTTCATGCCATTGTCTTTGTCTCGGTTTTAAAGGGCATCCACCCCCAAACCTATAATTCCCCCCCTACTGGCCCCAATCTGTAGTGAATAAAATCCTTACCTTACATCCCTACTCCAATGTTTCTCCAGTAATCCCCCCCCCCAAAGTCCGAAAAACTGCCACCAGACTCGGCCTCCTGTCTCCCCTCCAGAGAAGTTTGGCATGCGCACTGCAGCCATCTCCCCCCTCCCTCCCCCTCCCATTTTGCGATCCCTCCCCCTAGTTTAATTTTCCTTTGGCAAATAATAGTTTACCTTCCCTCAGCCCCAACCACTATAAATGATGTTAGAAAGTGCCCCGATAGTTACTTACCTTCCCTCTATCCTCCGGCATTCTGTGCATCCGGCAGCCGCGTCCGTGATTAGTTGCCTCTCAGCCAAACACAGATGCGGCTGCCGGTCCCACCCCCTGCTTGCAGTTCTATGTAAGCAGAGGGCCAGAACTGTGCGGCGGAGGATAAAGGGAAGGTAAGTAACTATCGGGGCACTTTTTAACAAATCTAAACCTGAAACTGCAGTGACTAGGAGAAGTCCCTATGTCACTCGTCTTTATGTCAAAACTACCAAACACAAATAGACAATCCAGCACCCCCTATTAGGGCTAGTACACAAAGGCCTGTGATCATCTGGACTGTTATTTTGGTCATATTGATCAGGTGATTTGATGTGATTTTCACAATTATTGTTTCCAGCGAATTTATGGAAAAAAACAGCCATGTCCGTAAACCATGGCTGATCATGTGGTCTTCTATAGGCTGCACTATCGGTTGGCCAAAAAGGTTATGCTGAGGTGGGATTTTGAGAATCCAAATGCCTTTCACTGAGCATCTATTGCAGCAGGGCCTTTTAAAAGCAAAGGCTACTTTCAATACCTTTAAACAGCATTGCCCTACCAATCAAAGAATAAGAAAATACTCATTCACATATCTGTGCAGAAACAAGTAATTACACTTTTAGTTTAGAACACATGCATTTACCAATGTTATTCTTAAATTGCAATGTTAGCCTAAATGTACAAAATCATTTTCAACTTGCAGACATGTTTGATTAATTTAATGTATCTCTAATTTCTTTTGAGTCATAAATTAACCTAGCTTCATTTTTAGAAATCATATAGAAAGTTTAAGCATAAAATATAATTTTGGATTGAAAGGCCACATTTCGGAAAGGAGTCATGTTTGCACAGAGCCTCAATACTGTGTCTGTGCTGCAAGTTTTGAAACTCAATAACATTGCTATGGCAATGAAAGAGGGTGTGTACATTTTAGAAATTCATTTTGAGTAAATACATGCGTGTGAGTGTGTTTGTTTTTCTTACTATTGTGTGCATGGATGCCATAGAAATGAAATGGTAAGTGTCAGGGTACATCAGTAGGTGTTTGTTCCAGTTATTGACTGTAAAACTAACTTAATTATTAAAGTCATAAAACTGAAGGGTGGAGCGGGTGTAGGAATGCATCAGTAGTGGTGTGCGTCTTTGTGGGGTTGGTGAATAGGTCTGTTTTTTTTTTACCATAAAACTACTTTTGAGGATTTAGTTATTGCTTTGTTATATCAGCAGGTGCCTGTGTGGAGTTGGGCATTACGATTTTCCATTGATGACCCCAAATCTAACTTTTCACTTGAGTAACACTTTCTGTGCTGCAGATCGTAACAGGTCCGGTCTGGGCAATGAAAGTATTAAAAGAAATAGAAATCCCAGATGTCCGGAGGGCACTGATCAACTGCCCCATTCGTCCCCCTGATGCAGATGAAACCTATTTGGGTGCAAATCTTCTCTTATCGGTTTGAATGGATTATCTACCTTATATCTTTGATCTTTAGAGTCTTTGCTTTTAAAAGGTATCTCCACTGAAAAAATTAAGTTTGTCCATTTAGTTTTATTGAAGAACGGGAGGTAAAGGAGCTATATCTTACCTCCCATTCTTCAATAAAACTTGCAGGAGCCAGGAGAGAAGGTAAGCTACTTACCCCATCGCTCGCTATAAAACCAGTAAACTGTGTTAACTCTCATTTTGCTACGGGCGCTGGGAAATTTACCTAAATAACATATGGTTTGTGCTTTAATTTACAGCATTCTAGTATCACAGAGTTTGGTCAACAACAACTATGTTCTGCACAGGCTTAAGGTTCATACAAACGTGCAATCGCGGGTGCCAACCAGCGACACACTATGTGTACGAACAGCCGTTTCTGACGATAATCTTGTACGGGCACTTTATCGGACTTTATCGCAGGGCCGGCACCCATGATCGCACGTGTGTAAAAAACGTTAGTCCTTAGCTATGGCAGAAACTTGTTACAGTTGGTCACACCCATTAATAATCTCTAGCCAATCCTTTGACAGGACAGATAAAGCAAGGAAGCATGTGACTGAGGAGGTGTGGTCTGACACTGCACATACACACAGATACTTCATCCAGTTCTTAACAGGCTTACATTTACTTTAATACAATTTACTGAAGTGGTATTTTATAGCTTATTGGTGTTTTAAGGGGGGTTGTTTTCAGATTCTGGAGTATAAAAAATTGGGTTAGGTTCTCCTTTAATTAATGGCTGTGTCTGTGAACACTTATGTGTGTAACATACAGTTTGATCCAGGACATGTGGGAGATTGATATTTTGGTTTTTTTTTACTTCTTTTTTGGTTTTGGGCAATACCGTATATACTAGAGTATAAACCGAGATTTTCAGGCTAAAAAAAATAGCCTGAAAATCGAGTCTCGGTTTATACGAGTCAAGCACTTACCTGCTCCGGCGGCCGCATGCTCCGCATCCTCTGCTTGCTGACGTCACTACTCGGCACCGGGAAGTATGGCCGGCGCCGAGTAATGAAGTCAGCCAGCAGAGGAAAATGAAGCATGCGGCCGCCGGAGCAGAGAAGAGGATCCAGAGAAGCCTGCAGGGGAACAAAAGAGCAGGTAGGAGAAGGCACCTGGGAAGGAAGGGGGGAAGGCACAGTAATTCCTGCAGTGGCAATTCTTTGCCACTGCAGATGTTTGGAAACTATAACTCCCAGCATCTAAAGCATGCTGGGAGTTGTAGCTTCCAAACATCTGCAGTGGCAAGGAATGAGACTTTAGTTGCCTTTTAAATGGACATAAGAATTCCCATACAGTAATAGCCAAATACAGTATAGCTATTTCTGTATGGGACTTCTGATGTTCATTTAAAGGGCAACTAAATCCTAAAAACAATACAGAATCAGAAGGAGAATGTTATCTATTGCTGCCTTCTGATTCTGTATTGTTTTGAGGCTTTAGTTGCCCTTTAAATGGTCAGCAGAATTCCCATACAGCAATAGTCATACTGGATTTGGCTATTACTGTATGGGACTACTGTATGTATATACAGAAGAAACCACAGAATCCCCTTCAAAGAAGCAATCTGCACACTCTATATAGTAAAAATAAAAATCCTTTATTTGACACTCAGGGACATATCTACCCAAATACCTCCTAACTTATTAAAAACAATTAAAAATCTAATATATACATAGCGTGTTACCTGTCACATCTATACAAAAGGTGCAAAAATATATCGAAGTTATATCTATTTATATATACAGTAAAGTGGTACCTCCGTCCTGTGTATTGGGACTACTGTATGGGAATTCTGCTGTCCATTTAAAGGGCAACTAAAGCCTCAAAACAATACAGAATCAGAAGGCCGTTGTGGCCCTATTTTCTACCCTCGGTTTATACTCGAGTCAATCACTTTTACTCCTTTTTAAAGGTAAAATGGGTGCCTCGGGTTATACTCGGGTCGCTTTATACTCGAGTATATACGGTATTTCTAAGTTTTAATCCTCTTAAAACTTAAGGTACACATCAACACTAGCTTTCCAGGAATCAATGCTTTCCAGGAAGTGATCTTTCAATCAACTCTCAATGATAATCTGATGATTTTTGGGAATGATAAAAAAATATAATTGAACCACACAGATTAAAACTTTCAAAAAGTGATACACACCCTTTTAATTTAACAATAAAATCATAATCAGTTTAAACAGTGGCCCTCTCAAAACTCTATAAAAGCCCCCAAGAAATGTTTAAGCAAACGCAGATTAGTAGTCCATCGATTTCAAGAGAAACAAAGTCTCAATTACAGATGCAAGCACTTTTAACACAAGTACCTTTGCAAAAGGGACATAATTAGATTTTTAGAAACAATGTGCATCTGTACCACTCAGTTTCCACTGTATGAAATTCTATGATTATCTGCATACAGAATTCGGCACACACAATATAATTTGTGGTGAGTATGTGAGATTAAGTTTTAGTTTTAGAATTGGAAGCAGTTTAAAATATAAAGCTGGTTGAATTTCTCTGAAATTGCACTTGTGCATTGGTCTGTTTTTGAGTTAAATGGCCACGTCTCTGCGTCCATTCATGCATACAGCATACTATTTTATTCAGGAAAGGCTTCATGTTTGTTTGTTTCAAACTTTCAGCTACAGTATAGAAATTATAACAACTAAATGTAGTTTCGAAAAATCTCTCACTTACATATACAGTTTAGTGAATTGGGCAGAAATTTTATATTAATCGCCAGAAGTGCTAATAAATCCCAATTTGGTTTAAAAAAAAGGTTAAAGGGGAATTCCTGGACATGGAAGAGCTTTTAAAAACAGTAAGATATATTTGTTAATACCGTATATACTCGAGTATAAGTCAAATTTTTCAGGCTTTTAAGTTAGCCTAAAAACCTAACCTCGACTTATTCTTGGGTCAAGTCCTAATTTAGATCCAAATTCTGCAATTGCGGACAGTAACTAGTAGGTGGCGCTGTGTTAACCTGCATAGAAAGTTGCTGTTCTTGCCTTTACAATCGTTCCTGCTTCCTGTAGTCTGGCTGCTGGACTCACTCAGCACTGTCACTGCTCATCTGGATGCTGTAAATCTGATGGGTCTCCTTAGTTTGGGGCAAAAAACAGCTGCTAGTACAGTGCAAATGACAGCTTGAAACTACAACTCTCAGGTGACATTTTGAACTATTGGGATCAGAGAGTCCTTTACTATATGGGGGTCAGAGGGCCCTTTACTATATGGGGTCAGAGGGCCCTTTACAATATGGGGTTCAGGAGAATTGTAAATGATGGGAAGCTTAATTAAAAGTTTGCTGAACCTTGCCACTCCACATGTTTAGAAACTGAAACTCCCAGCAACAAAGCATGCTGGGAGTTGTAGTTTCCAAACATCTAGAGTGCCAAGGAATTGGGGGTTACCGGTACTGGATTTGGCTATTACTGTATGGATTCATGTATGGGAATTTTGCTGTCCATTTAAAGGGAAACTAATTTCTACCCCCGGCTTATACTCGAGTCAATCAGTTTTTTCAAATTTTTTAGGTAAAAATAGGTACCTCGACTTATACTCGTATCGACTTATACTCGAGTACATACGGTACTTAATTTTACTACAAATAAGAATGCAAAAAAAGTTTTGCAAATTGACTAAATCCAATGCAATCTTTAGAAAAGTTACAAAATTCAGTTAATGTGTTGAAGTACAGTTTGTGCCAAAAAAAACACCAATAGTGAACAATGTGGATTCACTGCAAATAAACATCATATTCACTTTTCTCATTATAATATGCATCTTTCAATTTTCTTTCCCATTTATTTACGATGTTAGTAATATCTTGTTTATAAAAGCTAAAGATTGCATGCCAGCTGGTACAGTATCATCTGGCATAGCTGTTTTCTGTACTAAATTCGCGGTAACCAATTTGTGACATTTTAAGGGGTTATCAAGGGTACCTCCTCTCACAAAACTGACATGCTATTATAATATACTTTGATTAAAGAACCGGGGTGGGGGGGTTAAAGGAGCTATTTCTTCATCACAGCCAATAATTGACTGCAATTTGTTCTTGCCGTCTCCTATACTCAAGCTTATAAAAAGCTCATTAGGCAGAGGGAGGAGGCAGATACCTTTGCCAGAACAGAAGAGAAATTATTAAATATCTGGCGAAAGATAACTGACAGGTCACAATTTTTTGGTTTCAAGGGTGGACATGCCCTTTAAGACTGGTTTAGTGAGGTTGAAGCAGTTTTTGAAAGTTTGAAAATCCTCATTCTACAATGTTTGTATGCCTAAATACAACGGCTTAAACACAACATATGTTAAGATAGAAATGGAATTAAAGGAGAAATATAGTGAGTATAAAGTTTTCTCAAAAACAGTTAAAAGTACCTGGGGCAGGGAGATAATTTCTACAAGGAGTGGCAGCATGAAGAAAACTGCTTCTGCCAGGTTTCCCGAGTGCTTGACCATTATCTTTAATACAGGAAGGCCCAGGGTGCCTGTGCTGTTAATTCAAAATCGTGTAGTCCCCAATGGAAATAAACACACACTAACCCCATATTACATTGGGAAGTGTGGGTTTAACCCCATTCCGTGGGATATTACATCTGCTTGTTAAAAGTTTTAATAGCCTTATTCACCTACTGTTCTACTAAAGCAAAGAGAAATGAGAGTCCATGGTTATTTTAAGACATCAAATTCACTCGCAAAAGCAATCAAATAATAAGCTGAAACTGGCCCGGGAAAGGAAGACCAAGAGTTACCACTGCTGCAGAGGATAAGGTCATTAGAGTTAAAAGCCACAGAAACCACAAATTAACAGAACCTCCGAATATAGCCCACATAACAACTACAAAGATGCTACCAAGAAAGAACAAGAGAATTGTTTGGGCCAGGAAACACAAAGAAAATTAAATTTCTTGTTTCAGAAGCATGTGGAGAAAAGGGAAGTATTGCAAAAACAGGGGGTCCTGGCTGTGGGGTTAAAGGTTTAAATGATAAGTACACTCAAAAGGTGAACCTTTTCTTTTTTGCATTAATTAAAGAATAAGAGGTAAAGGACCTTTGTCTTCCCTCCCATTCTTCAATTACTGTTACAGGAGCGGGTATGAAGCACTTTAAATTACATTTCTGTGCTAAAGTTTAGTTGAATCCGGAAACAGTTGGGAAATGTCAGGTGAATCGGTGAGGGAGAGCACTCGCAGGTAAGTTTAAGTGCTTCGTCCCTGGCTCCTGTAACAGTAATTAAAAAAGAAGTAAAGCCATAGGTCCTTTACCACCTATTCTTGAATTAATGCAAAAAAGAAAAGGTTCACCTTTTGAGTGAACTTTAAGGTACTGCCCTTTAAAGATATTTCAGATTTAAAAATTGTAATGCTTTATACACTGTATAGTACATAAACAAAGGTAATGATAACATTATGTTAAAAATTAAAGGGCAACTTCACCCCTCAAATGAAAGGTTGTTTATAGGTAAAACATCCCCAATAGTTAGAAAGCTGAAAGATATAAGAAAACCCTGAAATGCTACACAATGTCCCCTCTCTGTTTTTTCTGGTTAGCAACTGTCCGTTAAGGATGTGAAAGTTGACACCACACCCAAAAACGAAATGCTATTTCCCTAAATGTCACCTCTGAGCAGGTGCTAGCTCATAAGGAGCTCAGGCAGCTTGCAAAGTAGGCAGAAACCTTTAGTGAGTCAGAGGGAATGTGAAGAACATTTTGCTGCTTAACAGTTTAGTCACATTTTCATTGGAAAGGTGGAATTGCCATTTAAGAACACAGATGTGCCACAAGAAATGTTTCCATTGCCAAGAGAGCCACAGTCTGAAAAATATATCTTTGAATCTAATGTAAACCTAGCAGTGAGGTTCAGTAGTTCAGGTGCTCACTGTGGGTATTTAAATGGGAAATAAAGAGTTTTCCTTTAAGTAGTTTCACCTCATCAGCACACAGTTAATAACTAATGTTAAAGGGCACGTCCACCCATAAATCTAAATTTCACATACAAATGCAAGACCACACCCCCACCCCCAAAACCCCACTTGGCTTTCAGCAATGGGGAGTGATGTCGCCGTCATGCATCTGACTGACAGTCATGACCAGTAAGCAGAGAGGGGCGACTAGTAAGTGCTACTGTTCTTGCTCAAAACAAGCTTGCAACAGCAACAGTAGGCGGTACCCGGGCAGCCAGGTACCAGGGCTTGTAAGTTCCTTTACTTGCATCTTTGGGAGGTAGTAAAATGAAATTGGGGTTTGGGGTGTCCAGTATCAGTATGTGAAATTTAGATTTATGGGTGGACATGCCCTTTAAAGGCAGGAACACTAAGCTATAAAATACAGTCCACCATGAAAATGTCTTAAATATATTGCCTGTTGATTTTTGTTCAAAACCGTGAGCAACAAACTGAGAAATGTAAATTTAAAAATCAGGAAGGTATAAGGCCAATTCCACTTAGCTATAAACAGATCTAGGTATGGGCAAATCCCAGGAGCCAGGAACTAGTATTTTCTAAATGAAAGTGTATGGCAAGCTTTAACATTAACTTTTTTAGTGCCAGCAGACTTTTCCATTAACATTAACTTTCCCAGTGCCAGCATAAGAAAGTGGCAGGGGATAGGGATCTCAAGTCTGCCACAGAGGCTGATTTTTTGTTAAAAACTTGGCATCAGCATTTCATTTACCCATATAGAACTGCACTCCTTATTTTGGCTGATCTTCCCCCCCCCCCCCTCCCTTTCAGTACATTCAGCCACATTGTTTGCAACATTGTAGTGAGAAGAGTGAGCCGAATTCAGAGCTACAATGTTGCAAACTGAACGTGTCTTAAGGTTAGAACACACGAGCAATTGCGGGTGCCGACTGGCTATGCACAATGTGTACGAACGAGTGTTTCGGACGATAATCGCCCATGTATTGGCACTTTATCAGCCGAAATGGCCGTTCGTTCGGTGGTCGTTGTCCAATCCACCGAGCGGATCACTGAATGAGCAGCCGTTTCGGCCGATAAAGTGTCCAAACAGGGGCCGATTATCGCCCGAAACCCTCATACGTACACATTGTTGTGCATCGCGGGTCAGGACCCACGATCACATGTGTGTACGAACCTTTAGGGCTCTTTTGATCACTGCTATCAATCTTGGACACCTGTGTAAGTTTGCCAGATGAGCCCAATTAAAGGAAAGACTACTAAAAAAGCAGATCACCATTTTTAAGCAATACGGAAAGAAAAAGATCTCTCTGCCACCAAAAAGCGTGAAATAGTTGAATGCCTTTGACAGCGTATGAAAATGTTTTGGGCTGGAATCATGGGGATAGAGCAGGTCGGACCCTTTAGGGTCCCTGAAGGTGTGAAAATTACTTCTGAAAAGTATGTGTAGTTTCTGACTGACCACTTTTTCCATGGTACAAAAAGAGCTATGCTTTCCATAACAATTTTTTTTTCATGCATGACAATGCATCATCATGCTGTAAGGAATAACTCTGCATCATTGGCTGCTATTGGCATAAAAGGAGAGGAGCTCATTCCCTGACCCCAATCCTATTGAGAACCTTTGGAGCATCCTGCAAAGAAATTCAAGCAGAAACTCTCCAAAACCTCACAAGTTCAATAGATGCAAGCATCATCAAGCTGCTATCAAATAATGGGTCCTATGTTTACATGTAACTTGACCTGTTAAGATGTTAATCTAATTCAACAAATGACCATTTTCAACTATATCTGTTGTATTCAATTAGCTCAACTGGACTTGAAGTATAGTTCTTGAAGGCGTTTCGCTAGTCATCCGACTGGCTTTCTCAATTCAGAACAAAAATCTGTGGCAATTATGTACCCTGGAAATCCCAATAAGCATATCACAGCCAGGTGTTAAGGACGTGATAGTGGCTAAGAAGTGTTATAGGAACGCCCAGGGTAAGGTGTCAAAACAGCATTGTACATGGCAGACAGACAGTTGGTGTTGAACCCCCCCTCACCTCTATTTAGGCTTGGTTTCTTTATTTTCACATAAATGGCCTCCTTGACACCTCTCTTGAGGTATGTCCTTTATCCTTAAGATGCAGGTACATGCCCGAGGAATTGGCTCTTCTGTGCTGGGCCATACGTTGATGCAGTTGCTGTTTGGTCTCCCCCACATACAAATCAGAGCATTTTTCACTGCACTGCGTATATGATGTCCCTTTTCCTGTGTTTCGGTATTGGGTCTTTCGAATGTACCAATTGCTGCATCTGTGTGTTGTTTGGTTTAAAGCAGACAGGGATAATTGAAAATTCTTCTTAATTTCTCGGAGACCCCTGCTACATATGGGATGACCATGTTCTTCCTCCTGTCTTGCTTTCCCCCTTCACTGTTGGTATACGTGTTCTTTTGTTTCCTTCTACTTCTTTTGACAAAGGCCCAGTCTGGAAATCCACAAGTTTTAAAGGCTCCTCTGAGATGTTTCATTTCTTCAGCCTTCCCTCTGTGGTAGTGGGGATGTTCTCAGCTCTGTGTTGCAGGGTTCTGATGACACCCAGCTTGTGATCTAAAGGGTGGTGGGAGTCAATCATCAAATACTGATCTGTGTGTGTTGGTTTTCTATAAACTTCTACTTCCAGTTTACCATTCTCCCTGACTTCTACCAAGCAGTCCAAGAAAGACAGTTTGTTGTTTTGTACCTCTTCCCTTGTAAATTTGATGTTTTGGTCTACTGCATGTGTTCTGTGAAAGCTTGTACTTTCTTCTGGTTCCGTGTTGCAGGCTTCTGATGACACCCAATCCTGCAACACAGAGCTGAGAACATCCCCACTAGCATAGTACCTGCATCTTAAGGATAAAAGACATACATTTGAAGATTGTAATGTTAACATATTGGCAAAGGAACATGACGGGTTCAAGAGAGGTGTCAAGGAGGCCATTTAATGTGAAAATAAAGAAACCAATAGAGGTGGGGGGGTTCGACACCAACTGTCTGCCATGTACAATGCTGTTTTGACACCTTACTCCGGGCGTTCCTATAACACCTCTTAGCCACTATGCAATCACGCCCTTAACACCTGGCTGTGATATGCTATTTGGGATTTTCCAGGGTACAATAATTGCCACAGATTCTTGTACAAGTCATTCTGAATTGAGAAAGCCAGTCGGATGACTAGCGAAACGCCTTCAAGAACTAAACTTCCAGTTTTGTCCAGTTGATCTAATGAGAACCTTCACAAGCACCATTTCAACTCATTACAAACTGTTGTGCGTAATAATTTGGAACACTGCATTTTACGTTTTCTATTTTTGAAAAACAAACCGTTGTCATTAGAAAGTTTGTTTAGTTAGATTTGATTTATTCTCTAGTGGTTTATTCTCTGACTGCCACTTGTATTGACTATTTAGGAAATCTGAGAAAAATATAATTTGCCTAATGTTTTGGAATGCAGTGTAGTAAGCTGTCAGCACATGACAGCTTACTATAGCAGGTACTGAACTGTGATCAGAAAGGAGATCGCAGTTCAGTAGTTTACACTGGACCACCAATGAAGCTCTATTTGTGAATGTATCTCTTTGAACTATTCACAAATACTATAGTAATATGGTGTTAAAAGGTATTTCCATGACAACGGGGGCGTGGCTTAGATGCAGCACTGAACAGACTCACAGCACTGGGCTCCCGCGGCAACCCGTCACAATATAGACCACAGAACCTAACAAAATGGGCAAACACCACAAAAAAGTAACAGACAAGGACCCCAAGACCCCAGCTGTTACTCAAAAACAGCGGGTCCTACAGGAGTTCTTCGCGGCGGACCAGGAAGAGGACCAATGCGAGCAGGGAGCGGCCATGCAGGAGACACGTGACCGCTCCGGGTGTAATCCTACGGCCTCCCCTCAGGCCCATGAAGCACATTAACCGAGAGAGCCGTTGTCAGCAAGACACAAACGCCAATACCAGGTATCGGGCAGACCAAACAAAACATCTGTGGACCCAGCTACCCTGGTCCCACTGGACTCCGCCTCCCAGACAGGTACCGAATATAGGAGCTATAGGGAAGGAAACCTAGGCCTATCAATCAGGGAGCATAGGGACGACTGCTCATCACCAGCCACTTCTTCACCTTCCTGGCAAAGCTCCCCCGCATACCACCCAGAATCCCCTCAGACTCTCAATATAGGGATCACAGCCCTTCACCCCCGTAATACTCAAAAAGCCCTAGCGCCCACCTGCTCTCTCACCCCCTCACCTCTAGGGGACCCTATACATGCCCTGCTGCTCAATCTCCCCACAAAAGAGGACCTGACCAAACAGACCCAGCAAATCCAATCGGCCTGCAGGTCAGAAATCTCCACATTGAGAGAAGACCTCAGGGCAATGCTCAGCAGAGTCGAGGACCTAGAAAACGAACAACAAACGACATCTCAACACCCACAGTCAGTCCCTAACATCGTAAACGACCATACAAAAGCTATAAGAAACATATTTAGACATATAGAGGATATTGAAAACCGCGGAAGACGTAACAATATACGAATCTGCGGTCTCCCCGAAACTATTCTAGATGAATCCTTACAAGACACCGCAATAACCCTATTTCAATCAATTTTAGGCGTAGATTTCGTACAGCCTATTATAATAGACAGAATACACAGATCTCTACGCCCGAAAAACCTCTCAAGCTTCCCCAGAGATGTAATTTGTAGAGTTCACTATTACACACAAAAGGAACAAATTCTAACTCACTACCGCACTATGGAGAAAGTGCAACACAAGGAAGCAACCATACAACTATATCCAGACCTAGCACCTTCAACCCTAACACGAAGAAGACAACTCTGCCCAATACTCCAGGCTCTTCGAGACAACAATCTTCCGTACAGATGGGGATTCCCGTTTCAACTTAAAGTCCACCACAAAGGAAAGACTCACTCTCTCAGCTACCCAGAGGAGTTACCCACCTTCTGCGCTTCCCTTCATCTTCCCAAAATCAACCTACCAGACTGGACTCCGCTCCCAATTTTGTCCGACTGCACCTCGCAACCTTGGCACACAAAGCAACCACAAGAAATCAAATCCAAACAACCTACGAAAAGAAACCAGAGGAAACCACTAAACCCTAACCCCACCACAGAACCTTCAACATCTACCACAAACCAGACCGGACGATTACAACCACTCCCTGCAACCCGATAAAACCCGTCCATCATAATGACATCTTACCACCCCGGACCGGACCGTGGGGACCTCATCAGGAGTGGCCACGAGCCCTAACGGAAACCTCCTTGGACCCCTCTCCCTGACCTCCTAAACCCAGACAATGATGGACTATCCAACCTCTCGGTATCCATATATGTGTTTTTTTTTTCTTTTTCTTCTCTCCCTCTGCGATACATAGTATAAACCGACAAGCATATGGAAGAGATGATCTATACACAGGTGGACATGCATTGACGTAGACGTATATACGCGATGGAAGAAAAGGGTATAAATAACTGTATGCTTTTTAAAATTGTAAGATCAAAACATTTTCAACCTAAGAATACAATACCCCTTAACAACACAACTAAACTCAGATATGAGTTTGCTATGCTACAAATGTAAAACGCTCACTCAACATTACGCTCCCCCCCCCCCCCAAAAAAGGCCTATGTACCAATATGGACATCTATAAGGGGCTCTTCCCTCAAGTGAGTCTATTATACAGGAAGAAGGGGAGGAGGAGGGAGGGAAAAGGGAAAGAGAAGGGGGAAAAGGAAAAAAATGGGGACATAAACAACTATATGACTGTTAAACTATATTAGCAAAATGTCTTTAACCTATACATCACAGATGCAAATTCAATAGATTATAAATGTAAAATGAATATAGATGCCGGTAAAATGTCTTCCCCAAATTCACATACACCTATATAGACATCTGTAAAGTGTTCTTCCCCCGTGTGGTCGCGCTGGCTACACGATGAAAGAAGAAGAGAAAAGGAGGAAGGGGAAAGAGAAAGAAAAAGGGAAGGAAAAGTATAGACAACTGTATGTCCATTAAATTGTATGATCCAAATATCTTCAACCTAGTAGCATAACATCTCCCTTATATTAGACAGATGTTAGTTTAATATATTATAAGTGAAAAGTGCTCACCTAACGTTACACCCCCCCTCCCCCCAGAGGAAGAGGGAAGAGAGGGAAAAGGGAAGAAGAGGGAACCTTCCTTCCATCCCCGACTCACTTATACTAATAAAGACACCTGTAAGATGTTCCCCCCTCATGTAACCGAGTAGAATGTACAGGGAGGAAAAGAAAAGGGAAAGAGGATATAAACAATTGTAGGTATGTTAAACTGTATAAGCAAAAGGTTTTCAACAACATAACAGATGTGAGTTTCAAATATTACGAGTGTAAAATGAATATAGATGTTGCTAAAATATTTCCCCCAACTCACATATACCTATATAGATAACTGTAAAGTGGACTTCCCTTGTATGGCCGGGTCGATTTTGCGGTGGGAGGGAGGAAGAGAAAGGATAAAGAGAGAGAAGGGGGGAGGGAAGGAAAAAGGAAGGGAAAAGGAGAGAAAAGATATAAAAAAAAACTATATGTCCGTTAAACTGTATGATTTAAATGTCTCCAATCTAGCAACATAATACCCCCTATATATTAAACAGATGTAAGACTGATATACTACAAATATAGAGAAGGGGGGGAAAAGGCATAAACAATTGTGTATCCGCCAAACAATATGATTCAACCGTCCCCAACCTAATAACACAGTACTCCCTCCACATTGGACAGGAGCAAGTTTAGGGTGTTGCGAGTATAAAATGTATTTTTTTTTTTATCCCCACCAGGGCCATTAGTTGGTTAGCCCTAACTCAGAAAAAAAAAAATAATGGTATCCAGAAATCCGGACTCTAGAAGTCCCACATATATACTTAGGGCAGTATGCAGGTCCCTCCAAGGCCCTCTCTCTAGGTCCACACTCTCCAAGACCCCTAATAGATAGCCCTAATTCAGAGAACAAAATAATGGTCTCCAAGAATTCAGACTCTAGATGTCCCACATATATACTTAAGGTAGCATGCGGGAGCCCGAATAAACCCGATGAAGTGGCCCCACCACTTTTCCCCTCGTCATAAGGGAACGATCCTCTGTTCTCTATTAATGCTATATTTTGACCTCTGCACTGGCATACTGAAGGAGAGGCCTCTAAATCCCTTATCCCGTCAGTATGTCCAACAGACGTTCCCTGAGAAACCCCGAAAGGGATATTTGATAAACCATATTTCTTTAACATATATTAATCATTTACTGATGTTTGTTTGTCTTAGTCACTTACTAAATGCTTTGTTTGTTTGTTTTAATATAGATTTGGCTGCGCGGCTTCTCCCGGTACCCCCCAGGTGACAAGACGTACTCTATGTACCCCCACTCACAAAGAGATTATGGCAGGTACACTGACCATTCTATCCCTTAATGTAAAGGGCCTAAACTCTCCTACAAAAAGACGACTTCTACTCCAGGAAGTCAAAAAATCCCAAGCAGATGTTCTCTTTCTTCAGGAGACACACCTACAAGGCCCAGAAATGTACAAGTTCATCAAACACATATACCCAACGGTCTACGCCAAAGCAGCAGGTCATAGAAAGGCTGGAATGGCTATTCTATTCCATTAAAACTGCCCTTTCACCCACACACAACAAATAATACATAACTCTGGCAGATACATAATATTGCAGGGCATGCTCCGAGATCTAGAGGCGATACTATGTAATATTTACGCACCAAACTCAGGCCAAATACAATTCTTAAAGAAGACACTACACCGCCTATCCACATTGGACTGCCCACATATATTACTAGGAGGTGACTTCAATATGACATACTCCCCTAGAATAGACAGACTCACCCTGAGACCTAGACCCTCTGGAGGCCCTGAAGACAGCTTAGCAAAACGATTCCGACAACTGATACGCCATTGCCATCTATATGACTCATGGAGGATTGAACACCCCACTGCAAGACAATATATGTTCTACTCCTTCCCACACCATACACATTCCTGGATCGACTACTTTTCCATCTCCGCACCACTGTTTCTTCTAACTTCCACCTCTAATATCTCCAACATCTCCTGGTCTGACCACAGCCCAGTCACACTATCACTCCACTCAACCACTCCCACCACAAGAACATGCCAATGGCATCTGAATGAAGCCATGCTAAGAAACCCAACTGTGGCGCAAGACCTTACTAAAACTCTGGAAGAGTACTTCACTATAAACACAGGCTCTGTATCATCTACAGGCACACTTTGGGAGGCCCACAAATCAGTCTTGAGGGGACACTGTATTAAATGGGGCTCTAGACTAAAGAAAGACAGAAACAAACGTCACACATACATACTCAGGGATCTTCAACACCACAAGCAAAAACTGGCTAATCACCCAACCCTCTCCACCCTTCACAAATTATCTCTCCGTACGCAACTTAGACTCCTAGAGACACATAGAGTAGAAAAATCACTTTTATGGTCTCGACAAAAGTTTTACGAATTAGGGAACAAACCACACACAATCCTAGCTAGACGTCTTCGTAATTCAACACAAGACTACAGTATACACCCAGTCAACACAGACTCAGACCAACAAGCCACTAGTCCAAAACAAATCGCACAAAGCTTCCTTCAATACTACACCAAATTATACTCCGCGACTCACACATCCCCTACAACATCTCAACAACAAAAAATTCGAGATTATTTACACACCTGTCACCTCCCAACTCTGCTACCGACTCAAATAGACCAACTAAACAAAGACATCTCCACTCAAGAAATCCACCAAACTATCAAAGACATGCCCACAGGAAAATCCCCAGGCCCCGAAGGCCTCACCTATACATATTATGACATATTCTTCCCTAACCTGGCCCTACATATAACCTCCTTCTACAACTCTCTATTAGACGGCACCAAACCTCCCCCCTCTTTCCTATCCTCACACATCACCCTTATTCCAAAACAAGGGAAAGATCTCTCCAACATGGCAAACTACCGCCCAATTGCCTTACTCAACACGGACTATAAGATCCTTACAAAAATACTGGCAAACCGTCTTGCACCACTTCTCCCTAAAATCATACATAACGACCAGGTAGGTTTTATTATGGGCCGCCAAGCATGCGACAATACCTGTAGAACCATAAACACTATATATAAACACCACTCCTAGTATTAAGCTTGGATGCCGAAAAGGCCTTCGATAGACTGGATTGGTCTTTCATGTTTGAAACAATGGAGGCCTTCGGGTTATCAGGACGACTCATATCGGCACTAAGCACCCTTTACTCAACCCCCACAGGTAGGATTAAAGTGCCAGGAGCCATATCCAACTGCCTCACCATACAACGAGGCACGAGACAAGGATGCCCATTATCCCCACTGCTCAATGCAATGAGTACAGAACCCCTAGCTGCTCAAATCAGAAACTCTCCTAATATACATGGTCTTACAATCCACAAAAACACATACAAAATCTCCTTATATGCAGATGATGTACTCTTAACATTGACCCAACCCCAAATCTCTCTCCCAAACCTACATAACACTCTGGCCAAATACGGAAAATTTTCAGGCTATAAGATAAATGAGGGAAAGACAGAAGCTCTTCCACTAAATCTTCCACACCCAACCATAAAATAATTCCAACTTAATTTCCCATACCTGTGGAGAGTCGATGAAATCAAGTACTTAGGCATCAAAGTCACTTCCAGATTCAAAGACCTATATAACGCAAATTTTACTCCCATGCTTTTCACTATAAGATCCCTACTGACACAATGGAAAACCTTCCCCATATCCTGGTTTGGGAAAATCTCCTCAATAAAAATGACCATTCTTCCAAAATTGACATATTTATTTTCAACTCTCCCAATCGACATACCCCCCAGATTAATCCGTACCTGGCAACAAGATTTACTTAAATTTATCTGGGAAAATAAAACACACAGAGTTTCTTGGAAAGTCGCAGTAGCACGAAACACACAAGGGGGACTGGGGGTACCAGACCTCCTAAAATACTACTACTCGGCACAATTACGTCATTTCACCCACTGGGCAAATGTAACCCCTTTAGCAAGATGGGTCGAAATCGAAGGAGCCCAAACTTACCCAGTACACTTGCTTACACTACTCACCTCCAAAATAAGACATCCCTCGCAATACACAGACCCAATGCAAGTTACTTACAAACTTTGGTACAGACTCAATAAACTACATAAATTACTTAGTAAGGCCTCTCAACTTGTCCCATTCACACAGACCCCAGACATCCCCACCAGTCTAATAGCAACACAACACAGACTCTGGACAAACTCACACATGGCACGCTATTATGATATTGTAGATATAGAGTCACCAGGAAACTTTACACATTCGAAGAACTTATAAACAAAAAGAAGGTCTCCCCCACTCTGTCCTATGCCTATTGCCAGATGAAACAAAACACGAACAGGAATTTTCTCTCAACTCACACATTTTGAACAGTTGCTCACCCAAGGTCCCCAGAGAAAAGGCATAATCTCACATATATATTATATTCTGAACACTATACCTTCCGAGCCTCCCCTCAAACATAAATATATGACACGATGGGAAAAGGCCCTGGGCACGCATATCCCCTTAGACATATGGAAGACAATTTGGGAAACCACAGCCAAAACGTCGATAAATATAACACATAAAGAAAACGGATACAAAATCCTACTACATTGGTATTACACACCGGAGAAATTACATGCAATCAATCCATCCCTTCCAGTGACATGTTGGAGATGTGGGACTACACCAAGCACACTGCTACATATCTACTGGACATGCCCGGGCCTATAAACCTACTGGACCTCAGTCCAACAACTAGTGAACAAACTGATGGGATGCTCGATTCCTCTCTCTCCGCAACATGTACTACTAAACGTCCCCCACCCAGACCTAACTAACACGGAGAGAGATTTAACCAAACACATACTCACATCAGCAAAATGCTTAATACCCAGATACTGGAAACAAATAGACCCCAACATTCTCAGAACTTATACATAAAATTAGTGATGTACAAATACTGGAGTATATGACAGCCCAGCTACGAGAGAAGACAGACAGACACGAAATAATATGGACCCCATGGCACTCATACCTGGGACAATAACTACCCAGGAGAAAATAAACATAAATTTCCTTTATTAAAACAGACACCATCGCCTGGGGGAGAAAGGGGAAGCCGCCCAACGTGTTAATATGTTCAATATTTTTTCTTTAACAAGGTTAAATAGAAAATAAGGTTTGGACAGACGGTGATAGTTTATTAAATACTCCAATACATATCGAAATATCTGAAACCCGATTTCACAACAAATATATCTGTCATAATATAAATGTATTACAAGGTTCTCTTCTACTACTCCCTCTTAATAACGCATTGTATAAACTATACTCCAGACAAAGTTTGAGAGAGAACTTTTACTGATGTGTAACTCAATAATTGGTATATTGTATTAACTGTCACGGATGTCTAGAATGTTTTATAAAAATGTACAATAAAAAAAAAAAAAAAAGGTATCTCCACTGCAAAAAATTTTTTGGTATTCAGTTATATTGAAGAACAGGAAGTAAAGGAGCTGTGCCTTACCTCCCGTTCTTCAATAAAACCTGCAGGAGCTGGGAGAGTAGGTACTTACCCGATTGCTTGCTCCACTGCCGCATAGTCTGACTGGTCCTGATGTATTCCATGGGCATCGCTTTTGCACATAGAGTGCTAAGTCTGTCAGGACCGGTCAGACTATGAGGAGGAAGAGCGAGTGATTGGGTAAGTACTTTACCTTCTCTCCCAGCTTCTGCAGGTTTTATTGTAGAACGGGAGGTAAGACACAGCTCCTTTACATCCTGTTCTTTAATATAACTGAATACCCCAAAAAAATGTTTGCAGTGGAGATACCCTTTAAAGGGCATGTCCACCTCAAAAATCATTTTTTAACACAGAGTTCCCCCTACCTTACTGACCCTAAATGCATGGTAGGAAAAAAAACAAAACGATTTTAACTGCAAGTTCTAACTCCAGTTACCTGCCCCCCCCCCCTTTCTCCTCCTATCAATCATTCTCCTGACCCTGCATGTCACACACGGTCTAATCAGCTATAAAAGATGACTTTTAGAACATATACCTGTTGTTTAAATCACAATCCACATGTTAGAGGCAAGATGCAGCCACAAACCATAAATTCTAACTCCATTGTAGCAGATTACTGGATGGACTGTTTGTGTAGGAGTTATTCAGTAAGTCCCGAAAATGGAGCCTGCTGATTGGCTGCCAATGTAAGCCCCCTGATTGGCTTAAAGTTCCCTGCTCTTCCTGGAAGGGAGGGGAGTTCCTTATCTGCAGTGAGTGCACATAGTTTTGCTTGTAACAGGCTTGTAACAGAGGAGTAGGGGAATGTGCTTGTGGTGATGTCATTCCCCTTCTAGTCAGTGAAAAGGGGGAGCTAAACAGGAATGGAATGGCAGTTACACAGAGAATACAGATGTCAGGACAAGATCTTTAAACTTATTTTTAAAGGATCTTTCATTTCAAACTATCAGGGAGATTCAATAAAAGTTCTTATCGTGTAAAATGGTGCTAATTTTGCCCCAACCAATCAGAACTTATTTAACATTTGAAAGCTAAAATCTGATTGGTTGGGGCAAAATTAGCACCATTTTAAACAATAAGAACTTTTATTGAATAACCCTGTATGTTTTTAGAGACTGGACTTGCCCTTTCAGTGTAACACCATCTTACTTTCCAAAATTGCAGAATTGTAAAAGTATTTTAACTGCTAAAAACTCCTCTGCTATGCCCAATTAAAGGGTATGTTCACTCCCAAAACGAATATACCCCCCACTACTGGCCCCACTCTGTAGTGTAATAAAATCCGTACCGCACATCCCCACTCCAAATGGTTCTCCTGTAGTTCCCCCCCCCCCAGTAAAAAAAAGTGTCTCCCCTCCGGGAGAAGTTTGGCATGCGCATGGCCGCCCTTCTCCCCCCCCCCCCTCTCCTCCCCGCTTTGGACTCCCTCCCCCTAGCATAATACCCTTTCAGTATATTATAGTCCATGTCCCCGCAGCCCCAACCGCTATAATTATATTCTCAGAAAGTCCCCCTTTCATTACTTACCTTACCTCTCTCTAACACCGTTCTAGCAGCCGGCAGCCGCGTCCATGATTGGCTGCCTCTCAGCCTATCACAGACGCGGCTGCTGGTCCTGCCCCCTGCTTGCTGTTACGTGCAAGCAGAGGGCCTGGACAGTTCGGTGAAGGAGAGAGGTAAGGTAAGTAATGATCGGGGAACTTCCTGGAATATAATTATAGCGGCTGGGGCTGGGGGAACATGGACTTTGCTTTACTAAAAGTGTGTATAAAGGGTGGACAGTTACAGACTGGTCTGGTATTAGCAGAAGTCTTAGTAATATTTCTCTATTTATTAATATGGTGAAAATAACAATATTAAAGGGAATGCCCAACCAAAAAAGTACTCTTAGCCCCCCAAACCCACTTTCGCATTGTTTTCACATTTCAAAGATGCCCCAGAGCTTACTTACCTGCGCGGCTGCTGCTGACAGCTGCTCCACTTCCTGGTTGCGGCTGTCAGTTAGGGCGTGACTGTGATGTCACGTGACCAGGAAGAGAAGCATCTGTCAGCGCATAAGTCCCCTGCTCCTGTTTTTGCTCGCAACAAGCTCAAAACCGGAGCAGGGGGCGTGGAATAGCCGGCGAGGTACCTGGTCAGGTAAGAAAGCTCTGGGGCATCTTTGAAATGAGACAACTATGTGAAATTGGGGTTTGGGGGGCTAATACACATTTTAAAGATGAGTAATTTTATGGCTGGACTTGCCCTATAAGCATTGAAAACAAAATGGCAAAATTATTTTTACTTTAAAACTATTAGACAAGATCACAGAGGAGTTGTGGCTTTGCCAACCACCAAAACAATAGGTCAGTCAATCCAAGCATGAGCCAATGACATAAGAAATAAAAAAATACATACATACAAGGCAACATCCAACGACATAAAGGTGAACTGATCTGCTGACCCCAGTGGGAAACAAAAGCTGCTGGTGTTCATCTTCCTTTCAAAGATGTAGCACTGACACAGCTCTGTTCAGAAATGGATTCTAGTGGGGTTTCCCTATCTCACAGCTTGGGGTGTTTATTTCTCTAATGTGTTGGGTCTATTCCCAATAGGGATCATTCTGAAAACTGTGCTGTGAAGTAAATGACTATATAATCACTTCCATCCCAAAGCCGTGATCACTTGTTAGCTAGCCAGACAGACAGCCCCAGGTCCCTTAGTAGGATGGACACACTGGGGTGAGGGGGTGACAGCTGGTCACTGGGCCGTTCTATTGTCCCCATGCTTTAACACACATTACATTCTACCGCATAACGAAGCAATGTCGGTTCCTCCCGTCCCCCGTGCTAAATAATAGTGTTAGTACAACTACCGGTACAAAAGGCTTCCTTAAACACTATCACCGGCTGCGAACCTATATGGCCTCACTTACCAGATACCCAGTCGAAAGCTTTTGCCTCTTGCCTCAGTGACCGTACACGACCGTTTGAATCTCACCGGAACACGAGCTTGGTTTCCATGCGCGCCCTCGTGCGCGTGCCCCATGTTTTGCAGGTCGCGAGCTTGGGGACCAGCGAGCGCGTTTGTGCTTTGCCTGTATCAGTAGCGTCAGTCAGTCAGTAGCTGTGATGTAGTGTGTATCGAAAACAGCAGAAAAGGGAGGGTCGCACTCCAAAGTAAATTAAATTGAATTTATTTTAGACCACACATATATCACAACGTTTCGGGGGGAAACATGCCCCCTTCCTCAGGTATCCCATCACAGAATGTAACCTTATATTGTGTGTATCCCATTACAGAGTGTAACAGTTTATTGTGTGTATCCCATCACAGAATGTAACAGTTTATTGTATGTATCCCATCACAGAATATAACTGTATATTGTGTGTATCCCATCACAGAGTGTAACTGTATATTGTGTGTATCCCATCACAAAGTGTAACAGTTTATTGTGTGTATCCCATCACAGAATGTAACCGTATATTTTGTGTATCCCATCACAGAGTGTAACAGTTTATTGCGTGTATCCCATCACAGTGTAACAGTTTATTGTGTGTATCCCATCACAGAATGTAACCGTTTATTGTGTGTATCCCATCACAGAATATAACCGTATATTGTGTGTATCCCATCACAGAAAGTAACAGTTTATTGTGTGTATCCCATCACAGAATGTAACCGTATATTGTGTGTATCCCATCACAGAGTGTAACAGTTGATTGTGTGTATCCCATCACAGAATGTAACTGTATTTTGTGTGTATCCCATCACAGAGTGTAACAGTTTATTGTGTGTATCCCATCACAAAGTGCTCGGACAAATATACAATGCGGGATTATCATGGGGACCCCCCCATTAAATAGTGGAAGAACTACAGAGCGTGAGACTTCAGCAGTTTAACAACTAGCTCGATATTAAACTTTGAAAAGGAATTGGTGTTTAATCGGATTCATTACTGTGGGTTGTTATTGTTTATTCTCTTTATATAAATACGTCACGGAGAAACTGCTCACCGGAAGCAAAAATGAACAATGGATAGCTAAACCTGATTGGACAATTAGCCAGTGTTTGGCATTACCGCTAACCAATAGGAGCGGGATAAAACAGGACGTGATGCATGCTGGGATGGAGATAGTTGTTGAATCTCACGGGTGGGAATGTGGTCATTTATCTGGTGTCTGTTCTGGGAATGAGAAGAACCTATCACTCCTGCAGCTTCTCACATTGAATTTGGTAGGTTTTCTCTACCCTGTTATTTAAACGAAAAGCCATTTCACTTACTGCAACTATGTTATAGGGAGTTATGTTATAGGGAGTTAAGTTAAAATGCTTTTGGTGCAAATAAGTGCTGTGACAATTCCAGTGGCGTAACTAGGAATTACTGGGCCCCCAGTAAAACTATGATGGGGCCCCTATCCCTGCTCATCCACAGTGCTTTTCTGGGAGGAGGCTATATCTGTCATAGGAAGATGGGGCCCCTTTGGTTGCTCCCTTTTAGTTACGCCCCTGGACAATTCGATCTTAAGTCTCCCCCATAACATAGAATTCTGAAGGAGAACAGTGGCACAGTGCTGAATTCCTACAGCACTATTACCCTGTCTCTCTTGGAGCTAGGTCCTACAATGTGCGTTGCATTGTCAGTTTTGAGTGTGTGAAGGATGATTCTCTATGCGTTTGTACGCCTTTCCTGTCCATTTGTGTGCATTTTTTGGAAAATCACAGGAAATACCAGAGAAAACGCAAAATAAGTTTGTCCGCGTGAGTGCGCTAATTTTTTTGCGTTCCTATAGACTATTATTAAAGTGCGTTTCTAACAGACAGGCCAAAATTCGTGCATGGATGCGGATAAAAAATTGACCAAATAGATATGGAAAGCAAATTGTATATAGTGGGAACTGATTCTCGCGATTTCCATTAGATTTTAAATTGCATTGCAATATGTAAAAAGGAAAATGCAAGACACCTAGTGAGACCTTGAGGGATTGGCCACACTAGCGTGATTGTGATGTGTTTCTGCATGCGATTTCTTTTATAACATTGCAATTCGTGTCAACCCACCAAAATCACGCAATTTCGGGGGCATTGCGATTGCGCATCCATTTGCGAATCGCAAACGCACGTGATCTGCATTTCTATGCGCAATCGCATGCGTTTCCCTATCTCTAAAGAAAAAATGCAAACGCATCAAAATCGCACCGGAATTGCAATCGCACTCTATTGTGTGTGCGGCCGTGCCCTAATGAGCCTTTTTACAGGAGAATGTTAGGAATACATGTACAGAATGATCCACATCACATCCAAATCCTTGGGTGCTAAACTTACTCATTACACCCTTACCCCAAAGGTACCAGTCATTATTAATTTAATAAGAGTAGCACACTAGTCTATGAAGAAAAGTGTTTATTCCACTATATTTAAGTATTAAACCACTTTTCTTCAGAGCACTACATGATGCCTTTTATATAATGGTTCAAATGAAAACACGTGAATGTGCTTTATATATACAGGCCCATTTTAACTGCAGAAATCATTGCAGTCTATGTATTTGAGCTGATTAGTTATTCTTTAGGAATGACATTACAGCAGCATGTTAATATATTCTTCTCTAAAATATCTTTTGCTTTTGGACAGGTCTTATTCTCTTCTTCTGAGCATTGACTGCCCTAAAAGTCCGTTTAAATGAGAATGTCCCTGGCGCAGAGAGTGCTGCTCACCTGGTTGTTCACACTACTCTTCTTAATCATGTTGGTGTTAAAGCTGGATGAGAAGGTTCCCTGGAATTGGTTTATAATTTTTATTCCTGTATGGATATTTGACACCATACTTATAGTCATGTTAATTGTCAAGATGGCTGGCAGATGTAAATCTGGTTATGATCCACGAAATGGAGCTCAGCATTTGAAGAAAAAGTCATGGTACCTGACCGCTATCCTCTTAAAACTGGCATTTTGCCTTGTTCTATGTGCCAAATTGGAACAGTCTGCTAATATGTACCTGAGTTTTGTTTTTATTCCACTATGGATCCTTCTAATAGGTGGACTGGTAGAACTTGGATACAATGTGTTTTATGTAAGAAGGGACTAAACACTCCAAGTCAACACATTATTTGCTGCTTTTCCTTCATTAAAACAAAATTAGATATAAGTAAACTCGGTTCTACATAATAGTTTAATTATTGCAAAAAGGCTAGAAGCTTACATTTAATGGTGGCGTGTGTGTGTGCTGTCATGCAAAAGATCAACAAAGTAAGCACATGTTCATCTAGGGCTCTTTGTGATGGGACAAAGAAATCCAGCATGATCCTTGCAGCCCCATCCTTCCAGTGGCGCTACAAATAAAAATCTCTTCCAAACTACCTGCATTTTGTTTTAATCCAGCCTGTAGTAAAACCTGATCGGGAGAACACTGTAAACTGTATGAATATTGGTTTGTCTTTGAAACATCATTATTTGCTGAACTGACCACCTTACTAGCTGCATAGATGAACTCAACACTCAATACATTCTCACAATAAAAATACAGGTTACAATAATTATATATTTTTTGCCTATACCTATTTTAAAAAAAAGTTTTGTAAGCTGTTGATATGTTTGACCTTTTTCACCTGTCCCTCTTCTTCCTTATTCCATTTAATTTATTTATTTTGATTGATGCTTATACCAATTTGAGTAGTACACAGTACCATTCTGTGTAATGAAATGGTTAAATTCTGCTTTGTATATTTGCATCACTTTACCTTTTTTTATTTACCTTTTTAAAAAAAAAATTTTTTTTTTCAACATTTGAAGAAGTATTGCCTTTCTTTATTTGTAGGTTTTCGGTTTATAACTGTTTCAGTTCTTGCTGGATTGGAAAATTTATCTTAAAGGGTCACTTTAAAGCTGGGTACACACAGTAACGATAAAGCCCCGATACCGATCCGACGGTATCAGGGCTTTATCGTTATGTGTATATGCTCGTTTCCCCGAACGAGCGCGCGGCCGCCAAACGATCAGGTCGGCCGAACGCTCGTTCGGGAAAGGCCGAAAATTTCCTTCGGCCGCGCTAGACTCCCTGTCTGTCATCTTTCAGAAATCTGGACTGTGTTTACCTAGCTTAAGATGAATGAATGCTTAGCTAAACTTCATGAATGGATGAATGATTACTGGCTGAAACTGAATACTGACAAAATTGAAGTTCTAGTTATTGGGGGTCAGCGCTCGACAGCAAAGCAGCTCCAGTTTCAGCCAGTACCAGTAAGAATAGTTGTTCAGACCTGGCTGTATTGATTGATGGGGAACTAAGCTTCAGGAACCAAATCTCAGCTGTTGTGAAGAATTCCTTTATAGCAAAAATAAAGCACCTAATTCCTCCAGCAGATCTTCCAACCCTGGTCCATGTATTCATCACATCACGGTTGTAATGTTCTCTATACAGGCCTTCCAAAAAAAGACCTGCGCCACCTGCAGCCAGTACAGAATGCCGCTGCAAGGCTATTAACAAGCAAACCCCACCATGGCCACATAACACCAACCCTTCGCTCACTCCACTGGCTACCGATAAAATGGAGAATTCTGTTTAAGATCAGCTTATTGACATTCAAATCCTTGCACAATCAGACACCCCCACAATCTTAGGTCAAAAGGATCCAGTAACTTGGTCATCCCCAGAGTCCACCTCAAAATGTTTGGAGACAGAGCCTTCTGTCATGCAGCTCCTACACTTTGGAACTCCCTACCACACCCAATCAGGACCTCCCCATCCCTGGAAACATTTAAATCCAAACTAAAAAGCCACCTGTTTAAGTCTGGCATTTATGAACACCTATTTCCTCTGTAATACAGACTGTATTGATCTGAGACATATCTATGTGCTTTGAGTCTTTTAGGAGAAAAGCGCTTTACAAATGTTATTGTATATTGTACTATATTCACTCAAACAACTTAACATTATCTGAAACTACAATTTGAGAGAAGTAAAATGGTGGTACTCCCATATTTATCTGTGCTTGCTTTGTCATTAAATTAATGTTTAGTGAGTGCTCCTAATTGCCCCCACCCTTCCTTACTCACTGCCTTCTTGTAGTGTCTGTGACACTTATAAGTTCTGCACAGCCTCACGGCTAAAGATCCTAGTAAAAGGTCATTAACTGTAACTGGTCTCAAATTCTTCCAAACTAGTAAGAATTATATAAAAAGCCTTCCATCATACCTTTAAAATAAAACCTAATTCACATCTCTAGATAAAACTTGTGAGAAGTTATAGCTGGAAAGGTTCAGCAATATTACTTCCTGCTTGAACATTTCCGGTTTTCAGCCATATGACTAGCTCTCTGATGAAGTGCAGAGTTTAGGCATGAAACACATCAGATCTGTATGTATCTAAGTGGTATATGTGTAAGCCGTTCACAGATGCAATGTTTTTATCTACACTAATAAAAGTTTTATATGAACTAATTGGATTCCGTGTTTTGGATCCCCAGAGGAGGCAGACTCCATATTGCTTTTTCACTTAGAGCATTTGCTCTCCTTGGTGAGGAGTATCCGGCTCACCATAGGAGTTTCAGCCACTCCTGGTGGATTGGGAGTTGAGGGTAGAGTCCCGTCCTACACCGTGGCAACAGTTTGTAGTCATGTGACCAGCCTCTGCCTGCATTAATAGGCTCCCCTTCTCAACTGTCAATTTTATCCCTAGGTATTTCCTGATTTCCCAGCATTAAGTCTTAACTGAGCATGCTTCTCCCCCGGGCGGACAGGCAGGGCAGAGGTCTGGTTATGTCACTCAACCTACTGGAAGCAGGAAGTTTGAACATTCACCCCAATGTAATTTCTCACAGGCTCCAGCCAGATATGTGATTGTCCATTCATTTTTAAGTAAATACTACAGGCTTTCATTCAAACCTAACTTGTTTTGAGACCACAGTTGCCCTTTAATGATGCATCAGGAGTAAAAATGTTGCCCTTTCTTAAGCATAAATTTAAGTGATTCAATCCATACACATTTATAGTGCACAGGGGTTCCCACAATCAAGTGACTAAAAGGCATCTTTACTATAAAAATTTAACCTTTAGATACAGCAAGATCCCACTGCTCCAAAATGTTTTTTTCTGATTTTAAATCTGAGTTGTAGATTCTGAGAAACCCTCATTTCAAATCACGGCATTTACAGGGAAAGATCTGTCACTACAGAAGCAGAAATTCTATGTCCCATCCCTGACCTGTTACTAGGATCTTTGGCTGCATGCCAGCACACTTTTTGCAATATTTAAGAAAATCAGCAGAGAAAAGAAAGAAGGTTGGGGGAGATATGTAAGCAGAGCAGTGTCCATGGTGAGGCTGTGCAGAACTTATAAGTGTCACAGACACTACAGGAAGGCAGTGAGTAAGAGAGGTTAGGGGAAATTAGGAGCACTCACTAAACAATTAATGTCAAAGCAAGCACAGATAAATATGTGAGTACCACCATTCTCATACTCTTATTGTAGTTTTAAAAAATGTTAATGGATAACTGTATGTTAATGGATAACAGGAATATTAAAGCTACTACAGGACGACAGAAAAGCCTCAAAAACACCCACTGCCTTCCCTAATCCCCCCACAACACAATATGCCGCCCAAAAAACAAACGGACGAAATCTGACCTAATGGCCAACAACTCCACAAGGCTCCCAAGACAGCGCAGGCCAGGTGGAGGATCAGAGAGACACAGCCCTCTGCACCAAAAAGGACCTGGAAGCCCTACAATCCAGCATTGAGAGATTAATCCAATCCTCACAATCCCAAATAATTTGAGAAGTTAAATCGGAAATCCCCTCCCTGGGCGAGAGAGTTGCAACCATTGAGGCCTCCTCCGACCAAGTCTCTACTTATTGCCAACAGGTGGAAACAGAACTGGCAGAAATCCGCCCAGATATATATTTAATAAGAGACCAGCAAGAGGACTTTGAAAACATAAACCGCAGAAGAAATATTAGAATCCGCGGTGTCCCAGAGGATGTCACGGATCTAGAACCGTACCTCACTCGTTTGTTTCACCATATCTTACCAGAGGGCCACAATGTAGCCTCTACATGGACAGAGCCCAAACCCCAGAAAGGTGACCCACCTAGAGATATAATATGCAAAATGCATTACTTTAAATCTAAGGAGACGATCATGACGGCAACCCATAATGTGAACAGAGTCACCTTCGAGGCAGCCAACATAAAACTTTTTAACGATCTCTCCTGTCACTTTAGCATGGAGATGGGACATAAGGCCGATTACGGAGGTGCTAACCAGGAACAAAATTAAATATCGCTCGGGATACCCGTTTAGGCTATCGGAGAATTAAAACAGCTGGATAATTTCAATTACCTCTCCGGAGGAGGGTAAGGCCTTCCTGTCCAGACTAGGCCAACGAGGCGAGGATCCCTCCATGAGCCAAAAAAGCCCGCCTAGAACCCAACCACCAGCCGCGATCTGGTCAAAGGTAGCGGCTAAACCACAAAGAAAATCACCGGAGCGGCCCTACAGCAATCCGGCTTGAACCCCCTCTCCTGACCTTCCTGTAACCGTAAGTATTGATCAATAAGACTTATAATCAAATATGTGTAACCTTACAAACTATTCCATATTACACGTTAATACAAAACCTCCCGACTAAGTAACCCTAAATTTTTAGGGTCTTACGCTACCATATGGAAAAGTACTCTTAAAATGATATCCCATAAAGAGATAAAGCCCAATGTATGTTTCTATAACAACCCAAGGAGTTCTATCTGTTGGATCTCTTACCTCAGAAAAAGATGTAAAACCGTGGGTTAACCTGCAAATAACTTCCAGAAGGATGTAGTTCAACTTGAACTTGGTGCCAATCTTGATCCTATATTTTGATACCACCTTTGACCCTATATTTCTTACGCAAAGAGACTGTACGCCCCAACATGTGAGGCCATTTGCAAGAACAATTAAGCCCTCATATGCTTGATCTCTTCAACAAAGTTATAACAGGAGCAGAACACTTTCCCAAAGAAATGCTAGACACCCATATCATTGGTATACCTAAGCCAGACAGAGACACCACAAAGACCCAGAAGAACAGACCTATATCGTTTATCAACACAGATGTTAAATTATATGCCAAAATACTAGCTAATAGGCTAAAACCCCTGCTACCCCAGATTATTCAATATGACCAAACAGGTTTTATCACTACTCGTCAACCCACAGATAATATTCGAACAGCTGTAAACCTTATATAATGTAGAATGGCCATACCTTCGCAGAGTTCTCTATCATTTTGGTCTTCCGGATATATTTACTAATGCAATTTTTAATTTATATAACAACCCAAAAGCCATAGTGAAGAATATGGGATACACTTTGCAGACCATAAACATACAAAACGGAACCAGACATTCTCATTATTGTTTGCACTTTGTATTGAACTCCTTGATTCCCAAATAAGACAAAATCCCAATATTTCAGGTATAAATATAGGCCATTTAGAAACTAAGGTATCACTATTTGCGGACGATACCCTAGTATATATTACTAACCCAAATGTATCAATAACTGAACTATATAAAGATTTGGTAAATTTCGGGGATTTCTCAGGTTTTAGAATTAACCACAACAAGTCAACTGCATACGGTATCCATATAGACAATGAAACAAAAAACTCACTGTGATCCAAGTTTAAATTCAGATGGTCCACTGATTCATTCAAATATTTGGAGGTGGCACTATCATCCGACCCCCAGATATTATACTCACATAATTATTCAAAAATGATAACGCATATATCCAATCTTTTGAAAGAATGGAACCCATACCCCCTATCACTAATTGGACGTATAACCCACCCCTTCCATGGTTCCCTATGAGGATAAACTGTACATAATATCCCTATAATCGGTGCGCTTCTATGCAGTAGCGCGCCGATAATAACACGGAAGTACCTCAAAGCCGTTACCCTTTCATCTTCAGCCGGGTGTGTGTGAGGGAATCCAGGAGGAAGCAGGAGAGGTGCGGTCTAAGCTGCCCGGAGCACTGAAAGAAGCAGGTGGGTGGTCTATAATCAGGACCCGTGACTGCCAGGAGGAGAAGGGGTTAGCTGACCCTCTAATGCCTGTGCAGAAACAACACACTGACACGAGGCAGGAGAGGAAAGAAGGGGGGGGGGTGTGTGTGTGTGTGTGTGTGTGTGTTTTTAGCCTGTGAACTTATACAGCAGCCTGTGGACTGCACAATAACCATGGGTTTGTTTATAAATGAGGGAGGGGTGGGTTATAATGGATAATGTACCCCCTACTGTAAATTCATATGGATATTAGAAGGCACCTCGGAGTTCCGTGTCCTGTATAAAAGACACTCGGCCTCCGGCCTCGTGCTTTTATATGGTCACAGAACTCCTCTGTGAATTCTAATATCCTTATAATTTACAGTAGGGGGTACATTATCCACTATATAACAGCTATCAAAATGACAATAATGCAGAAGCTTCTTTATTTATTTATAGCTCTACCTATACCTTTTAATATCTCAGACTCTTCAAAACTCCAAAAATTGTTTAGAAGATTTATATGGCATGACAAAAGACCAAGAATCAAATATAATTATCTGACAAGACACAGAGACAAAGGTGGGTTCGCCCTACCCTCTATACAGGCATACTTTAAAGCAGCCAGATTAGCCCAAATTCTCCAATGGACCCAAGGTGAGAATAAAGTAAAATGGGTAGATTTAGAAAATACTATCCTCTCCCCCCTACATTTCTAGGGTCAACCCTAGAGACAGGAATTTATCCCTTCCCTCAGGAGAATTTATTATAAAACCATCACTTAGAATCTGGGACCGATGTAATTCTAAATCCAATCTCATTCCCCATCCAACATATACTATGCCGATGTTCCACACACCTTATTTTGGGGTCAAGCATTCAGTGATAGCTGACCCAAAATGGAAAGAAAAAGGTATCTATAGTGTCAGATATTACCAAACAGGATGGTTCCGTTGGGGTGGCCTGAAGCTCAAACAAAATTCAAGCTACCTTCCCATAACTGGTATCCATACACGAGAATCCTTTACTACACAAGGAAAATTTAGCAAAAAAGCCCTAACCAACATTAGACCCTATTTGAACAATTAATTACAAGCCCTTATGTACAAAAAAGGACAATCTTGGTAATATATAATGTTATGGCATGACCTACAGGAAATCAAAATATCTCCACTGCAGAAGTGGGAATTTAGATTTAAGGTAGTTCTGAGTGATAGTCAATGGACCAAAGCCTTGAGGGTGTCGGCCTCTTGCTCCATGAATACGGTTTTTAAAGAAAAATCTTACAAAATACTGTATGATTGGTATACCACCCCGGCCTTTCTACATAAAACAAACCCGACAATATCAGATTTATGTTTTAGGGGCTGTGGGATCCCAGCCGATCAGACACATTGCTGGTGGTTGTGCCATGAGGTCCACCAAGCATGGAAAATAACTGAACAACTTATAATAGATATATTTGGACAACCCTTTCTTCTATCTCCCCAAACTGGCTATAATAAGTATGCTTGTAATCTGATAAAAATAATCTGTGGAGTAACAAGAACCATTATAGCAAAAACCTGGAAAGGATCTCATATTACGAGATCAGAAATATTTAAGAGGGTCTGGTGGGTGCACGACAATGAACTTACAGCCTATATAGCAATGATAATACGAATACGTGGAACAAAACATGGGATATTTGGATATTAAGAATGCAACAGTAAACAGGATTTTAACAGATCTATCAGAAAAACCCGGAGGGGACTAGTGGACGCGGCCGAATTCCAATTCTGCAAAATTATGTTCGGGTAACAGGTGCGAATTGAAGATGGATATGAACACACCAAAAAATTTTAATATATGGATATACCGAAGTAATTATTACTTATATATATGCTCTCAATTTTCAGAATTTTAATAGGTTAAGATTCCGTTAAAGACCTGAAGTTTTTTGTTTTAGTTCTCCTTCCTTGTTTTGATATCTATTTTCTATTCTCTGATATCTATACGGACGGTACACAGAATATATATTTAAAGTTTATTATAATATTTTTACAATTTTATATATGTACTAATGTAAATTTACGATGTAAAGTTTTATAAAAACCAATAAAAATTATTGAACCAAAAAAAAAATAAGAGTAAAGGTATGCAGCAATCCCCATAATTTTTTTTTCTGATTTCGAGCCTCTCTCTGCCTTCAATTAGCCATGCTGTGAAGGGGGAGTAACTATTCTGTCTGCCTCTGTCACTCAAAGCTAGCAAGCGAGAAAACACTCCTCCACCCATCCTACATCCGCTTGATTATGTAGGCTGTATCCTAGCAACAGGACATTTCAAGTTTAACTGGTAGAGGAGGAGGAGAGAGGTTGTAACAAACATTCCCACCAGCCAATGACAAGTGTTATGTCCACCCCTTTTTTTCAACTTTATTTATATTGTAGTTATTGGTCCCCCAGCCCCAACCGCCATAATAGATTTTTGAGAAAGTTCCCCCGATAGTAACTTACCTTACCTCTCTTCTCCGTCACACTGCCCGGCCCTCTGCTTGCACGGAACTGCAAGCAGGGGGAAGGACCGGCAGTTGCATCTCTGATTGGCTGAGAGACAGACAATCAGGGACACGGCTGCTCAGAATGCCGGGGGAGAGAGGTAAGTAACTATCAGGGGACTTTCTCAATATTCTATTATGGCGGATGGGGCTGGGGAACCAATAACTACAATATGACCAAGGGGTTTAGAGCTAGTGGGAGGAAGAGCAAAATGGTAAGGGGGGGGGGGGAGGACTCTCCTGCGCAAGAATGGTAAGAATTACAGCTTTAGTGGTTTTTTCAGAGAAGGGGTTCTCTTTCTGCATCACATCAACACCACTGATCTGCTTTTTCCTTCATTATCATCTTTTCTTCTACACACTAATATAGGACAACTACATTTTAAAAGTAAAACTATTTAAAGAAAAAAAATACTTGGGCCACGGAGGTAGGATTGATTATTCCTACCTCCAAATATTATTTAGTTAAGGGATGCCAACACATATACTTTTTATCTGCCAGGTTTGTGTCCTGGAACTCCCAGTACAAAATACAGTGCTGAAGCAGCCGAGTCCATGAAACATGTCAGACCTGATTTTTTTTTTACCATTGATTTTGAGGTGTATCAATAAATCATGAATTCCTAATGCTTGGATTGGTTTCCTTTGGTACACAGCGGGGTCTGCTTTTCATTTTGGGTGTTTGACTTCATATACAAGAGGGAGGTGAACTACTAAGGAGAGCAACTTACGGCACGCAGAGGAAATAACATTTCCAATATACATGCCTAGGTGAGCTCCCCCAACCATGGGTTGACCGAGACTCTGAGTTGTCCACTGATCTGCTTTTGCCTTCTTAATATTACCATCCATCCTTCCACACACTAATGAAAGGACAACTACACTGTAAAAGTTTTAAATATGAGAAGTACCTGGGCCAGAGAGGTAGGATTGATTATTCCTACCTCCAAATATCATTTAGTTTAAGGATACCAACACATATATACAGGGTTATTCAGTAAAAGTTCTTATTGTTTAAAATGGTGCTAATTTTGCCCCAACCAATCAGATGTTAGCTTTCAAATGTTAAATAAGATCTGTACAAAATTCAGTGCTGAAGCCTGGCAGAAGCAGGTATCTTTGTGCTGGCGCTCTTCACAGAAATAATATTGGGTGGTAGGAATCCTCAATTCTATGTCTTATATAAGTACATTTACTGTAACGTGTTTATCTCCCCACATACCTTAGTTGTAAGGCAATGAGGGGTGCACCATAACATGTACACAATATAAAAAAGTATAATAGTCATAGCCCTGTGGGGAAAAAAATTGCAGAGTGTAATGGAAGCTCAGTGAATTTTTTTGGGGGGTTCATGGTACTGTGAGAGGCTGCCACCCATTGCAGGGCGGGAGTCATCTTTCTAAGCTTCTGGATCTTCCAGTTATGAATGCATATATCGCAGGATTTGAACTCAGTATGGGATATCACTTGTTTTATAGAATAAATATGGTTAATAATCTTTACCTTTAAATGAGAAGTTCAGTGCAAATACATGTACTTTTTAGAAAAAAGAGCAGTATTTTTTCATCCCAATGCCCTTAATCTGTCAATTCAGCATTTTGTCTGTGAATAAATAAATGCAACCAAAAAACTGACTTTGGCTGAGGCCGCACTGCAACAAACTGGAATCGCGCGCGTTTTGCGCATGCAATTTTGACGGTTTCCATTATGGAAACGCACGTGTTACCAAAACGCGAACGGATGCGCAATTGCGTGGATTTCCGTGTTCCCGCGATTCCCATTTAGCGCTATTTGCGGGTGCAAAACGGGCTAGTGTGGCCTAGCCCTTCCTGTTTGCAGGACCCCTAGTAGAGACCGTTATGGTCTTCCCCTTGACCCAGCGCCTGGGTTGATTCAGTTGCTCAGTAGAGATCTGAGCATCTTTGACCCATCCAACAGCCAATCAGTAGAAATTACTGTTAGGAACATTCCAAGGATGTGGTGCATCCTGGGAAGAAGGACATTTAGAACCTGATATATCAGATCACTAATGTCAACAGCAGGGAACAGCAAAGTGTATGAAATCAACTTATTTTTCAAAATGGGAGAATAACTAAAATATGTAGAATAACTAAGAAGGCCTTACACAAACTAACAATTTAACAAATATTGATAATTTCCACTGAACTGTCCCTTTAATGTTCATGAGTGTTTCTTGTCCACTAACACTTCCACCTAAGGTTACCTAAAATGCTGTTTAAGCACAAAACACGTCAGGTGCTTCTTTTGTTGATAATAAAACAATGTATTAACCATTTTGTTCCTTTACTTCTATTAAGGCTTGTGGGAGAGAGCTCTATTCCATTTGTTAGTGCTATAATGTATGCTATATGTATGTGTCAAATAAATGTGCTTAGATAGTAAGCTCTTCGGGGCAGGGCCTGATGTGAATGTATACATGTAATTGTAAAGTGCTACGGAAGATGTTGGCGCTATACAAATCCACAATAATAATAATTTTGACAAATCTGAAATTGTTACATGGGGAAATTCACCAATAGCCACTGCTATTTTCCCATATGAATGTCACGCTAACCCATTTACTAAAAGTTTGCATGACTTTTTACAGAAAATGAAGCAAGCAACTGCCAAAAACGATTTATATTCTTATTTTGATGGGTCTGTTTGAGAAAAAAACTCAACTCCAGCAAAATGTTTTTTCAATGAAAGACATATTTACGATATTTAAGCACCATAGCACAGTGGTCAATTGCAGCTCTTGTTCAATTTACAAAGAGTTCTTTGTACCCTGAAGCATATTCAAAAAGAACAATATTATATAAAGTGGGGGAAGTCTGTTTATTAAGAACAGAAGGCTGGCAAAAAGGAATCATTTATCACAATTGTTGGTTCAAGCCTTTGCCTAACCTCCTAAAAATGTTAATGAAATGTTTATGATTAAAATTGGATACATTTATTTATTAAGTCCCTTTACTAATAAAACACTTTCAAAATGCATTACGGTGTATATGTAACATGCTGGTGGGTTGATAAAATTCAATTGATCCTCTGACCACAACATATTTTGTTTCATTTTAACATATTGATAATGGTACTCTTGTAATTACACAGAATGAGTGAGGGATGCTCCAAAAAAACAACCCCCCCCCCCCCAAAAAAAAACTGGGGTTACTACAATAAACTCCCAAATAATAAAATTACTTTTTATAAAACCTTAACAAAATTACAGTTTGTGTTTATATTTGTACACAATATTAGATACGATTTTAAGGCTTAATTTTGTAATGGTGGTGTTTATTCCTTCCTTATTTTATTAGGCTTCACTGGTATAAATAAAAGGGAGACTAAAAACTCACCTTGCTATGATCGTTAAAGTAATTATTATGATGCAAAAAGTAATTCATTAGACAAATACGAGAAGCTGAAATCTATATTCTAAGTAGTAATTTGGGGAAAAGTTCATTTCTGGTCTATTGCATGGCTGATTTTTTTGCCAGGATAGAAAACCCACGCACAACCCCCCCAAACATTTACTATTTTTATGTAAATTCTAAATATATTGTATCATTTTATACAGAATTATTGTGATGTAAATTATGCATATTTACTATTGTGCCTGTGAAAAAGTAACCATATTCATCCCTCAGTGACTACATGCTTCTTTGATTTATACAAGACATTACAAAGTTTTTTTTTAAAAAAAGGCTTTGCTTAAAATTAAGCAAATATCAGCTATCATAGCAGTGACCTGGTCAATGCCAATTATTTAGTTTTAATATGTAGTATTAATAATTATTTAATTATTAATTAATTAACTACTAGGGAAAAGGTACTATTTGGATTCTGTGTAATATGCATTTAACTACTATAACTATATAACAGTGAACTTTGGAGGTGTTTTTTTTCCACCTGGACCAATACTTTCCCTTTTTTTCTCCCCCTGGGATTCTTCTAAGCTCAGAGCTAAGAGGTGCGGCGACTCTTTTCTTTACCAACATTTTACAATTACCTTGCACAATAAATAGCATTTTTCTTTTAAAATGATAATTTAGCATTAGCAGGTTGGAAATAGAAACTAAATGAGGATGGTCATTATTAGTTTGGTAGTGGGACAGTCAAGGAATCGATGCTCATTACAAGATAATCTTAATTCTGTTAAAATATACCAGACCACCATTCCCTCTTCCCTTGCCCTCCCGCCCCCCAAAAAAGTGAATGCTTTGATATGAACCTTTATTAGGTGGCTCACATTTAAGTATAAATCACACTAAAAAGTTTTTAAAAAAAGCTATTTACACTACAGTGCTGACACATTTAAAATGAAAATTTGATATAAATAAGCTCTATGGAAAAGCCTGGAATTATCAAAAAGAATTCTGGCTTATTTTACAAAAAATATATATATATATATATATATGTTAATGTCAGCTATAGTCTAGGACCTACAACTCAAAAATTATCTTGAGACACCTTTATGTTAAACCTGCAGTGTTTACAGTGCATCTGGCCCTAAGTGCTTTTATATTTCACAGTTACGGACAGGCACTGAGGAATGTTACATAGCTACATAACTATACTCCTTAAAGGACTACAGAACAAGAATAAACTTGATCTGCAACTCATCAGATTTTACAATATTATTATTATTAGATCATGAAAGCTAAAAACAAGAATTTAAATCCATATGTACAAAGTTTAGCACATATTTTTTTCCTCTGTACGAGTTACTGGATATGTTGATAGAATTTGCCTTGGGTCCTCTGCAGTGGTGTGCGGTTTGTTCTTTCCTAAGTCTCTGTTAATAATTTTAGATGTTGAAGCCACTTCACTCTTCATGGGTATCGCATTGACACAGTCATTTCTTACTTTAAAATTAGGACAGTCAATAGATGCTGAGGGGATTTTTGGAAGATTTATATTGCCAAGTTCCTCACCAGTCTGGAGAGGAGATAAAAATTTGTGTTTTATTTCTTGAGTTTTTTGCTTCAAGTCTTTAAACTGTACATTAGATATGCAAGTGTGAGAGGCATACAATTTATTTTCTTCAGTGTCCGGCTTTATTTCACTTGTTGAATCAATTTCCTCCAACTTATCACTGTTATGTGTAATTGTACACTCTGGATGGTACATCTTAAGTCGAATATGCCATGCTAAGCTACACACAGATGAAACAGTCTTGAACTGATGCACTACATTCCTTGGAATAAAATAGATGTCATCGTCATATAATTGGATTCTGGCATATCTTATACCTTCCCTTCGCAGTTGATTCAGCTTTGCATCATCAACCCATTGGACACACTGAATGGAGAGAGTAAATATTATATAATTAACATCTTATTATACTTTAACCTAATAAGGGAATGCTCATTTTGACTAAGACTCAAAGTTCCCACAAGAAAAATATATATACAGGGAGGGAAAGTATTTGATCTACTGATTTTGTACAGTCTAGAATTATATATGTAGGGGGAAAAAAAACAATGAACAAAAGTCAGAGACTGATGTGCCTTGTAATAAGTAAAAAAAAAAAAAAAGTTATTGACCCCTTCGCAAAAGATAAGTATTTGGTGGCAAAACCCTTGTTGGCAATCACAGAGGTCAGATGCTTCTTGTAGTTGGCCACCAGCTTTGCTTACATCTCAAGAAGGATTTTGTCACGCTACTCTTTGCAGATCCTCTCCAAGTCAGAAAGGTTTCAAGGCCAATGTTTGGCAACTTGAAACTTTATCTGCTTTCCACAGATTTCCTTTGGGTCTGGAGACTGACATATCTATACAAATACACAGAGTCACAGGCACAGAAGATAGCTAAAAGGGTAGCTCCAGTGGTTATTATTGAAGAACTGGAGGTAAGAAACAGCTCAAGGGGGGTCTGGAAGGTCCTAACTTCTAACCTTTTTATTTAATTTCTTTTTCCTGAAGTAAAAGAAAATTTAAAAGGTTAGAAGTTAGGACCTTCCAGACTAGGGTTACCTTGATGTGATTGGAAGGCTTTTCATTCATGTGATCACAGTAATGTATACTAAAACCCCTTTGTTTATAAAGTATGCCAGTGTGCAGATAATAAGATATTGTATGGGGCCTAGGAATGGCCTAGGAATGTGCCTTGATTATCTTTTCTATGTTTGTATAAATGTTTGACCAGATCAGTAGCACTTCTGCTAAATACGCTCATAACCTGCTCTCAACTGCAGTAGATGAAGTGAACATGCCAGCAAGGGATTGGGGGTTTGTAAGTCCCTTTAGGGAGTGTATTAGAAATAGGCTAGTATAATGAAAATGTGGTTTGGAGGGGTGCCTAAAATGGATACAAAATATTTTAGGGTGGACATGACTAGCTCTCTAGTCTAGACAATCTTAATGATCAGGACTGAATAAAGTATAAAATATACAGCAAAAGTGTGCCTGTTGGTGCACAGTGTTAATTATGTGTTATTAGGTTTGGCTATGTGTGGGATACAATGGATATTCAATCTCTACACACAGTACCAAAGGGATTTATAAATGGGCTGTGAATTTTAGATTCACAAATGTGTGGTAGGATTATGTGAATATGTGTCACCCCATCCACCCTTCCAGACTAAAAAGCATTTTACCCAAATGCTGTATTATAGATGCAGGAGAGCATTTTAAGAGCAATGAAAGAGTTTAGCGTTGCAGGGGGAGAGAAAATACAGGGGGGGGGGGAGAATTGCAATTATGCCACTACCTTACAACAGAATTTAAAAGGCAGCAAGATTAATTTTTAAGCATTCTGTAAAAGGTCTTGTACAATTCCATGGTGAAAGGAAAAAAAGTACCCCTGGGTCCTTTACTGATTTCACACAAGTGACAGGATTCTAAATTTTGGGAAATGGTCTAGACATATCCTTACTCTTAACATATACACTTTAAACTATATAGAAAGAATAATAGTAATAGAGGTACTGAGTTGCAAATGAAGTTAAAGGAATAGTTCACTCAGAAAGTTCTTTTTTGCATTAATTGAAGAACCTCCCATTCTTCAATGAATCTAACAGAAGCCAGGATCTAAGATAGAAAGCTTCCCCCTTGCGATCCACCGCTGGCTCCTCTGACATTTCCTGACTGTTTCTGGCTTTAACTAAACTATAGCGCGCATGCCCACTGTAGTCGAGTTAAAATCGGGAAATGTCAAAGCCAGTGGTGGATCACATTTGCAGGTAAGTTTTCCATCTTTGTTCCTTGCTCCTGTTAGATTGATTGAAGAATGTGAGGTAAAACATAACATCAAAGCAATATACTCCTCGACATGCAGAGACACCAGATGTTCACAACTGAAAAAAAGTTACATTTACAGAGAATCACAACACACTTTCTCAAGACCAGCCTTGCCGGATGTGTTTCATGCATCATGCACTTAGTTATCAAAACTATGCATGATGCACAAAACATGTGTGGCAAGGCTGGTCAAATGAAAGGTGTTTTGATTTGGGAATAAAACTCATTGACAGTCTGGCATCTCTGCATGTCTGGTATACTGCTTTAATATACCTATAATGAAGTACTGGGGGGACCTAGCGGATTTCAAATTCTCCCTATCCGTAAACAAGCTGATACAGGTTTACATTATGCATCAAGTATACCTTACCCCTAATCGGCTGTCTCGTGACGAATGTACAAAATGCCATGCTGAACTAGTGGATTTTTGGTGCCTTATATGGACCAGTGCTAGGGTATTACAATTTACATGTTAACTGTAGCCATGCAGACACCAGTTCCTTTGAGCCCAAATTTATGTCTTTTAGGGTTGGAGTGGAATTTAGACTGATCCAATGCAGAGTTAATATTGTTACAAGAAACCTTAATAGCAACCAGGAGATTAATTGTTCAATTCTGGTTGGCCCTCAATCTCCCAAAACGCATACTTGGAGCATTTACAAATTGGAAGAGACTAGCAGAATAGAGATGTCAGATAGAATAATGCAACATGACAATAGACAATCTATATAGGTATACTAGCAAAAGTGTGCCCGTTGGTGCACAGTGGGAAATATGTAGGTGTATGTTTATCTATATGTGGATACAGATGATATAAAATCTTTATACACACTACTATACAATTAAGGGATTTGTACAAAAAAATAAAGGCAAGATGTTAAAAATAAAAGAAATCCTATGAAATCTTGGTTCTATTAGTCTCACATCCCCTAAATTAATATTTTGATCTATTTATTGTAACATTGTATTGTGTTATAGTTCAGTAGAAACACCACAGTGAAATACAACTGTTGTGCAGAGCTTGAATCAATCTTCCCACTTAAATTCACTATTTTCACTATTACTCAATGTGTTAGAGAGGGATCACTATTGGTAAATCGGAGGTCCTATAAAGAACCCAGACTATCCTATCAAGTTTTAGTCTTATTACATTTATCAGTTCAGGACACAGGTTCATGGCTTCTATGGGGTCTATTGCTTAAATAATGTAATAAACCATTAACAAACTCACTTCATTGTCTCAATGAAAAGAGAAATGGGCATGGAAATGTTTTCCCATCAGTCCCCCTATCATATAGAGCAGGGATAAGCAACCAGTAGATCTCCAGATGTTTGAAAACTACAACTCCCAGCATTCCTCTACAAGCACTCTGTAGTTAGGGAATTCAAACTACAACTCCCAGCATTCCTCTACAAGCACTCTGTAGTTAGGAATTCTGGGAGTTGTAGTTTCCAAAACATCTGGAGATCTACTGGTTGCCTGATCTATAGATATCCCTCCCTGTCCAGCAATCAGCAGCTCTCCTTTTTGTCTATTGGGAGGGGAGGGGTGGAGTTAGGTGAAAGTGAGAAGAATGTTTTTACTAAGACTGTCACGTGTTTTACAAAGGAAGTGACATAAGTCTTGCAACTTCCTACTTCCCTACTTCCTACTTCCCTTCTTTTGATTGGCTAACCCTGCTGTCAGTCTAATAATAAGCACACCATTGGATACAACACTAAAAGGGAAGTGAGAAATTTGTTCCTATGTGAGCTTCCATTGCCTCTCTGTAAAACTTCCTGCTGTGTGTCTTAACAGTCCATTTTGAAGATACCATTACAAAACAGGAGTGGGGACTACTAAGTACTTTTATTTATTTATAGATTTTGCCTTACATTATACATTTCTATATACTTTAATGTCATTACTACATATTTGTTAATATTGATATAACTATTTGTTTAGTGCTTAAACAACACATAAACACTGTACTTATGTATATTACTTTTACCCACCCCCACCAACATAGTACCTCTGAAAAACCCAATGTATTCCCCATGAAATTATAAATTTATTTATATAATATAAGGGATGACCACAAGGTTGAATATATTCTGACAAAGTGGAGAACCTAATATCTGCTCAATACGTACAGGCAGGGCTGGATTTACACCTCAGGAACCTGCAGGCCCAAAGAGCATCAAGCCCTTAGCCCCACCCCTAAACACGGACCGCACCCATTTTCTATTTTTTAGGGAAGAAAATAGACTATAAAAGGGTTGGATTGGTGGGAGATTGACAGTTGCCCCATCAACCTTGGGCACCCCTAGGCACGTGCCTACTGTGCCTAATGGTAAATCCGGCCCTGCATACAGGCTTTAAATAACTATCCTTCCTATAATATATTATTTATACATTTATAGGAGATTGCATTAAGTTTTTAGGAGCTATCAATTAGGGTATAAAATATTAAAAGGGTTAGAAAAAAAAAATGTGTCTTTCGGGAACACCAAGAGTAGTCCTCAAGTGTGTAGGATAAAAACATCAACTTTATTGGTACATAAATACAGAAACCCCGCAACACATCAATACCTAAAGCATTTCGGGTTAATCCTAGCCCTTAATCGACCAGTTCAGTACAAATATAAATGTCTCAGGCCTAATGTTAATATATTTGGTAATTTCATATAATGTCCTTTACAATTGTTGTGTTTTTACAACAAGATAACAGTAAGATGCATCTAATTCAATATGTGCTTGGAGCATATAACAACGTTACTATTTAATGCCAGCTAATTGCTGGCACTAAAGAAGTAATGTGGGTGAATTTTTAAACAGGGATTTATGCCTAGCTTTTGCTGCTCTGTGTAAATCTCCCTGTTGGTCATGTGCAACTGTAATAAAATGCGCAGTCCAGATCAGTAATACAAATACAAGCCAAATAATAATCTTGAGTAATAATATTTATAGACTTTACAAATACCTACATCTAAATGTTACCATTAAACATGTCCAAATGTGTCTGAAAATATAGAAATATTTTTAGTAATAGTGTTATATAATGTCCCATATATTAGAGTGTGTATAAGTACAAAATTTGCCAGGAGTTTGGTATTGTAAAACTATAACAAAATACCAATTGAGTAATACAAACACAAGTTGAAATAACTAGCTCCAGGGCCTATGTGGTGCCCATACATTAGTAAACATTTCTCATGATATTTCTATAAATAGCCAAACATCACACACATAACTCCTTCTGTGCAGCAACAGGCACACTTTTGCTTGTAGTGATGTATATGTTTATATTAATGTCTTGGTACTGTTCCCTCTCTATTATCCCTTTTCATCCACCCTTCCCCTTCCATCCCCATCCCTCATAAATAATAATCCAAACACAGTCTTGAATATGCCCTTATTATATCAGGTGATGGCAACATATCTAATTTTAATGTTATTATAAATAAATACAAAAAAAATTTAAAATAAAGTTCCCTTTCTTCCAAAAGTTGATATCTGGGCTCATATCCACATTATCTCTCTGCCCAGTGTTTTTTTATGTTTGGCTAAAACGGCCATTTGTTTTAAAGAAATGACAATTTTTTTTTATTTTTTTTTTACATCTGCTAGAAAGCTAAAGAGAAATTCTCCTTTCAACATAATAAGCAGCATATACCTAAATCAAGAAAGCAATGTCTTCAACAAAGAATTTTAAAAATATTCTAGAATAGTCCATATGGAAAATCTGTGGGGTGACCTGAAGAGAGCACTGTATGGGAGATGCCAACGGAATTAAAAAAATTGCTAAGTCTAGGCATTCCAAATCTACCAAATGCTGCAATAAAATCAACAGCTGCTTCAATAAAGTATTAGTTTTGGGGATGTGCACATTAATGAAACCAGTATTTGGTAGGATTTCTATTTCACTTTCTTCACTAAATTGTTTCTGGTTTGTTTTTGACTTCTTTATATAGATGGAATCTTTTCATTAAGGTGGAATAGGATTTGCCTTTTGTTTTTTTGAGCACATAGGATTTGCTTTTTATTTAGCAAATCTCTGCAATTTTGTAGTGTGTATAGACTTTTTATATTTACTGTAACCACACAAAGCAAGTAACCTAATACTGTTTAATTCTTATACAGACTTGTAAAGTACAGTTACCTGTGACAGTGGAGGTTCATGTAAGTCTATCTGTAACCTTTGCACAACCTCTAAAAAATCTTCAGCATGAAAGCAAATTACATCTTTGGTTATGCGGGGTTGCTCATTCCTAAACGATTAAAATAAAGAGAACTTTAGTTTTTGAGGGAAGAAAAAAAAAAACTCACCTTTTTCAATTGCTACTGGCAAATACATAATCAACTGAAATTACAGTATATACTTGAGTATAAGTCGAGGTACCTATTTTTACCTGAAAGATTTGTAAAAATTGATTGACTCGAGTATAAGTCGAGGGTAGAAATTCTCACCACTACTGCCTTCTGATTCTGTGTTGTTTTTAGGCTTTAGTTGCCCTTTAAATGGACAGCAGAATTCCCATACATGAATCCTATACAGTCATAGCCAAATCCAGTACCAGTAACCTCCAATTCCTTGGCACTCCAGATGTTTGGAAGCTGCAACTCCCAGCATGCTTTGTTGCTGGGAGTTTCAGTTTCTAAACATGTGGAACGGCAAGGTTCAGTAAACTTTTAATTAAGCTTACCATCATTTACAATTCTCCTGAACCCCATATTGTAAAGGGCCCTCTGACTCCATATAGTAAAGGACTCTCTGACCGCAATAGTTAAAAATGTCACCTGACAGTTGTAGTTTCAAGCTGTCATTTGCACTGTACTAGCAGCTGTTTTTTGCCCCAAACTGATTAGACCCATCAGATTTACAGCATCCAGATAAGCAGTGACAGTGCTGAGTCCAGCAGCCAGACTGCAGGAAGTATAAAGGTAGATCAGATCCTGTAACTTTCTATGCAGGTTAACACAGCGCCACCTACTGGTTACTATCCACAATTGCAGAATTTAGATCTAAATTAGGACTTGACCCGAGTATAAGTCGAGGTTAGGTTTTCAGGCTAATTTTAAAGCCTGAAAAATTTGACTTATACTCGAGTATATACGGTACAACCCATTCTAAAAGAAAAATAGTAGCTGAAGAAACCCACATAAATGTAATGATTGTTAGTCACCACATTAACATCTAAAAATACATTTAACTAAAACGGTTACAAATGTACATGTTTGTGTGGGAAGTATATGATAATGTGTGGGTATAGGTGTGTAACTTATAGTATGCTAATGTGTTTGTACGAGTGGAAGTGAACAGCTGTGTCCACAAAGATGTTTGTATGTTCAAGTTATTTTCTGCAAATCTGCATTAAAAATACATTTACAAATTTGTACAAGTACATACGTATTTCTTTGTGCATATACCTGTATGTGCATTTTTTTTATGTATAAAATAGAATAATGCAAAATATAATGCACACGAATCAGAGGAAAAGATAAATCTTACCACTGTCCACAATGAACAGCCTTCAACACCCCAACAGCTGCTGTGGTCTGTCTCTCAAACCCTTGACCTATATGATCGGCGTGGGCCCTTGTCCGATCTTCAAATAACATTTCCCGAGGCTCACTAGCTCGAGGAAGATACTGGAGGTTTTTAATTTCATTGGTAGTTCTGGTAATTTAAAAAAGACAAATAAGCTTAAAATATTTAATAAGCTAAGAACTAAATTAATATACAAGTGTATACACTATGCTTAGAAAATTCACTACATATCTGAACTGCATGTTCTTATAGATAGATCAAGCAGTGCAAAGTTGGGAAAATGGGACAGGTAGATCGTTAAATTCCTCCTGCTTGCAATTTTTCTCAGAAAGTCTTAGCTCTTAAAACAATTCACCAGGGAGTGAAAGTAAAATTTATTTGAGCATGACTAATTACTAGGTTAGTGGTTGAACCAGTGAAGTAGTTACTGGTGGGCCTGCCGAAGTAAAAAAAAAAATATATTTGTAAAAAATAATCAACAGGAGATTTATATGCAACTTCTGATACTTATTTAAAGCAAAATATTTTTAGGATCACAGACCACAACAGTGGGGTCTATTTTATTAGATGAGGTGCAAACAAACTTAGTATGCACAATAAAAATGGACCTGACTGTATACCCCTGTATCTATACCAATATTTCTCAAAATGGTGTGCCCTGAGAGCCAGAGGTGTGCCTCATAAATCTGACTGTAATACCATTTCTACCAACCAAATTTAAACTAGAACTATAGCGCATACACATTTTTCCAAAAATCAGTTAAAATTAAAAAGTACCAGGGTCTGGAGAGTAGGATTGGCACTTTTTACCTCCAAATATCATCTATGCACAGCGGAAGCACAAAGAAAACTGCTTCTGCCAGTCTTCCTGAATGCTTCAGAACAAGCTTTAATATAGGAAGACCTGCAACCATTTTCTATAGGAAGACCTGCAAGCTTTTTACAGACCTGCAACCATTGTCTATCTGTCCTCTTTTCAGGCTTGTGGCTAGTATTTAAAAATGATTTAGAAGTTCGGATCTTATGCTGCCCTGCCCCAACAGTTGCTCCAACTTTAAACTTGGCAGACCCCAAAATTCTGGTGATGTCACAGATCACAGTACTAGCAAGAAAAAAAACACCCTTTATACTGCTCTAACTTTGGATAGACTGAAGCTAGAAGCATGGAAGCATGATCCTGGAGTCATTATAAAGGTAAGAGTGTGCCCTTTTTAATAAAGGCTACTTGTATGGAGATTACAGTTCCCCTTTAATCGTTTCTAAAGTGGGTGGCACTCAAAAAAATCTGCTTTAAAATGACATGTACATCCCCTTCCCCCCCCCCCCCCCACTCTCCTTATGTCTTTCTACTAACTTCAAAGTTTTCATTTACCTTGTTCATTACCTGTCATTTGTAAATAGTTTAACAATTTTTTTCTGTTTTACTTCATGTAACTCACATTCTAGCTGTCAGTGTATCAGTGCTTTATTGAGTAATTAACAAAAATGTGGAGCTGGATTAATATGCTCTGAAGGTTGGGTACATTATTCAGAAATGCATTGCACAGAGCTGTGCTAAAACCAAGTTCACTTTATTATCCCATGTTGTTTCTACAATTGTAACTAAAAGGGGTAATATTAAAGGGTATGCAAATGAAATGCAATATACAAGACTGCTGCAGAAGCATTTTTAGGAGCTATGGGTAGATTGAACACAATATCTACGAGACTGGCAGAATGAAAATCGTGTGCAGTTTGTAAAAGATTGAAGATTGCTCCTAACCACTAGTGAAATATACATATCACTAGACAAGCTGTTATGTTAACAGGCACTAGACATTAAGCCTGTGATATTAACATGTGTTCTGCAGACAAACGCACATGCATCCATATACACATCTATACAGAGACATACATGCGCACATACACACACACAGATATACACACATTCATGCAGACAAACAGGCATACACACATTCATGCAGACAGACATACGCACATATGCATGCAGACAGCCCTGGTGTTTGTTTTTAAAGGAATGTCTAAGTGACAAAGGTGCCAGGTCTGAACCACTGATGTCACAGTCTTATTCAGGCCTATCCCACCCCCAACTAATCAGTAATGCAAGCAGAGGGCCAGATCAAAAAGCCAGGGGAGCAAAGCTCTGTAAGTACCTTTATGATTAGTTTTTTTGCAAACAAAAATGGCGGTTGGGGGTGGGATAGGGTCCTCTACACTATAGGAAAAAAAAGTTAAAAAATGGGGAAGGTATGCTTTAAACGAAAGGCCAGTTTCCATCCTTTAAAACAACCCATCAACCACCTCTCTACGAGCTCCACAGCCCAAGATATAAAGAAATTACTGACCAGAAAGTTAATGATTCGGAGGATGACATGTGACATTCCAAAGTCTGCTCCTCCACCTCGCCACTGGCAGAGCACAAGCCTCAGCCTCAGTGTGTTAGGGAAACAAAGACTCTCCCCTTCCCTGCTGTGTGAAGATCTTCACAGAAAAGGTAAGGGAATCTACAGCCCTACCCTCCTACTGTGTGAAAACAGCCTTTCTAGGCAGAGTTCTCACCCTGCCTGAAAAGGCTGTTTTTTTGTTTAACAGTTTTCTGTAGGGGTGGGGGGATGCATCTGAGCAGGGGAGGGGCCGCAACACCTTTAAGTGGGCAGGGCCACGGCTGAAGTGTAAGATTTTTCACACTGGATAGCTAAAGAAAATAGGTTACAGATTAACGGGAAAAAAAAGGTACAGGGATAGTTGGGAATAATTATTTCCAATACTGGGAAACAAATTTCCAAGTGTACTTCTCCTTTAAATTATTAGGAATGTTCTTCATCAATCACCTCGATCACTTTCCATGCACTGCATGAAACTGCTCCTCTAATAATCAGCAGCCTGATTTCTAGGCAGGTGAATGTAAAAAATAGTCTGTTACTATGCAGGAGCATTGAGAGAGGGGGGTTAAAAACTTTGGTGTGGGTACCAGGCCACCCCTTCAAAAGTCTGGTGGGGTCTATCCATTAACTATGGAATGTAGTATGTGGGTTATTTATATTAATTGCATTTTATTAAGAAGGACATGAATTAATTAAATAACTAACTATATGTGAAAAGGTTTTATTCCACTAGGCAGGGCCAGCTGCACCAACAGATCTTCACCAGCTCACAAGCAGTAAAGTCCCTAGCACAGGATGTCACAAACTTGCAGCTCTCCAGATGTTTCAAAACTACAACTCCCAGCATTCCCTCAATGCTGGGAGTTGTAGTTATCAAACATCTGGAGAATAACAAGTTTGACATCTCCTGCCTTAGCATAATTAGCACAGTACCTGATAACAAGTAACTTAAAACATTCCACCACTAGCAGCACTAAGGACAGAACTACCCAATACCTTACACTGCCAGTAGGTAACATTTCCTTCTGCACTAAACTTCCATGTCAGCATGCAGCTTTTCATTCCCTTCAGACTAAAACAATGTGCTCACTGAGGACAACCATTGGTCAGATAGTGCATTTACATCAAATATGGAAAATCATCTCTTGGGCAACCTCCAATGGGAAGGAGAATAACAGTTTGTTTTTTTTCCAGAGAAAGTCATTTCTTTTACTGCAGCCAGTCGTCGCCTTTCTTCTTAATGGCAGGAGCACCTCCTGAGCCTGTATTCTATGCGTATAGAGTACTAAGTCCATCAGGACCTGTCCTACTATGCGGTGGAGGAGCGAGCAATTGGGCAAGTACCTTACCATTTTCCCAGTGGAGATACCCTTTAAATTTCAGTGTGTGGTAATCCAAATATAGATTATCCATAGCTGGCTGCAAGCAGAAACTCATTAGGTTTCTAATTGTACTGGTGTTATGAAAGCTACATCACTGCTAACCTGAGTACTAACCCATAAATAAAGCTTGTTTGGTGCAATGCCGCTTTTAAAAGATAACAGATTTTGGTTTGTAAAAAAAGAAAATCAAAACCTAAATATATGTATATCAGGGCACATTTTGTTTCCAGACATGGCTTAAAGGGGAAGTTCAGTGCAAATACATATGTTTTTCAGAAAAAAAACCCAGTATTTTTTCATCCCAATGACCTTAATCTGCCAATTCAGCATTTTGTCTGTGTATAAATAAATGTAACCGAAATACTGACTTCCTGTTAGCAGGACCCCTAATAGAGACCGTTATGGCTTTGCCCTTGACCCAGCGCCTGGGTTGATTCAGTTGCTCAGTAGAGATCTGAGCATCTTTGACCCATCCAACAGCCAATTAGTAGAAATTACTGTTAGGAACATTCCAAGGATGTGGTGCATCCTGGGAAGAAGGACCATTAGAACCTGAAATGTCAGCTCACTGATGTCATAGCAGGGAACAGCAAAGGGTATGAAATCAACTGATTTTTCAAAATGGGAGAGAATATGTAGAATAAATAAGAAGGCATTACACACAGTAACAATTTAACAAATATTGATAATTTCTACTGAACTACTGAACTGTCCCTTTAACTCACCTTTTCCTTTTAAATGGCGATTTTGGCATGTCAGCCACAGGTATCATCTGTTCACCAGGACGCACCCACATAATAGGGCCATCATCACTGTCTTTTCGACTTTCCAGCTTCAAGCTTGACAGTGTCCCCCAAGGCAAAGTGCGCTATAAATAAAACCAGTTAAATTATGAAGCCTTATCTTCACCCCATCTGCTTAACTAAAAATCTAATGACTTAAAATTCAAATCACAAAACAACAGTCTTCAATATCAAACACATTTTTCTTTTATTTATTTTTTTTATACAAAGAAGGTGTCTGATATACCGATATTTTAACAGAGACACATAAAGGACCACATAAAATAAAGCTTGCAAAAAGGCACATAAATCAGTATGTAAATGTTGGCATATTTGATCAAATCTGCAACAAAACATGCCGATCCATAAATTTGCTTAAAGCTACAGTGGTTGGCAAAAGTTTTCCACATTTTGTCACATTACTGCCACAAACATGAATCAATTTTATTGGAATTCCACGTGAAAGACCAATACAAAGTGGTGTACACATGAAAAGTGGAACAAAAATGAAACATGATTCCAAACATTTTTAACAAATCAATAACTGCAAAGTGGGGTGTGCATAATTATTCAGCCCCCTTTGGTCTGAGTGTAGTCAGTTGACCATAGACATTGCCTGATGAGTGCTAATGACTAAATAGAGTGCACCTGTGTGTAATCTGATGTCAGTACAAATACAGCTGCTCTGTGACGGCCTCAGAGGTTGTCTAAGAGAATCTTGGGAGCAACAGCACCATGAAGTCCAAAGAACACAACCAGACAGGTCAGGGATAAAGTTATTGAGAAATTTAAAGCAGATTCAGGCTACAAAAAGATTTCCAAAGCCTTGAACATCCCACGGAGCACTGTTCAAGCCAAACAAGGAGAGCGCTGATCAGAAATGCAGTCAAGAGGCCCATGGTGACTCTGGACGAGCTGCAGAGATCTACAGCTCAGGTGGGGGAATCTGTCCATAGGGCAACTATTAGTCGTGCACTGCACACAGTTGCCCTTTATGGAAGAGTGGCAAGAAGAAAGCCATTGTTAACAGAAAAGCATAAGAAGTCCCGTTTGCCACAAGCCATGTTGGGGACACAGTAAATATGTGGAAGAAGGTGCTCTAGTCAGATGAGACCAAAATGAAACTTTTTGGCCAAAATGCAAAACTAACACTGCACAGCACTCAGAACACACCATCCCCACTGTCAAATATGGTGGTGGCAGCATCATGCTCTGGGGGTGCTTCTCTTCAGCAGGGACAGGGAAGCTGGTCAAAGTTGATGGGAAGATGGATGGAGCCAAATACAGGGCAATCTTGGAAGAAAACCTCTTGGAGTCAGCAAAAAGACTTGAGATTGGGGCGGAGGTTCACCTTTCAGCCGAACAACGACCCTAAACATAAAGCCAGGGCAACAATGGAATGGTTTAAAACAAAACATATCCATGTGTTAGAATGGCCCAGTCAAAGTCCAGATCTAAATCCAATCGAGAATCTGTGGCAAGATCTGAAAACTGCTGAATACTTTTGCCAACCACTGTATGTTCACACCTCAGCCCAACAAAAAAAAAGTCACCTTAAATGATGCATGCCCCTCAGTACACCAAACACACATACCTACACAAGATGCAGTCACCAGTTATCCCCTTGCATTTTCTCCGTCCAACAAGACATCAAAGCTTTGTGTTCAGAGATACAGCCAACACAAGGCAGAGCATTTCACAATCTTACTGCCCCTTACAGTGAAGAACCATGTAAATTTGCTTAAAGGGCAACTGTGGTCTCTGAACAAGTTAGGTTTAAATAAAAGCTTGCAGTCTTTCCTAAATTGCATCACATCTCTGGCTGCAGCCTATGAGAAATTACATTGCAGAGAGTGCTAATGAAGATTCTCATTCATCCAGGTCATGGTATATCTGTTGTATTCAATTAGATCAACTGGACTTGAAATGTAGTTCTTGAAGACGTTTCGCTAGTCATCCGACTGGCTTTCTCAATTCAGAATGACTTGTACAAGAATCTGTGGCAATTATGTACCCTGGAATCCCAATTAGCATATCACAGCCAGGTGTTAAGGGTGTGATTGGATAGTGGCTAAGAGGTGTTATAGGAACGCCCAGAGTAAGGTGTTAAAACAGCATTGTACAACAATGTTAACATGAAGATTGTAATGTTAACATACTGGCGAAGGAACGTGACTGGTTCAAGTGAGGTGTTAAGGAGGCCATTTATGTGAAAATAAAGAAACCAAGCCTAAATAGAGGTGGGGGGGTTCGACACCAACTGTCTGCCATGTACAATGCTGTTTTAACACTTTACTCTGGGCGTTCCTATAACACCTCTTAGCCACTATCCAATCACACCCTTAACACCTGGCTGTGATATGCTAATTGGGATTTTCCAGGGTACATAATTGCCACAGATTCTTGTACAAGTCATTCTGAATTGAGAAACCAGTCGGATGACTAGCGAAACGTCTTCAAGAACTACATTTCAAGTCCAGTTGATCTAATTGAATACAACAGATATACATTGCAGAGAATGTTCAAAATGCCTGCTTCCAATAGCTACAGTGATGTCACCTGATCCTCTGCTCCTTATCTTGCTCACTTAAAACCTTATGCTGGGTAAGACAGGAAGTATCTGCAAGAAGTTTAAAAATGTAATGGACTATGGAGAGGGGGAGAATATTAATGCAGGAAGTGATCAGGAAGTTATATTGCTAAACCATTACAGCAATATAACCTCATATAATCTCAAGGTTTACCTATAAATTTGATCCTTGATTCATTTAAAAGGGCTTTTATTTAACCCTAGTCTTTCAGAGACCACAGTTGGCCTTTAAACAGAAATAGCTCATTTACTTGTTGGAAAATCTTTGTCTGAGTGGAAATGGAGGCAGTGGTGGTCAGGAAATAGCTACATACTATGCACTTCATTAAGCAGTACAACTTATGCCTTCATTTATTCTTAAAATAATTATTTGATTGGTCCATGTGGTTCCAATGGTACAAACGACCAAAAGACTCCCAAATATTCATTGTCACTTCTAGAGGAAACCAGGAACCACTCATTACCTGTACAATACTATTGCATTATTTAATTAGATTCAGTCACCCTGGATTGGATTCCTTTAAAGATATCTCCAATCATTTTTAAAGAGTTTTATTCAGTTTAAAGATGAGGCCACACTAGCGCGTTTGCGCACGCGTTTCGTGCTCGCAAATGCACCTGTAATTTTCGCTAAAATGGAAATCACGGGAAAGCGAAAATTCCCGTGATTTCCAATGCGCATGCGATTGCGCATCCGTTTCGTGTTTGGTAACGCATGCGTTCACCATTTTTGGTGCGTTAGCGCAAGCGTTTCCATAACGCGAAACAACGAAAACGCACAAGAATCGTGCACACAATCACTTGCGATAATGATCGCGATTTGGTGCGCGATTCCTGTGCGATGCAGTGGGGCCTCAGCCTAACTGAAGAAAGGGAGATAAATGAACAGAAAAAAAGGGGGGAAGAGAGGAAGAAACATATTGCGGATCTCGCAAGCACTGCTGACAGTCTCAGACGCCACCGTCATTCTCCGACGCATCCAGTCCTTTGCATTTTGCACGAATGCACACCCAGTGCAAGGAATGCATCAGGACCCGTCAGTAAGAAGCTGGTGCTGTAAGTTTCTTCTTCTCTCCTGTAGATTTTACTGAAGAATGGGAGGTAAAACATAGCTCATTCACCTCCCGTTCTTTAGTTAAACTGAATAAAACATACTTAAAAAATTGTGTTCAAAAGACACCCAGTTTCACATAGGGCTAAAATAAGGGACACCACTCAGATCTTTAAGAAATTCCAGACACCGTTCAATAGTGAAAAGCTACCAAATGCACAGTATAGCGCCCCCTGCTGCCAACACAGTAGCACCGGAGCTGGAGTATTTATAAGATGCAGCTGTCACATCAGTTCTCCAGCTTTTTAAGGGCTAGGCCACACTGCACCATTTTAACCCACAATCCAATAACCTGTTTAAAACAATGTAGTGTGGCCTAGGCCTTAGACATTATGGCAAAACAGATCCAGGCAGCTGAATAACTGAACTCTTCAAGAATGTTTGAAATGTTGCTCAAATTGTGTTCTAGTTTAAAGGGCATGTCCACCCCCAAAACATTTAATCCATTACTGCCCCCACAGTGTAGTATATAAAAATCCTTACCTTAAATACCTGCTCCAAATGGTTCTCCTGTAATGTCCTTCTAAAGTAAAAAAAAGTGACCACCAGGAGCCTGGCCAAGTCCCATTCTGTCTCTGCCTCCTGTCTCTCCCCTGGGAGAATTTGCACATGCTCAGCGCAGCCCCCCCCCCCTCCCGTTTTGCTCTCCCTCCCCCTAGTGTAAAACCCCTTTTTCTGGAGTGTAGGGCTCCATACCCCAACCCCTATAGTAATTTCTCTAAAAACTCCCCGGATCTATACTTACTTTGCCTCTCTTGTTCTGTCTGCCTCTCAGCCAATCATGGACGCGGGCCACCCAGCTGCCGGTCTGGCCCCCTTTCATGCAAGCAGAGGGCCATGACAGAACGTCGAAGGAGAGAGGCAAAGTAAGTAATGATCGGGGGAGTTTTTAGAGAAATTACTATGGCGGTTGGAGCCCTACACTACAGAAAAAAAATATAAATGGGGTGGACATGCCCTTTAATAAACATTCTTATCCTCCCTAAAAAAAATAAAAAATAAATCAAAGGATATGTCCATCCCTCAAACAAAAATTTAAAATGTGGCAGGAAATGGGCACAAACCTCGACCTCGTGAGGTTTAAAAGTCTGAAAACTCTCCCTAAATGAACTTACCAGCATTCGTTCCCACGCTGCCTTCTGCCCGTCTTCCATGCCCTTTCTCTGCAAAATCGCCAAGTCCTCCCCTCTGGGTACTTTCTTAAGTCTCGCAATACTTACTGAAAGTCACCTTCGGCAAGTATTGCAGGAGTTAGATAAAGTAGCTGGGGTGAGGACTTCGCGATTTAGGTCTTACCCTGGGTACTATGCAGCTATGGATCGGGGAGAAGATAAGTATAATCAACCTTTAAAAAAATTAGCAGATGTTTAGATGTTTTTATCCACTGTTAAATAAAAGGTTTCTTACCTTTAAGAAAGGCGAGGTCTCCAACATATCCAGGAATTCAGGAAAATAATCTCCAACTTCCTCATCCACTGCTCCAACTAAACTGATTTGCCTCATTGCCCCGGCCCTGTAAGTGCCATGGGAATAAGTTCTCTTCACCTGACAATTTAATATAGAAGACAAATAAGATTAAGCAGGCCATAGACTAAATATATCAGGCCCATTCCCCAACTATTGTTGATTCGGTAGAATGTCCAGATGAAAAAGGTAATGGTGGGGTGTGGGCACACGCTATTCAGAGTTTTAAATTGCCCTGGTGCTACTGTTTGGAATCACTGTAGTGTATATATTAATAGGTATCCAGTGCACTCATAGGGACTCTTCATAAAAAAACGTATTAGTGCAATCTGCAGATTAGACTAAATACATCATTCCCATTCCCCAACTATTGTCAACACACCTATTGTGCCCCCTGAAATAGATCACAGTCCTTTCCAATATCTCAGGATATTCAATGGCAGTCCAATTTGGTCCTTCCAGGAAGATTCATTAGTAGAAGGGCTGTTAATTTACAGATATACCAGCCAAGCAAATCTCTCTTCTTGCCAGAACAACCCACCCCAAAAACATAGGCAGACTTCTTTAAAAATCAAGAACTTTACTGACCAAGCATATACTGGTTATATTTTTCATTTATAGTAATATAGTAAACTGCAATTTGCATCAGATTCCTTTTCTGCAAATATAATTTTATGAATATTAGTATTCCATGCTTCTAGTTTTAGCTGAGGCAACCCTACAGAGTTCATAGGACTGTTCTGTTTAACTCCACAGGAATTTATTTCATTTAATTCAATATTGCAGACTGATTTAATACGCGATTACATTTAATTTTAGAGACAAAGTTCAGTATTTTCACCACAAATATTTGTGCTTCTTCGTTACTGTCCATGGAAACCATAATACACACCTACTAATGAAAAATAGGGTATAACTATAATTTGATGTTAAAAACAGGAAATAGCATAGAGTTACTAAAAATATTTGCTGAGAAAATGAAGGGATAATTAAAACATCTGGAAGTGGGTTTTTGGGTACACGGAGTAAGCAAACTGCACTCGCTCCAACTTCAACATTTAAAATAGTTAAGTCCTGTGCTCTAAGAATAAAGCCCAGTGTGTAGTTAATTCACTAGTATTATGTCCAGGTGAAAAAAAGAAAATGGTGGGGTGTGGGCACACACAATTAAGAGTTTTAAATTGTCCTGGTGCTACCAGTGGGAATGACAGCAGTATGTATATTCATCCAGTGCACTCCTAGGGACTCTTCATAATAAACTTTTTATTAGTACAATAGTGCAATCTGCAGATTAAAGGACAACTAAAGGCTTAGAACAACATTGAATTAGAAGGTAGATCTCCTTTATATAAAAACAGTAATCAGTGTCTCACCTCTCATTTTAATATTGTTGTTGAGAAAACAGGAAATTGATTGATACATACCTATATCTCTGTTTCCAGTCAACTCTCCTGGACAGCATTCACCAGACTAGAATAGGTCCTGTGTGTGAACAGGAAACGCAACACTAGAAAACTCTGCCTCCTCCTATTCTTTATAATGCCTGCAAATACAACAACTTCAAGCAAAAACAAAGGGAGGGATTCAATTAGATCAACTGGACTTGAAGTTTAGTTCTTGAAGACGTTTCGCCAGTCATCCGACTGGCTTTCTCAATTCAGAATGACTTGTACAAGAATCTGTGGCAATTATGTACCCTGGAAAATCCCAATTAGCATATCACAGCCAGGTGTTAAGGGCGTGATTGGATAGTGGCTAAGAGGTGTTATAGGAACGCCCTAAGGTGTTTTGACACCTTACTCTGGTGAATGCTGTCCAGGAGAGGTGACCAGAAACAGAAATTACGGTATGTATTAATCAATTTTCGGTTTTCCCTGTCACCCCTGGTCAGCCATTCACCAGACTGAGACATACTAAAGCTAGCCTAAAGAATGGAAGGGAGACAGCAATTATTTGCTTGAAACTATACTTTAATGAAAACACAACTAATATTGTACAACTGCCTCCAAGACTCTTCTTCCAAATCTTGTTTCTTGTGCAGTGGCTACATCCACCCAGTAGTGCCTGAGGAACTTCTTGACTGAAGACCACCTGGCTGCCTCACAAATATTCTTTAGCGGTGTCTTGGTCTGCATGGCCCAGGACGCTGCAAACTCCCTTGTCGAGTGAGCTTTTAAACCCTTTAGGCATGATCTCCCCTCTGACTTTTATACGCTTTTGTTATAACCGTCACTAACCATGCACTTATCGTCCTCTTCGATGGTGCCAGTCCCTTCCTTCTACCCCCTCTGTATCAAAACAATCTGTCTGATCTTCTCCATGGGGCTGTTCTTTCTAGATAATATTTAATGAGCCACACCAAATCCAAAGAATGCCATGATTTCTCCATATCTGACTTAGGCCTTCACAAAACAAAGGTAGATTCACCTCCAACTCCATATGGTATCTTGACAGTACTTTGGGGAGAAATTTTAATGCGTGTTTCAGTCTTACTTTATCATGAAAAATAATGGTGTCCGGTTCTCTCCCTGGCAAATTCTACAAATTGATTCCAGACCCTTTAGCATTGGTCTGAAGTAGACTTTTCTTGGGGCCAGAAAGAAATTAACTATTTCCTCACCCAGACCTTTTGATTTTAATCTTAGCCGCTCAGTCACCAAGCCATCACTGAGAACCGAAGGTCTTCCCTCCATCTGGATAGGCCCCTGGGACAGCCATCCTGGAAACATCCAGATCTCCACCAGATCCTCTATTGCCATCGCCTTCATCAGCGGAAACCACGGTCTGCGGGGCAAGCAAGGGATTATTGCTATTGCCGAAGCTCTCTCTTTTCTTATTTTTTTCAGTACCCCCCATTTACATTATCCCACCTTACATACAGTTCTTTAAAGATGTTTTCGTGTAGACTCCACTCTCCTGAACATAACTGATAGTGACTCAGTCGGCTTTTAGATTTTCTCTCCATGGGGTATGGATGGACGTCAATCCTTTTAGGTGTCTTTCTGCCCATGCGAATATCTTGCCAAACTGCATATCAATGTTTTGCTCTTCGTATCGCCCTGGTTCCTTTATAGGAACCCGCTGTTGGGTTGTCAAACTATTTTGACATATGTCCCCTCTACTTCTTTTTGAAGGGCCCTTAGTGCTTTTAGAATTGCCCTCAATTCTATTATGTATGAGGAGCCTCCGACTGCTGACCAGATCCCCTGAACCATAATTGAACCTTTATGCGTAACCCCGCATCTGTGGTCAAAAGAATCCAATCTGGATCATCTATCAGGTTTCTTACTATCAGCCTTTTTGGATCTGTCCACAGTGACTAATGACGTATTACATGACTGGCCATCCCCACTTTTCAGTTCATGTTGGCTTGAGGACTTTCTACTTGTGACAATAGTTTCTCTTGTAGAGACCTCATATGCCATCTGGCCCAAGGCACCATAGGGATCGCTGAAGACGTAAGACCAAAACTCTTAGAACTTGTTTTACATTTCTTCTTTCTTTTTGCAGTTGACCTACTTCATGCTTAAACTTTAACACTTTTTTGTCTGGCAGCACAACTTGATTCCTCAGCCATTTTCTAATGTTTATATAGACGCTCAGATCTCTTAAGTCTAACACAGGTCTCCAAACCTGATGCCTTTTATACCAGAAACAGATGAGAATAGAAACCTTGATTCTTCTCCTTTATGGGGATTCTTTATACTGCTCCAATCTCTAACAACTGACGAATATATTGCAAAATGACTAATTTTTTTTTTTTTTGACAGTGGACAACTTGATTGTACTACACGGATCTTTGGCGGTGATGTCTTGAAGTCCAGACGATATCCCTGCCTCACAATCTCTTTGATCCAGTTAACCCGAAATGGTTTTGGCCCATACCTCTGCGAATAGGGACAATCTTCCCCCTACTTTTAAAAGGTAGGGCCGGCCACATCTAATTGCTGAAGAGGGGATCGTCCACCAAAGCTCCCCGACTTCTTACTTGCAAAGAAATTTGTTTGACGCACCAACCAACTTCAACCTTGCCGTCTGTCCTGCTTTCCCGGGTCTATACTGTCTAGAGGCCCGAAAAGGCTTTTCCCCTTTCTCTTCTGAAAGAGAAATCATATTTTGGCCTTTAAAATACTCTGTCCTAGGGTAAGAAAACACTCAATTAAGGCATCTCATTTTTCTTTAAATAACATATTACCATCATAAGGTAACTGACAGAGGTTAATCTTTGAAGCCACATACGCTGACCAGGCTTGAAGCCAAAGAGCTCTTCTTGATGCTACCGCCAAAGACATACCCCTAGCAGATAGTCTCACCAGATTAACTGAAGCTTTGGTCACAAACTCTGATGCCAGCTTGCAATCTTCCAACATTGCTAGCAATTTCGGTCTTTTCACATTCTTTTTAACCATGTTGTGAATGTTATTAACAATTCCTTCAGGGCTCGTGACACTAAAGTCAGGGCAATTGCCGGGCAACAGGATGCCTCTGCTGCCATATAGGCCTTTTTCAGGTTAACATCCGTTCTCCTATCCATAGGATCTCTAAACCCAGCAGCATCATCCACAGGCAAGGAAGTTTTCTGGACCAATCTAATAATGGCCACATCTACTTTTGGAGGGGACAGCAACCTCAGACTCTTTAAAGGGATACTTCTTTTTAAATTTTCCTGAAATAACTACCCTCTCTTCCATTTTTTTTCCCATTCCCCCACCATAACATCTTGCATTGAAGAATGAATTGGTAAAGTAGCCACTTTCTTCTTAACTGTAGGAAAAAAAATATCTTATCCACAGTTGAGGTAGATGGCTCTTTAGAGTCCAGCGAGAGCCTGGTTTCAACCACTTTAAAGTGGCTCAATAATGCAAAGGTAGTTTCAATCTCTGACTCCTCCTCTTTTTGGTCTGACAGATTCGGAGGTGTCAGACTGTGACAATCTGAAACTTCAACGCTTCAAAGATCTTGTCCAACACTTTTCCTAACTTTTTTTTTAGTTGCGCTAGCTTCTTGCACCTCTTCTACTGCCTAGGAATCCATCTAGGCAGAAGTGGGTGGATAGAGCTGCAGCTGCCAAATCAACTTGTTTTCTCTTCCAAATCACCTGTTTACTCTTCCATCTTAGACTGCTTGCCAGAGACTGAGACACTGAAAACACAAGGGAAAATAGCATAAGTCATGTATCCCAACACCTCTTTTAAAAATGGAAATTACTTACCTAACACTTACCTAGAATCTTTTGGGTTGTGACCTCTGCTCACGCTTCCCGAATCCATACTGTGAAAAAAGGTATAGACTGGTAACCAGTGGCACAAATTATCTAAAACTTGCTAGGCAGGGAAAAGTAACAGTCAGGAGTAAAAAATAGGCATTACTTACAGTTAAGAGACTTAACTCCAAACCAAGCCAATGTACATCAGACACAAACAGCTATCTTCCTGCTGCTCCCACCAGGAACCAGACTCTACAGCTTGCCGGCATCAGGAGACTGGCAAAACCAGAATTTCAAGTCCCATTAATCCTGAAACCACGTAGCGCCACTTCACTTCTGGTTTCCCTAGCAGCCGCACACTCGCGGTATTATGTGCGTGCGCGCTATCCGCCAATACCGGATGAATCGGGCTCCTAACCTGGGTCACCAAGGTTCTTTCCCCTCTGGCATTCAGAGATGCGACAATTGGAGGAGCATCAGAACAGAGAAGAGGGAGATAACTCTTCTGTAAAGTGTGAGCAGGTTGGAGCTTACCTTCTTACTTTCCAGACAAATGCAAAAAAGAGGAGGGCAAGAGGAGGAGGCAGAGTTTTTTAGTGTTGCATTTCCTGTTTACACCCAGGGGACCTATTCCAGTGTGGTGAATGGCTAACAGGGAAATTTTCCTTTCTAACATGAGGTTTGTGTCTTATTTCCCAGTGTTCCTGTATCACACAGTGTGGTCACTGACCATTGTATGTGCTTTACACATGCTCAGTACTTAGATACTGCAGGAACATTTTACAGTTGGTCACACCCACTAGTAGCCTCTAGCCAATCCTTTTACAGAACAGAATAGGCAAGGTAGAATGTGACAGATCAGAGGTGTGGCCAGTCACTGTACATACAGTTATTTCATCCAGTTCTTAAAGTGATATTTACTTTAATGTAATTTACTGTATTGCTATTTTACAGTTTATTGGTATTTTTAGAGGGTTTATGTTTAGATTCTGGAGTGTAAAAATGTGGGTTTAGATCTTCTTTAACCTAGACAAACACTGGCTTAATATATCAACTTAAAGTGTTAGTGAAAAAAGTGGCTAATCTTTGCTCGGTCATCTCCCTTAAAGGGCATGCCCACCCCCAAATCTAAAATTTGCCCCAATGCTGGCCCTATTGTGTAGTGTTCAAAATCCTTACTTTACTCCTCTGCTCCTTATAGTCCTCCTGCAGTACCAGTTCCAAAAAGTGAAGAGTAGGAGCCATGTGTGATCCATTGCCTGCTTCTTCCTTGTCCTCTTGGACAACTCTGGCATGCACAGGGGAGCCCTCCCTCTTGATCCCTTCAGGCTGCTTAATCTTCTAGCTATAAAACCCTTTTCTTTAGTGTAGGGCACCCTAGTCTGCCCAAGTGTATTATTCTTAAAACAAACCCCAGAAATTGACATACCATCCTCCATCCCACGGCTCCCCCAATCACAGACAATCTGTACTTACTTATAAATATGGATTTACATATATATGTTATATATACTGGTCTAAGAGGCATTGTTGTTCTGGTTATAAGATCAGGTGTGGGAGCACCCCAGTTAGGGTCTCTTTGCTTATTTATAATAAATACTATTTTTGTGTGGCACATATATCTCTTTCTTTCTATTTGTTATATATTTGAGGCATTTACATTATGGCCATCAAGGCTATGCTGCCTCCTACAATGCTGAGGAGAGGAGAAAACCGTGACAAAGGAATGTGGTCTGTAAGTAAATTTAGATACATCTTTGGTAAAGGTAAATATATCAAACAATACACACGGGGGGTGCTTAAGCTATATAAGGATTTTTATTGAGAGGGTGGAAATGCCTTTTAGAAACCTTATCTATTAAAAAAATCTTACCTGAGCATGAAAATTAGAAATGGTTGTTGTCTCAATGTCTTTCTTTCCCAAGATTTCCATTTTAACAGGTGAATTTGGAAAATGAAATGAAAAATAGTCTAAAAAGTCAGGTAAATACGTGGCTGCCCCGTGTACAATCCCCATAACATAGTATGCAGCAGAGTTCTCATTTTCACTAAAGACCAGAGTCACAAACTCTTCAGAAAACCTTTCCATCTCCACAGGAGACAGATGAGAGAGTTCACTGCTATAGGCATGAATTAAAGATGCTCCACCATTAGGCTGGTGTTCTATATGAATAAGATGTTTGAATTCTAAGGAGTCCAGATGTTTAAGTTTGTGCTCAATACGAGGCTCCTTTAAAGAAACAAATGGAAATTCATTCTCAACTTTCACCTTTTTTTCCTCATCCTTCTTGAATAAACTTTTTAAATAGGTATCTTGTTCCAATTTGGTTTCCAGGTAAGGCTGCTTCCCAGCGTCCGAGATCAGCCCAGAGCAGATAGTTTGAATTGATTTGCTATACATTTTAGGATTTTTTCGTTTTTCACCTTCCTTATGTTTCTTTTTCTTTTTCTTCTTTACCTTTTTAACTTGAAGATCTTCGGCATGTGGTCTTGGTTTCTCATTAGAACCTTAAAAAAAAATAAACAAAATAATCTATTAATGGTCCAGTATTTACCCAGAATCTGAAATTTAGTATATTGAAAATTTTCTTTTTCCATAGACTTTGACCTTTACAGGTAGCCAATATTTCCTGGAAAACAAGGTTGCTGCAATACAGAGATCTGTAGGCTGATAAATAAGCAAAAAAGAACTCAACCTTATAGCAATAAGAATCTTGTCAATTGAAAGGCTATTTTTTCAATTAAATTTAAAATTATTCAGGGATACCAAAAACATAGAAAATAAATTATTTGAAACAGTAGATAAAAAAAGGAATATTTCTTTAATAGCAGAAACCCGCTAGTAACAAACTATATACATATATAAATCCTAAGTGCATGAAAATACAGATGCCAACAAAATATCAATACATATGCTCTTAGTCCATAAAACAGCCGATAGCTAAGCAAAAAACTGCAAAATAGAAAGTCCAAAAATGAAGGAAGTTTCAGCTTACCCCTCTCGCTACTAAACCACACACACATACTCGTTATTGAGGAAGTACACCTCTCAAATGAAAAACTTTATATAGGTAAATAACCTCCCAAACCATAAAAACTGCAATAGATAGAAAGCAAAGATCTAAGACCTAAAATTATGCCCAATGTTCAGTTACCCCTCTATCTGCTTCCTTGATCTTCCAGTTAGCAGCTGTCAGTAATGGATGTAACAACTGACATCACAGATAATGACTGAATGCCATTCCCCTAGCTACATAGTCTACGCTCTTTTACAAGCTTGCATCTGCTCAAAGAGAAGCAGAAACTTTTTGTGAGGCAAAGGGAACGAGGAAAATAACATTTCACTGAATTACAGGTTAGTCCGATTGTGGTTTGGGAGTCGATTTACCTATATATCGTGTTTTATATGAGTAGTAAACATGCCCTTTAAAGATTAAATATCATATATACATACATCAAAAAAGGGACGACCCTGGGCTTGCGACAGAAAGGTAACTCTGGATTTGCGACAGAGGGGCGACTGCATTTGCATCGGGGGGGGGCAGAAGAACCCTGGCCTTGCAACAGAGGGGGGGAGCCCCTATCCTTGCGACAGAAGAGGGGGGGGGAGGGACCCTGGCCTTGCAACAGAGGGGGGGGGGGAACGGACTCAGGCCTTGCGACACTAGGAGGGAACTCTGGCCATGGATTAACATATGCAGTTAAACAAATCTTTGTGGAGGAGGAGAGACATTGGTTATCAAGTGACAGGAAGCAGCTCAGGTTCCGTTAGGCTGGGTGCACACCAGCAGATATTTACAGCCGATCGATAGTGCCGTGGATTGTTCTGATCTGATGGTGTGGGGCGGTCGGCCAAAACCGTCCTCTGGTCCATTGGTAAATCACGGGCAATCGTACAGTTTGATATGGGACAGCACGATTTGACACAGCCACTATTGCTGCGACCAACAGTTATTTGTCCCAGCGAACGCTCGGTCGGGACAAATCATAGCCCTGTGTGTACCAGCCTTAGTAAAGTTAAATACTGCAAAAAGCGCCGAGTCAATTTACAGGTATGAACACTGGAATGGGAGGAGCAGAGGGTCCCCCGTCCCAAAATCAGGGTCCCCCCTCTGTCCCAAATCCAGGGTCCCCCCGTCCCAAATCCACCCCCCCCCCCCAACCCGGGGCCCCCCCCCGCCCCAAACCCGGGGCCCCGGTCCCCCCCCCCCCCCTGTCCCAAATCCAGGGCCACCGTTTCCCCTTCGGTAACACTGCCGACTCTATTAATATAAAAATGAGCAACTCACCATTCATGCTAATTGGCCCGGGTGCAATCAGCCCCGAGCCCAGCGCTTGGGCCATTCAATAACTGTAGACAAAATCAGAAGAGGAGCGTGCACACCACAAACAAAAGTACAAGGATAGACCCCCCAGGTCACCTGATGAGTTTTGTGTCACAACGGACACTTAATCATAGGTACTACATAAGATTAAGTGTCCGTTGAGACACGAAACTACCACCTAGTACTACCTGCTACTGAATTACAAAACAAGTGATATACAATTATTAAATTATACTTACTTTACTTGACACCCCTAAGTTTGAATGGAAAACTCAAAATAATATGTTTAGCCACACCTCTAGGATTTCTACGGGGTCTCCATGTAGACACTAAAAGGAAGTGGAATTTTACTAACATCCAATGAGAGGTTCTGTTCTTACACTGTTAGCAAATCAAAAAATTCTCTTAGGCACTGTACATGACAAGACAGGAAGTTCCTGTATTAAACCCAGTAATGTGATGTTTGTAAAACATGCGACAGTCTTAGCCAATTAGAAAAATCTTCAGATTCTCACAGGTCTTACAGGAAGTAAATGACTTTGCAGGTCTATGAAACTACCCAGCATTCTTAGAGAAATGGGCAGTTTTCACTTTTCTTCCACTATTGAAATAATAACAACAACTCTGAAGCTGTGGGGTACCTTCTGTTATAAGAAGGCTCTACTTCATTTTATACTCTGTGGGGAGCTTTTATCTTTCTCCTCTCCCTAACTTGTCAAGCTAATCAGTATCCGGTGTTTTCAAGTCCTAACCCCATAATGAGTGTAAATTTGGAACTTGCTGTGGTAAATACCAATAAGTATGAACCTAGCATGTTATTCTGGAACCTGTATAGGGTCTCAGGATGTCCAATGGTGGTGTTCAGATTGAATTGCACATTGTGGCAGTATTGCATTTCAGTTCATAGGGAAGCACACTCAAATAGAATATTGTTACAGCAATTCAATTTATTAAGTGCTCAACACACAAACAAGGTACACAACGTTTCGGGGGGCAACTGGACTCCGTTGCGGCTGGCCGACCCACACCATCAGATATTTCCAGACGACTGATCCATGGCACTATCGGTTGGTTACTGCTGTTTACCCAGCTTTAAGGTTCTTACACACGTGCGATCGCGGGTGCCAACCCGTGACGCATGTGTACGAACGGCCGATAATCGTGCCATGCATAGGCACTTTATCTGCCAAAATAGCCGTCCTGTAGATACACGGCCCGATTATCGGCCGAAACGGCTGTTTGTACAAGTCGTCGGCACCTGCAATCGCACGTGTGTATGAACCTTTAGACTTCTTGGATTATAAGTGCCAGGTAGGTGGTATTTGGAAGTGAGGGCAAATATGTTAAGGTTTATGACTAACAGTGAGATTCACCCAGAGGCACAATGCTTCCCTAATCCAATAGTCTAATAGCTATGGATGTAAGGGAAGGGCAGATCAATCACTTGCATGTTCAAACCCTTGGGTAAGAAGAGTTAAAGCACAAAAGTGGGGTTTTAATGTCTGTAAGTCAGCAAAATGTCTATGGATGTATGAAAACTAAATTTTCCAGAATTCTGTGCAGTCAGGGAATGCTGGAAGTTGTAGTTGTTAAACATGTGAAAGGTCACAAGCTTATGCTGTATTAGATCTAGACAGATGCCTTAGCTACAGGATATTAAGAAAAAACTTACTGCAAACAGAGAATGCAGGGAATTGTGGTTTTCAAACAAGCCAGCTCTATACCATTAGACACACGCCTTTGCCACAGGCTATAAATAAGATACTTTGCATGTCCCCACCCATTTCTTTAAGTGAGATATATGTGTTTATATGTTAGATTATTAGGGTAATGCTAATAATCAGTCAGTATTTTGTGCTACCAAGTCTTAACCTCATAGTGACTGTAAATCTGGGTCTTGATGTGGTAAATTCTAATAAAGTATGAACCTAGCATGTTAATCAGGATAATGTATAGGATTTAAGGCGGCCATACATATATCCAATATTACTTACCCAACCAAGCGATCCTGCGATATTATATCGATCCTGCCGGTACCACCTTTTCCATTCTGTATGCCACCGACAGGTGTTTCTGGCTTGATCGGTCTAATGTCGCGGGAGCGCTCAGTCGGGAAAGTAAAATTGGATATATGTATGGGCTGCTTTTGATTGCCCAAAGGTGCTGTTTATATTGCCTGGGTCTGTTCTCAGTCCTGCAGGTTTATTCCACATAGACCCTCTATATTCTAGCTGGCAGGTAGTATAGGTAAGGGAGGGTATAAGTGTGTGTTTGTTCATTTAATATGATGCGATTGCTTCAGACTAATTTTATTAGGGCCCCCCTGGATGTTTCCTGGTTGTTCCTGTGAGCACTGCATCTACACATAGCAAAACATACACACATAATTTCCACTGTGCACCAACGGGCACACTTTTGCTAGTATATATATATATATATATTTATACAAACATAGAAAAGATAATCAATGCACATTCCTAGGCCCCATACAATATCATATCTGCACACTGGCATACTTATAAACAAAGGGGTTTTAGTATACATTACTGTGTAGTTGTAAATTAGCCTAATTGGAGTGCTTCCACAATTCTTGTATTGTATGTATTTATTGGGAGGCTTAGTCAAGCCTCCATGTGGTAATAGCACCCCCAACACGCCCCTTTAATGGGAGGTCCTCTGCCTTTAATATAAAGCACTGGATGGCCTCTTCCCTCATTTTAAAAAGCCAAAGGGCTGAGGGGGAAGGGAGAGAGCCTGTTATGTGGATCCAGTGTGTAAGAATGAGAAATGCAAAAGTTTGCTAATCGTAATTGAAGTAAAAGAAATTGAAAAGGTTAGAAGTTAGGACCTTCCAGACTGGGGTTACCTTGACGTGGTTGGAAGGCTTTTCATTCATGTGATCACAGTAATGTATACTAAAACCCCTTTGTTTATAAAGTATGCCAGTGTGCAGATATGATATTGTATGGGGCCTAGGAATGTGCATTGATTATCTTTTCTATGTTTGTATAAATGTTTTGACCAGATCAGTAGCACTTCCCCTAAATGTAGTTGTAAATTAGCCTAATTGGAGTGCTTCCACAATTAGGTATGATTATATATATATATTATATATATATATATATATATATTTTATATGATCATAGGAGATTGCATTGCAAGATTTTAGGAGCCACCAATGGGGTAGGTAAAGGATATTACACATAGGAAAGGTGTATATGTATACTATCTCACTATTACCATTTAAATGACCATCAATAAATGTATATAAAGTATAGCACTGACTTATATTAGGTATAAGACAAAATAAACAACTTACTTACAGCTGAGCTTAATATGGGATAGTCAAAATGGGAGGTTTAACCACACTCCTGTGACTGCTAAGTGGTCTCAATGTGAAAGGAAGGGGCAATGTCAGTATTACATCCAATGATGTGGTTTTTTTTTTAAAACACGTGACAGTCTTAGACAATCCAAAAAAAGTTTCTGCATGCTACACAGGATGTGTATTGTAAAGGATACATATACACCAAGGCTCCTTATATACCACCTCCAGCCTGCAGGTGGTATCAGTGAGTAATAAAACACAACACATCCCTGCTTTCTATGGCTAGGATGAGAGAAAGTGAAAGTAGATAGAAGTGTGTGCTCCTGATGGGACTGATCTCTTGCAAAATGTGATGTCCTGATTGAATGCAACACAAGATCCTGTTTATAAGAGCCTGTTACCACCTGTTGGGAGGACAGATTATTGGACAGAAAATTTACCTTATTGGATACAAAATTTGAGGCAACAGATAAGTGTATACCAACTTACAAGGACACACAATATACAAGTGTGGTCAGTATTTAAAGTGCTGCACCATAGGCAGGGACTACTCCATTACTGCACGTTATGTGAGGAAACGGTTTATGCTTTGTTATTAAATAATTGCAATACTTGCTGTTAAATGTAATTAAAACTGGTTTACCTTGTTTAAAGAAAGTAAGTCCACTATCTGCTTTGTGCCAGATCACCATGGCACTGTGTGCCATGCTATCCTTCATCATTCCATAAAGCAGTGATCTGGTACAAATTGGTGGCTGCGGTGCTGGTAATACCATTTATTCTCAGTTTTCTCTGTATATTTGTTCTCTGCATTAAGCTATGGAGACTGCTATCGAAAGTATTGATTTAAATCCTCCAGTCTTTGTACCTGCAGATGAAATGCCCCAAATAGACTCGGTAGCTTTACCAGGCCCAGTTGCCAAACCTATTTTTAAACCTGATCCATTTGATGGGGTAACTATGGAGTGGACTGATTGGCTATACCAATTTGAATTGGCAGCCACTATTAATGGTTGGGCTGAAGGTGCTCACTTGCAAGTCCTTAGCCTTTTGCTTAGTAGTAAAGCCAGGCAGGTATACTAAGGACTTAATACTGAAATAAAAAGCAGTAATCTGTTAATAAAAAGTGCTCTGAAGCAAGTTTTTCAACTAGATCTGTATGAAAGAGGATATAAAGGATGATACTTTGCATGTTTCTCCAGGTAACCTGGGAGGAAGAAATATGTGTTTATATGTTTAGATTATAAGGGCAATGCTATTATAATAACATGAGGCTGTGAGGTACCTTCTGTTATAAGAAGGCTCTATTTAATTTTATACTCTGTGGGGAGCTTTTAGCTCCTTTAACTTCACCCCTACTTAATCTATAAGGCTAATCAATATCTTGTGTCCTGTATCCAAGTCCTAACCCCATAGCAACTGTAAATCTGGAACTCACTCTGGTAAATACGAAGTATGAACCTAGCATGTTAATCAGGATCCTGTTTAGGATCTCAGGTTGCCCAATGGTGCTGTTTAGTTTGAACTGTACATTGTAGCAAGATTGTCTGGAACTATTCTCAGACCTGAAGAATTATTACACTTCGACCCCCTGGATTCTAGCTGACCAAGTTTCCATGTGGTAGTAGCACCCCCAATACGTCCCTTTTAATTGGAGGTCTTATGCCTTGAATACTAAGCATTGGATGAGAGGCCTCTTCCCTCCTTGTTAAAAGCCAGTAGGCAGGGGGAAGTGATAGCCTTTAATACTAATTCAATGCAAGGTCAGGGAGACAACCTTCCCAAGAAAATGCAACCAAGCAGGGAGTGTCAGTCCAGATAAATGACCCAAGGTAAATTGTTAGAACCTTCCATACTGGGGTTACCTTGACGTGGTTGGAAGGCTTTTCACTTTTATGCATAAAATTGTAACTAAACCCCCCCATGTTTTTACTGTTTGCACTAGCACAGATATTATGATATATTGGGCCCAGGAATGCGCATTGATCATCTCTTTTCTTGTTTGTTCTAAAGTTTTGGTCAGATCAGTAGCACTTCCATTATTTGTTATAAAGTAATTTTGCAATATAACTAGGAGAAAAACAGATAGAGGAAAAACGGCTAATATAAAAGTAACACTATATTGGTTGCACTTTTTATTTTCAGATGGAGATCAGTGCTTGTCTAGCCCCTGTGTGAATGCAATCTGCAAGGATGGAATTGGGAGATTTGACTGTATCTGTAGCGATGGTTGGGAAGGACGTCTGTGTAATTATGGTGAGTATCTGAACAAATTCATTTGAGGTTTGGATTAAAAAACAGCACATTCTTGTATTCAGATTAAAAATCATGATGACTTTCTCTGTAATGGAATCATTTAAAATACACATAAATACTGTATAGCAAAGGTCAACCGTCATGCCCTCCATTTACCCCACAATTTATGTAAGTCAAGGATGTTAAACTTGTGGCCCTTTAGATGAAAACTACAACACCCATGTCACCCAGCATTCCTTGGCTGCAGTATACATCTGGAGGGCTGCAAGTTTGATATCTCAGATGTAAGTTATGTAACTGGTAAATGTAATTCCTTGTAATTATTTAGCATCTTGAAATAGGAAAAGATAGATTAGGCAGCCACGGAACTGCTAAAAACAAGGCTTTAGGCTGAGGCCACACTGCAACGCACAGGAATTCTTGTGTGTTTTGCGTTTGCGCGTGCATTTTTGCCATTTTTCGTTATGGAAACGCATGCGCACCAAAAATGGTGAACGCATTTGTTACCAAAATGCGAACGGACGCGCAATCGCATGCGCATCGGAAATCACAGGAATTTTCGCATTCCAGCAATTTCATCAAAAATCGTGGACGCAATCGTGAGCGCCAAATGCGTGCACAAATGCATGAAAAACACACTAGTGTGGCCTCACCCTTATTCTCAACATCTAAGATCAATGTGTCAGGTATACAGACCGGCATGCAGACACTATGATGGTAGCAGGGAGGGCGGAGAAACACCTGACGTGTTTCGTCTGCAGTGTTCTTTTTCTGTTCCCGATCAGCTGCAGTGGAGGCCACTCCGGGAATGGCAGTCAGTGATTGGCCGTGACGTAACTGTCACAGCCAAGACTGACTGCCTTACCAAGAAGTGGAGCAGGAAGTGCAGAGCCGCACTGGTGGATCATTGAGCTTGTAAGTATGAGATATTTTGCTTGAAGCAGATTTAAATATTGTAAACAAAATGAACTCTAGGTTTAGGGGGGTCTTGCATGACATACTAATTTTTTTCCTGAGGGGTGGACATTCCCTTTAAGTGCCTATTCATAACACTGCACAGTGTAAATTATTTCCATTTTGGAACATCTGTCAGGTCCTAGTAATTACTAACATAAAGTTCTACTGTCCACAGCTTCCACTGCACTCACCAGTTATTTATTAATGTAATTCCAATCTAGTATACATAGATCTTCAAAGCTTCCCCCTGCAAGGTTTCCAGATATCCCTATTTGGAAGGGATTCTCCCGCAGTCGGGGCTTAAATCCCATTCTAGGAATGGCCCTGGTAGCCCCGCCCCCGAAAGCCCACTCTCTGTCCCTAACACTGCCTATCCGTCTCTACCTGCCCTCTCTCCTCCTCTGCCCAACCTACTCACCGTCTCCTTCCCCCTCCCACTCCTGCACCAGATAACCCTGGCTGGGTCCATAATACACATGCAGGGTTATTCAATAAAAGTTCTTATCGTTTAAAATGGTGCTAATTTTGCCCCAACCAGTCAGAACTCATTTAACATTTGAAAGCTAACATCTGATTGGTTGGGGCAAAATTAGCACCATTTTACACGATAAGAACTTTTATTGAATAACCCTGATGGTATTTTTAACATCCAGATTCTCTGCAGACTGGTAAATCTGCATCACTTTAGTTTCCTTGCACTACTTTCTAGCAGCACGTCACATTACAGAAGCTAATGTTAAAAAAAACAAAAAAAAACTCTGTTAAGCTCACCCAGCAACCAATCAGTTGTTACCTTTATACTGGTCTATTGCACTTTGAGAAAATCTGATTGGTTGCAGCAGATGAATAGCACAGAAAAACATTTGCACTTCTTATATTATCTATCATCTATTATGGCAATTCTGTTCCTTTTTATGTTTTTAGAAATAAAGTATTCAAACTGCTCTATTAACAACGGAGGATGCAATCATTTCTGCACAGATGAAGCGAATAACAGTAGTCGTGTATGTAGCTGTGCCTTGGGCTACCAGCTTGCTGATGATCAACAAATCTGTGAACCAACAGGTAAACTCTCAGATGGTCAATGCCTCCTTAATAATACAGCTATTTATTTATTTTTGAGTGCAGGTTGTTTTATTTCCTCTATTGGTTGTTTCTGGGCAGTCCATGAGAAGAGCTAGGTGGGTCATAAGAGAAACTGGCCTGGGTAAAAAATTGGCTTCATCCATTTAAAAAATGTTGGAGGGTATGGGCATGGGTTGGTGTCTTAATGTCTGCAGCAGCTACATGTAAGGGTCCCTTTAAATGCCCTTTAGTGTTTGGAGCATACAGTAGATTTATTTTATTTCTTAGTGGTTCTGAGTTACGTATTATCGTAGGAAAGGGAGAGTTCACTATAGTCTCCTACACTGAAGAATCTGACAGGTGTAGTGGACATGCAAGCAAAACTATGATGGGGCCCCTATCCATGCTTCATCTAAAGCAGACAGCCTGCAGGGTCTGCTCCCCTGGTCACTATGCCCCTGATTTATAGTATTGCTGGAATATATAATCACATATCATTTATTTAAGAGTTTAATATTTTGGGAAACTTTGAGTGACAGTTTATTAACCTTGTTGTCCATTTAGTGAAAATTTACACACTTTAATGAACAATGTGTGTTTTTAGGTCATTGTATTATCTAGCAATAAAAATACCTACGACGTGCAATGTATATGTTTCGGCCAACAATTATGCCATGTATGGGCGCTTTGTCGGCCAAAATAGGCGTTTGGGGCTCATTGCTCAATTCGCCAGGCAGATCATCAACAAGCCCCGACCGAACATCTGTTCCGGCCAACAAAGCGCCCATACACAACATGTTTGTCGGCCAAACGGGGCTCATACATATTGTGTGTCACAGGTCCTTGTGGACTAAGGGGACAAACACATTAAACTGGCCCTATTTATCGTAGGACTCTTTTTGTGTGCAAAATGGGCCAGTGCTGTTGGGTAGCATTTTCATATTTTGTAGTTTCATTCATGTTTACAAAATATATATATATATAATCATCTGCAAAATAAGTTTTATTACAAAAGTTTTGTTAGCCTGCTGTCTCCTACCAATGTCTGCTGTCAGGACCCATACAGTCCAGCACTGCCACCACTGCTAGCTAGGCATGGGGGGCTTATTTCCAAAAAGGGACTAGTCCCCGAGTGGGCAGTTTCCTTTACTTATTTACACTCAGAGTTCTGTTAATTACAACCATGAAACTGGAGACCAGTCAGGAGTTTGAATCTCCCAACCCCACATGAGCAATTGAAGGAATTTCACTGTACATTACACTGTACATTACACTGTACATTACACTGTACATTTCACTGTACATTACACTGTACATTTCACTGTACATTACACTGTACATTACACTGTACATTACACTGGGGAGCACCCAGTGCAAGGTGCATAGGAGCAGCCAGAGAGCTTTGACATTATTAGGACCATTAGAGGAAAAACGGCTAATATAAAATTTAGTATTTATTTATCTTATTAAAATCTATATCAAAAAGTATCAAAAGGTAAATTTAGCAAAGTGCAAATATAATTATATAATCAGTGTGCAAATAGTCAAGTACATCAGGCATGCTAGTATAGCAAGCCTATACCCCACCTACACATATAAGTAAATTCATACAGACTCCCATCCTCCCCATATACTTATCAGTCACAAAAGTCAGTGTCGTCCGTGCACGGCAGTCAGGACATTGAGTAGAGATCCAGGAGTCTCGGCTATGGGGAGTGACTTAAGCGCTTGGCTACAGTCTCCCACCCCCACCCCCGTCGCTTAACTCACCAAAATCCCTTTACAGCAGTGCTGACACACTCAATACCATCTCCGATGGATCATAAGCTGTGACACTAACAAGAGGGGAAAGGTAAAAAAGGGAACAAGAATTATACTGGGATAGCTTATGTGACGTTCTCTGAAGTGTTGTTCGGTTTGAGTATATATATAATATTATATATATAATAATATATTATATTTCATTATAAATAAATTAATATTCATAATATATTATATATCTATTAAAAAAAAACTGTTTTGATATACTGATAAGTGCAATTTGCTAAAGCTAATCCAGCGTAATTTTATGATTAAGATAGCAGTGGGGTGGGGTGTTGACTACTGTACCTGTAGGAAGTTTGTTTGTATATGGGTAGGAAGAGGGGAGAGCGCCACTGTACGCCCCCGCACGCAACAAAGTGGAGGAGCACCTATTGTTCATTTCTTAATTTTTTTAGGCAAAAAAACATACCACGTTTCGGGGGATGTGACTCTCCCCTTCCCCTCAGGTATGAGTGTGCTCCTCCAACTTGTGTTGCTTTTGGCCGTATTGCTGTGGCCCTGAGGTGGAGGGCGTGGGAGGAGTGCATCAATGGAGGCCGTGCCAAGGAGGTGTGCTGGGGTGTACCTGCTTGATCGCTCCACGTGGCAGCCAGATCCTATCCTAGAGGAGCGGAAGTGGCTAGCGTACGGATACATGTAAGTGAACCCAATACAAATATATAATTGATTATTATTGATGCATGTATATTTCTTTTATTCAGTGTTCCCTATACCACATCATCTTTGTATTTAGTGGTGTGCCAACTAATGTTTTAACGGTTGGTGTGCACTGGACATTTGGCCACTACTAATACATTTATCAAAATTGGTCAAGTGCATACAGAAAAAATCGGTTATTACCAAGTGCCAAACAATCCATTTTGTCACAACCGCGTTGGAACGAACCTCTGGTTTGTAATCTGCATGTTGATGTTTTTTTTAAATGAAACGCCGGCTCCAGCGATATTTGAAAGTCTAAATTTGGTGGCGCAGGTCACCATTAGGGGGAATCACCGAACAAACTTGGGAATTACGTGAAGTTCCCTATACTGAAGATATAACCCAGTGCGCCATTTAGTTAAACTATGATCTTTGTTGCTTCTGTGACGAAGATAATTATATACTTGCTATAATTACCATGACCATTAGGCAAATAGTACACCATTATTTTTTACAAAGTATTTTCATTAAGCTGGGCACACACAAGCAGATTTTTTTGGCTTAACCAACGATTTCAGTGTATGGGGGGTCAGGGCCTTGCACATGCATTTAGTTTGATTTCCCCGTATGAAATTGCACCAAAATGCAGCTTAGGGCTGTATTTATAAAGCTTGTGGATCGCTTTTTAGCGATACGCGGGTTAATAAATTACGACCATGGTCGTTAATTTACGGTCGTGATTGTACATTATGAGGCACATTCGGTGATACCGTGGCTTTATAAATACGGCCATAGTGTGAACAAAGCCTAAGGGGGCCATTACACACTAACAAATAATGGGTAAATCTCGACCGGCTTCCAAATGCGTCCAATGCACTGAATTGCCACGCGTAACTGCGTGTGAAATTCATGCGATTTGTGTGGCTTCTAGTCGTGCCGTGTTGGCTTCAGCATTAATGTCCCCTATTCCTGCTCACTATCTCCATCACAGTGTAGTAGCTAAGTAATGTACTGTATATAAAACCAGTCCAGCAATAACCTCAGGTCTGCAGGGTTAATGTTGATACAGATCTCTATGCTGCTGTCAATCACAGGCGGAACTGGATACCTTTTGAAACAAACAAATGAGCTTCTCACAACAGCTCACTTACCAATGTAACCATCTATGGTAACAGTCTCTGTAACCATCTATGTAACAGTCTAGGAACAATCTATGTAACAACTATCTTAACGTCTTATTAACAGTTCTATGAGCACCAGGGGAGCAGAGGCAGCATACAACAAAGAGCAGGCAGAAAGGGGGGACTTCAGGCACCTCAAGTACACAGTACCTACACAGTATAGTTACTCAGGGTTGCAAGTAGAGAGCTAGAAGTAGAAATTGAGACTTAGCCAAAAGTACATCAGTACTGTTAGTCCAAATCTGTTGTATTCAAATTAGATCAACTGGACTTGAAATGTTTCAGTCCAGTTGATCTAATTGAACAACGATACAGGACTGGTGATGAGAACTTCACGCATTGTTAGTCCAGACTACACAATTGTCGAATTTTACTTATCATCATTCCAGTTATGTTTGTTTGTTTAGTGTTCTCTATAAAGAGGATGCAATCGTTGCTAATTGTCGGAACGTAATACCTTCATGGAGGAGCTCAAGGCGGGTCCTAGAACGTGTGATGTAAGACAAAGAAAAGTGCAATCTTGAAGAGCCTTTGAAATATTTGAGACTCGGAGAGGATACCGTAAGAAATGCTTAAGATGGCCATACACGTACCAGTGGCTGGCATAACTACATCTTGGGCCCCCCAGCAAAACTATGATGGGGCCCCTTCCGTGCTTCATCCACAGTGGTTTTGTGGAGGAGGCTATATCTGTCCAAGAAAATCAAAAGATGGGGCCCCTTTAGCTCCTTGGTTCCCTTGCGGTTGCTCCCCCCTGCTTCCCTCTAGTTGACCCTGCACATCCATGATGATCCAACACGAGTGTTGAGTCCGTTGTATGTTGGAGCGAGCATATGTTTTACCTGCCCATTCCACACTTTGGAACAGATCATGGTTTTGTAATCACCTTGTGCTAATGCTGATCTCCTTTCGGACCAGGTTCTGCACTATCTGACCTGTTTATCTCTTTTTATGAGTGGCTTCGTGAGGCATAATGACCTAGGTTAAAAGTCAGTGCAACCCCCTTCAATCCATGCAGCAGGGCTAAATCATCATACGCAGGTCTGACATGTGTGGCCTTCTCCCGATACCACTTTGCATCCACCGCGGCTGCATCGATCATCCTCATGGACACTGCACTGGGCGCTGATCGAGCTCTGCATGTGTCGGCCCCGTTTGTTCCTACCCCGTTCCCCGGCTCTTTCATGGCATTGCTAGCTTTTAATCTCTTTTGTTGTTTTCTGTGGACACGGGTGGTCTATATGAGGTTTTCCCAATTCTTATGACCTCAACCTCCTTAACTTGCCCCATAGTGGCACCTCTTCATTTCCCACTATTCACTGTCCCTCGTGTCGCCTTTTCAATCGCGCTCCCTGCAAACACTCTTTTTGCGTTTCCAAGCGCCTTCCTGTTTAGTTGATGTGCTGGCTGTAGTTGGGTGCTGTACTGTATGCAGTTTGACAGTTGTTGTGGGGTATGTGGTGTCAGGTCCCGTGTCAGCGTGAGCAACAAAAGTACTATGTATGAGGCAGCATGCACGGATGGCACCTCAGGGTTTTTGCCTCGCTTGAGGCAAACTTGAATGGCGCCGAGCCGTTCGGGCGGGCATGCACGCGCCACATTAAAGTGGGCATGGCCTTGTTGGTGGGGGCCCTTGATAAGACCCACGTCCCAGGGGGGAGACCCCATGATAAGCCCCAGGGGAGGTTAGGTTACATTTCAGGCTATGGGCCATGAATCCAGCTGCCCCCCCCCCACACCACACCAGTGATAAGACCCCAGGGAGGGAGACCCCCATGATAAGACCCCAGGGACTCAGGGAGCGGAGGTTACATTACAAGCCATGAGGCCACTGAATCCTGCCAGCCCCCCCCAGAAAGACCCAGTCCCCAGGAGGGAGACCCCCCATGATAAGACCCCAGGAGGTTAGGTCACATTACAGGCCATGGAGGCCACTGAATCCAGCAAACTGAAGGCACCTTTGCCGTCTCGGCGGCGCCATGCAGCGCGCCCCATTAAAGTGGGCGTGGCTTTTTGGTGGGCGTGGCATGATAAGACCCAGTTCCCAGGAGGGCGACCCCCATGATAAGACCCAGGGAGTTAGGTTACATTACAGGCTATGAGGCCACTGAATCCAGCCGCCCCCCACACACACCCATGATAGACCCCAGGGAGGGACCCCACTATCAGCCACCATAGCCTGCGCTTGCGGCTCGCGTAGCACCAGCACGAGAGTAATAAGGCCAGCAGCAGCAGCAGTGTGTCCCAGTAAATGGAAGGTGCGCTTCCTTCCCGACCCTCCCACAAAGATAAGCAGGCCTTCTTGTGCCGGTCGCGCATGCCAGCGAGCGGTTATGTACAAATGAAAATTTTTTTTTGGTGCTATCAATTTCCGCCTTTGGCAGGAGCCGTCTGAGTCACATGACTCAGAGTGAGCCTCATTACAGACTGTGGCCCTGAGGGCATGCAGCAAACACACACACCTCCGAGTGAGTGCACTTGCACATTTATTATCGATTAAGATGATGCGCAGTCATTTTACACGTCATACATTCCCTTTAGGTGGCCACATACACAGGATAAATAATTACCTTATGGCTATGTATTTTGTGAGGTTCTATATGCTGTAAACTTAACGTCTTTTACTTGTAGCTATTTTTGGACCAAATATTTCGGTAAGTCTCCCCAGGGGACCTGTTATTAGTGAACTCTATTTTTTTTTTAAATCGTTTTATTTTGTCATGCCTTTGCATATCATTTTCCAGAGAAATATGCACAGAATAAAAGACCAGGTGTCTTCCTCACAAACTCCCAAAACACATGGTAGAGGGTGGAGCATAGGTATAGGAGTTAGAATTGATCACTTCCTCCAGAATCTCAGTATTGTTAGGGTTGCCAATCAAGTGGAAAATAGCCTGTGGCTGTTTACATTTAGGCAGTCACAAAGTGGAGAACCCATGTGACCCAGTTCCTGGGGTAGTGTTGTATCCCTGGGTATGGTATTAAACTGAATTCTGTTTGCCGGCGGAGACTGTGTATGTGAAGCCCAACATTGGCCCATTAATCCCAGGGAGGCCTCCCAGACTAGGGGCCCATTTAGTTGGCTTTACTTGGATAAGACATGAGTAAAGGCCAAATATTACTCACGTAGACCTGTGTGCAGATAACTCCTATGGCTGGGGTGTTTAGTGAGGATCATACGTGAGTCGGAATTTGTACAGGCCACTATAAAATGTTGTGAATAAAAAAAGGATTGTGGAGTAGTAGATACCGTAGCACCCTGTGGAGTTTTGATGGAGAGTAGGGATAAGTTTGGGAGTGGCCTTACCAAAAAGGACAAGAGTTTAGCTGACTGCTAGAGTTTTACTTTCTGTCTCTTCTCTTGTTCTTGTTTTACTTTTATTCAGGAAATTTTTGAGTGCAAACGGCCCTAAGTATAAGCTATATAAGCCTCCCAGACATGGTTTGGATCTTTTCTAGTTGTTCAGGGACGAGGTCGGTGAGGAAAGAGTGTGAGCCAGAAAGCTCCAGGTGTAGCCCTTATGGGGGAGCAGAGTGGATATCCCTTGGGTAAATGCACACATGTGAGTTGTCATCAGAATCATGTGAGGGAAATGTAATCAATAGTGATAGAATGTTATGAGTGTCGGCATAACAGGTACAGGGTCGTAGTCTCAGTATGGAAAGGGTATTGGTGGGGGGCGAGGCCCATCTTAAATGTGTGTGGATGGAGCTTCAGCAGTGGCTCCAGAGAGGGGTACCCAGGCGGCCCTTGGGGACAGGCAAATCATCATCAGGGCTGAAATAGTTTCTATCATATTTATTTTTCTTGCAGCTGTAGGGGTTTACATCTGCAGTCGAATAGCAAAACTTCAGTTTACTTGAGTCACCACGTTATTGTGTGCTAAAATATGTGCTACGTCCGGACAACCCTAATACCAAGGAGAGTATTTATCCCCACATGATTTCTAATTAACAGAGATACTACGTAAAAACAAGTTAAAAACCTCCTCTGCCTATCTTCTAAAAAGTATCTACTAAAAGATCTGCATGGCTAAGTATTAAATGGTGCCTGAAAATAACATATGCAGGACCCATTAGTACTTTTTCATCTGCTGTTTGAAGTTGTGGGAGCTGGCACACACACACCATTCCCTGTTGTAGCACTTCCAGCTAGAAAAGGTAGCAATTCAGGGTCTCATCCACTTTAATTAGTACAGACGTTATATTTAAACATGCTGTAGGAATATGTGATCTCCATTATACTGACGCATGTTGTAGAACCACTATATTGGTGCACTTTTATTTTCAGTGGAGATCAGTGCTTGTCTAGCCCTGTGTGAATGCAATCTGCAAGGATGGAATTGGGAGTTGACGTATCTGTAGCGATGGTGGGAAGGACGTCTGTGTAATTATGGTGAGTAATCTGAACAAATTCATTGAGGTTGGATTAAAAAAACAGCACATTCTTGATTCAGATTAAAAATCATGATGACTTTCTCTGGAATGGAATCATTTAAAATACCATAAATACTGTATAGCAAAGGTCAACCGTCATGCCCTCCATTTACCCACAATTTATGTAAGTCAAGGATGTTAAACTTGTGGCCCTTTAATGAAAACTACAACACCCATGTCACCAGCATTCCTTGGCTGCAGGATACATCTGGAGGGCTGCAAGTTTGATTATCTCAGATGTAAGTTATGAACTGGTAAATGTAAATTTTGTAATTATTTAGCATCTTGAAATAGGAAAAGATAGATTAGGCAGCCACGGGAACTGCTAAAAACAAGGCTAGGCTGAGGCCACACTTGCAACGCACAGGAATTCTGGTGTGTTTTGCGTTGCGCGGGCATTTTTGCCATTTTTCGTTATGGAAACGCATGCGCACCAAAAATGGTGAACGCATTTGTTACCAAAATGCGAACGGACGCGCAATCGCATGCGCATCGGAAATCACAGGAAATTTTCCGCATTCCAGCCAATTCATCAAAAATCGTGGACGGCAATCGTGAGCGCCAAATGCGTGCACAAATGCATGAAAAACACACTAGTGTGGCCTCACCCTATTCTAACATCTAAGATCAATTGTTCAGGTATACAGACCGGCATGCAGGACACATGATGGTAGCAGGGAGGCGGGACGGATGAAGAAGAAACACCTGACGTGTTTCGTCTGCAGTGTTCTTTTCTTGTTCCGATCAGCTGCAGTGGAGGCCACTCCGGGAATGGCAGTCAGTGATTGGCCGGGACGTAACTGTCACAGCCAAGACTGACTGCCTTACCAAGAAGTGGAGCAGGAGTGGCAGAGCCGCACTGGGGATCTGAGCTTGTAAGTATGAGAGATATTGCTTGAAGCAGATTTAAATATTGTAAACAAATGAACTCTAGGTTTAGGGGGTCTTGTCTGCATGACATACTAATTTTTTCCTGAGGGGGGGGACATTCCCTATTAAGGCCTATTCAGTAACATGCACGTAAATTATTTCCATTTTGGAAATCTGTCAGGTCCTAGTAATTACTAACATAAAGTTCTACGGTCCACAGCTTCCACTGCACTCACCAGTTAATTTATTAATGTAATTCCAATCTAGTATACATAGATCTTCAAAGCTTCCCCCTGCAAGGTTTCAGATATCCCTATTTGGAAGGGATTCTCCCGCAGTCGGGGCTTAAAGCCATTCTAGGAATGGCCCTGGTAGCCCCGCCCCGAAAGCCCACTCTCTGTCCCTAACACTGCCATCCGTCTCTACCTGCCCTCTCTCCTCCTTGCCCCAACCTTACTCACCGTCTCCTTTCCCCCTCCACTCTGGCACCAGATAACCTGGCTGGGTCCATTAAACACATGCGGGTATTCAATAAAAGTTCTTATCGTTGTAAATGGTGCTAATTTTGCCCCACAGTCAGAACTCATTTAACATTTGAAAGCCAAATCTGGATTGGTTGGGCCAAAATTAGCACCATTTACACGATAAGAACTTTTATTGAAACCTGATGGGTATTTTAACATCCAGATCTTTGCAGACTGGTAAATCTGCTCACTTTAGTTTCCTTGCACCTACTTTCTAGCAGCACGTCATACAGAAGCTAATGTTAAAAAAAACAAAAAAAAACTCTGTTAAGCTCACCCAGCAACCAATCAGTTGTTACCTTAACTGGTCTATTGCACTTTGAGAAAATCTGATGGTTGCAGCAGATGAATAGCACAGAAAAACTATTGCACTTCTTATATTTATCATATTATTATGGCATTCGTTCCTTTTATGTTTTTAGAAAAAAGTAATTCAAACTGCTCTATTAACAACGGAGGATGCACCATTCTGACAGATGAAGCGAATAACAGTAGTCGTGTATGTAGCGTGGCCTTGGGCTACCAGCTTGCTGATGATCAACAATATGTGAACCACAGGTAACTCTCAGATGGTCAAATGCCTCCTTAATAATACAGCTATTTATTATTTTTGAGTGCAGGTTGTTTTATTTTCTCTATGGTGGTTCTGGGGCAGTCCATGAGAAGAGTAGGTGGGTCATAAGAGAACTGGCCGGGTAAAAAATTGGCTTCACATTTAAAAAATGTTGGAGGGTATGGGCATGGGTTGGTGTTTAATGTCGCAGCAGCTACATGTAAGGGCCCTTTAAATGCCCTTTAGTGTTTGGAGCATACAGTAGATTTATTTATTTCTAGTGGTTCGAGTTACGTATTATCGTAGGAAAGGGAGAGTTCACTATAGTCTCCTACACTGAAGAAGAATCTGACAGGTGTAGTGGACATGCAAACAAAACTTATGGGGGCCCCTATCCATGCTTATTAAGCAGACAGCCTGCAGGGTCTGCTCCCTCTGGTCACTATGCCCTGATTTATAGTTATGCTGGATATATAATCACATATCATTTATTTAAGAGTTAATATTTTGGGAAAAATTGAGTGACAGTTTATTTAACCTTGTTGTCCATTTAGTGAAATTACACACTTAATGAACAATGTGGTGTTTTAGGTCATTGTATTATCTAGCAATAAAATACCACGACGTGCAATGTGATATTGTTGGGCCAACAATATGCCATGTATGGGCGCTTTGTCGGCCAAATAGGCGTTTGGGGTCATTGCTCAATTCGCCAGGCAGATCATCAACAAGCCCCGACCGAAACATCTGTTCCGCCAACAAAGCGCCATACAAACATGTTGCGGCCAAACGGGGCTCATACATATTGTGTGTCACAGGTCCTTGTGGACTAAGGGGACAAACACATTAAACTGGCCCTAATTATCGTAGGAACTCTTGTGTGCAAATGGGCAGTGCTGTGGGTAGCTTTCTTATTTTTGAGTTTCATTCATGTTTACAAAAAGCTATATAATATATAATCATCTGCAAAATAAGTTTTATTACAAAAGTTTTGTAGCCTGCTGTTCCTACCAATGTCTGCTGTCAAGGACCCATAATCCAGCACTGCCACCACTGCTAGCTAGGACGGGGGCTGTATTTGCAAAAAGGGACTAGTCCCCGAGTGGGCAGTTTCCTTTACTTATTACACTCGAGTTCTGTTAATTACAACCATGGGAAACGGAGACCAGTCAGGAGTTTGAATCTCCCAACCCCACATGAGCAATGAAGGAATTTCACTGATACATCCATGTACATTACACTGTACATTACACTGTACATTTCACTGTACATTACACTGTACATTTCACTGTACATTACACTGAATTACATGTACATTACACTGGGGAGACACCCAGTGCAAGGTGCATGGAGCAGCCAGAGAGCTTGACATTATTAGGACCATAGAGGAAAAAACGGCTAATATAAAATTTAGTATTTTTATCTTATAAATCTATATCAAAAGTATCAAGATAAATTAGCAAAGTGCAAATATAATTATATAATCAGTGTGCAATAGTCAAGTACATCAGGCATGCTAGTATAGCAAGCCATACCCCACCTACACATATAAGTAAATCATACAGACTCCCATCCTCCCCATATACTTTCAGTCACAAAAGTCAGTGTCGTCCGTGAAGCAGTCAGGACATGAGTAGAGCGTTGAAAAAGCCCCTTGGAGCGAAACGCGTTTGGGGTGGCTCCCTCACCTATGGTCTCCTCACTATCTCTCTCGAAAATTTGGCATTGTCCATCTATCCTTAACTTGTTACTCTACTAATGTCCTGACTGCCGTGCACGGACGACACTGACTTTTGTGACTGATAAGTATATGGGGGGAGGGAGGAGGGGAGGGGGAGGTGGAGGAGGAGGAGGGAGGGGGGGGGAGGGGGGGGGGAGGAGAGGGGGGGGAGGGGGGAGAGGGAGGGAGGGGGGCGGGGGAGGATGCGGAAGTCGTAGAATTTACTTATAGTGTCAGGGTGGTAGGTTGCTATACTGAATGCCTGATGTAAACTGACTATTGACACTGATTATATAAATTATATTGCACTTTGTAAAGTTACCTTTGATACTTTTTGTTATCGATTTATAAGATAAATTAAATACTAAAATCAGAGACAAGCTGGTAAAAAGTCATTTTTCCAGAAAACCTGTTGCTTTACAGAGGGGTATACGACTGACGGGCACCTTCCCTTGTGGGGGGTGCATTTTATATTAGCCGTTTTTCCTCTATCTGTTTTTCTCCTAGTTATATTACTATTATTCATAGAGGTTGGCTTGATTATTTATGAGGTATTATTGTTTTCTGATAAAGTAATTTTGCCACAGGAGTGCTCCCACAGCCCCCCCCCCTTTTGTGTATAGCTGGCAGGTAGGTGTAATAGGAGGGAGAGGGCAAGTTTGGTAAGGTTCATGACTCCTACTGCCTGAAGTGACCTAAATAATCCTTCCCTAGGCTAATAGTGTAATAGCTATGGATGTACGGGAATGGTTGATGGATCAAATGCATATTCGAGCTCTTGATTAGGAAATGCTAAAACACGAAAAAATAGCTTTTTTTCCTAGGATGTATGAGAATGAGGAGAAACTTACTGCTAAAAGAGAATGCTGGGAGTTGTAGTTTTCAAACATGTGAAAGGTCAGTGAGAAATATGTGTTTATATGTTAGATTATTAGGGCAATGCTATTATAAAAACATTAGGCAACTTTTGTTATAATAAGGCTCTATTTCATTTTATATTTATACTCTGTAAGGAGTGTTTAGCACCACCACACCTTAAAGGGGACGTTCAGTGCAAATACATAAAAAGAACAGTAATTTTCAATCCCAATGAGCTTAACCTGCCCATTCAACATTTTGTCTGTGTAAAAATAAATGTAACCGAAATACTGACTTGAATACGGAACCTGAAATGGCAGCTCACTAATGTTAACAGCAGGGAAAAGCAAAGGGTATGAACTGATTTTTCCAAAATGATGCCTTCCCACCATTCTACATTTTATAGGTGGTTCTTTCTGATTTGAAGGAAAACTATAATGAAAATATTACTCAGAGGTGTGTGTGTAATTTGAAGATTAAGATGAGGCAGAGGAAGTAGCACTTATCATGGCCATAGACGCAGTGATATTATATTATCGCTTAATGTCAAAATGGACCAGTACAAAATTGATCCATCTATGGCTGCCTTTACTCTAGTTGTGTGTGTTGTTGCATGCCTTTAATCCAATACTTGATTTCCTAAGGCTCAGTATCCCCCTCCTCTTAACAGACACCTCCTTCCATCTGACCAGACTTTTAAAGGGCAAGTCCAGCCCTAAAATGAAAACTTGCATACAGGTAAATCACCTCCAAAACCCTAAACGGTAATAATTTGAAATCTGAAATATATAAGTCTAACCGGAGATCCTGCACAATGCCCTGTTGACCTTGTTTCTGCTTCATAGTTCTTCCAGTTAGCAACTGTCAGTTATGGATTTGACAGTTGACATCATAGCCAATAACTGAATGTTAAAGGACAATTATACTCCCCTTCCCTCCGCTCCTCTTCTTTGTTCATTAGCTTTTACCAAGGGCGAGGACCTGAACCGGCAAGGTCCTCACCCTTAGGTTCGCGTAACTTACTGCAGAGTCTTAGAGCAACACTGCTCTGGTAGGCTCTGCCCCCTCCTCCCTGTCGGTGACGAGGCCAATAGGAAGGCACGCTTGTTGCAGAGGACTTTTACCCAGGGTGAGGACCCAGGTGTGAGGACCTTGCCGGTTCAGGTCCTCACCCTGGGTAAAAGCTAATGAACAAAGAAGAGGAGCGGAGGGAAGGTGAGTATAATTGTCCTTTAATCGCCTATCTGCCTAGCATACCCAGGCTCAGTACAGGCTCGGTACATAATTTGCTCAGTTTCCATTAGGCATCCAGAAGCATAGCAGGCATACAGTAATGAATTCATAGGACAAAGTATGATACATCAACATATTTTAGAGGCCACTCTTTCTAAAAGATGTTCTTATGAGGGTGGAGTTGTCCTTGAAGGCAAGCATGCTCAGTAATCACTTTAAGCAGCATTAGAAGAGGGAATTTCCCATCATGCAATTCATACACAACCAGAGCAAAGGTGGCCATAAATGGATCGAAAGTGTCATTATCCTGATCCTATTTGATCTTCTGTATACAGCAGAAACATTTATCTGAAATGTAAGATATTTCAGAAAGGTTATCAAAAGAAATAAGGGGGAGTGATAGCAAGAATTTTAGTTTTTTAGTACTGAGCAATTTTACATTTCTGTTTAGTAAAGATGTCCATTAAAGGGAAACTAAATCTTTCAAACAAAACTGAATCAGAAGACAGAGCAATTTGATTTTAAATGGTTTATATTTGTATCTTTTGGATCCAGTGTGTAAGAATGAGAAATGCAAAAGTTTGCTAATCGTAATTGAAGTAAAACAAATTTAAAAAGGTTAGACGTTAGGACCTCCCAGACTGGGGTTACCTTGATGTGGTTGGAAGGCTTTTCAATCATGTGAAATCACAGTAAATGTATACTAAAAACCCCTTTGTTTATAAAGTATGCCAGTGTGCAGATAATATGATATTGTATGGGGCCTAGGAATGTGCATTGATTATCTTTTCTATGTTTCTATAAAATGTTTGACCATATCAGTACCACTTCCACTAAATGTAGTTGTAAATTAGCCTAACTGGAGTGCCTGGTCAGCCTCCATGTGGTAATAGCACCCCCAACACGCCCCTTTTACGGGAAGTCCTATGCCTTTAATATAAAGCACTGGGTGGCCTCTTCCCTCATTTTAAAAAGCCAAAGGCCTGGGGGGGGTGGGGGGGGAGGAGGAATGAGAGAGCCTGTTATATGGATCCAGTGTGTAAGAATTAGAAATGCAAAAGTTTGCTAATCGTAATTGAAGTAAAATAAATTTAAAAAGGTTAGAAGTTAGGACCTTCCAGACGTTACCTTGACGTGTTTGGAAGGCTTTTCATTCATGTGATCACAGTTATGTATACTAAAACACCTTTGTTTATAAAGTATGCCAGTGTGCAGTTTATATGATATTGTATGGTGCCTACGAATGTGCATTGATTATCTTTTTTATGTTTGTATATTTGTATCTTTGACCATACAGCCACACTCACACTTTAAAGGGACAGTTCAGTGGAAATTATCAATATTTGTTTAATTGTTAGTTTGTGTAATGCCTTCTTAGTTATTCTACATATTCTCTCCCATTTTGAAAAATCAGTTGATTTCATACCCTTTGCTGTTCCCTGCTGTTGACATTAGTGAGCTGACATTTCAGGTTCTAACGGGCCTTCTTCTTCCCAGGATTGAGGAATGTTCTCAACAGTAAATTCTACTGATTGGCTGTTGGATGGGTCAAAGATGCTCAGATCTCTACTGAGCAACTGAATCAACCCAGGTGCTGGGTCATGGGCAAGACCATAACGGTACCTACTAGGGGTCCTGCAAACAGGAAGTCAGTATTTAGGTTGCATTTATTTATACACAGACAAAATGCTGAATTGGCAGATTAAGGTCATTGGGATTAAAAAATACTGCTCTTTTTTCTGAAAAGTACATGTATTTCCACTGAACTTCCCCTTTAAGTCAATAAATGTTAGCCCAGTACTAGGTACTGCAGGAAATAGAGAAAATAAAATGTGGCATGCCGAGAGGTAACAGCACAATTGTAGTTGCAAAAAGGTGCTCTTTATTTGAGAAAAACACAATAGGTACTTGCAGGAGTTTGGTACAGCAGGTCACCACCCACTAGAGGTGGAGCATGTGACTGAGGTCAGGATGTGTGGCCTGTACACATACACAGAAGGTATACTGGAAAGCAAAATATATGGTGACACAGACAGTTACCTAATCCAAGTAACTCTACAGGTAAATGCTATGTAATGCAGTTTGGTGAATGGCGTTTGCTGAAATTGTATGTAATTGTTACAAGTAAGACATTTCCCTGCCAGACATTTTGTCTTTTTTTATATTTCTAGGAAAGTGATACCATTATATGCCAGTATACTGAAAATCAGCACGGTTTTGAATATATCTCTTGAAATCAACCCAGAAGATATTAGTATGACAAATGAAGGTATTAATAAATGCAAAGTTAAAGCAAAAAGGTCTTACTTTATGTAGTTATTTAGCAGGTAGATCACTAAAAACAGAATTACAATAGAACATTGGATTTTTTGGTTCACAACGTACCTTTTTGTGGCAACTTAACTTCTCCATTTTCTTTCTTGATTTCATCCATTAATTTAATCTTTTTTTTTTCCTTTATTTTTTCCTTATCTTTCATTTTGCTTTCGTCTAAAAAAAAAAAAAATATATATCTTAAGTCATCGAAGCTGGTGTTTAAATTAGAAAACTATAGCTCTACTGAAATATTGCACTTAAGGTGCTAACCTCAGCAAGGTCTGAGGCACGCTCAGTAGAGCCCTTCCCCCCTCTCTCTCCCTCCCGATCACTCTGTGGCTGGCAATTATCTAACTATAAATGCTTTTGCCACCATGCAGGGGATACCCTCCCACCCCCAACCGCTCCCTGTGTAACCCCCAACCCCCAAGTGTAAAAGTGCTTCCAGTCTCTACTTACAAGTCCTCGTTCCTGCCCTGTTCTACACTGAAGGCAGCCGCGGCTGTGATTGGCTGCCTCTCAGCCAATCCCAGCCACAGCTGCCGATCCGGTCCCCTGCTTGCGGTTTTGGCGGGCAGGAAAGCTGGACCAGAACAGCGCAGTATCGAGGAGGTGTAAGTAAAGATTGGATGCGCTTTTACACTTATGAATAGAGCGGTTGGGGGTGGGAGGGTATCCCCTGCATGGTGCCAAAAGTTTTTTTATAAGGCTGGACATGCCCTTTAAGCAACGGATTGTGTTTATTGTAAAGAAAGCGTTTACCCATGTGTAGCTTCTAAAAATATATATATCGTTTTGGGGGGCATTTGAGAGGTGTTTGTTTTATATCGCTTTTTTCAAGCTAAATTGACTTTTTTATTGATTTATACATTTATAACTTTTAATCATCTTTTTTTCTTAATATTTTTCAGAAAATCTAAAATAGTGAAGTCTATCCCACACATACATGTGAAACAATGGCATCATTATGTATATTCCAATCATATGTAGTTTTTTTGATTGTTTCCCAGGTAAGGGGGTTTTAGTCCAAAAAAAATTAGGCCGCAAAATTACAGTACACTATTTTGAAAGCCCATTTCCTAACCTGAAGATAATCTTTTAAGCTAAATGAATGCCCACATGTCCTCTGACACTATTGTTGAAAAATGCACAAGAGTTTATTGTAAGGCCCATTAATATTTGTATAGTTATACATCCCCCATGCAAGCACCTTTTCTCCAGTCTAATCTGTCTGTATAATCAAGACTCTCCTTTCCCCTTACACGAATGCTTACCATTCCAATTATGTCCCATGCACTTAAGAGCACACACAGCCACAAAGTTATGTATTGGCTCCCTTGGAGGCTATTTGCGGACCGTGCCTGTGTGCACTGATTTGTGACATGTAGAAGATTGATATTTAGGGAGAATTTTATTTGTATTGGATGTTTGTTCCTATTTTCTAAGTTTTAGACCTGACTGTGGGACTCAGGAATTAGTCCCTGCAATCGGGACAATCCCATCCAAATAGGGACACCTAGCAACCCTGTCCAGAAGGTACTCAAGCATGCTCTGTGCAGCCGATTCCCCCCCTCTCCTAACCATCCAGATCCATCTTCTATGCCGCTTTAGTTTTAGGTGTAATCCTTTCTCTGTAGTGTAGCTTCCCTCCTCCCAATCCTAACCGCATGGTGTATTTGTAAAAAAAATAGATAACTTACCAGCCTTCATTCCAGCTGCATTTTCAATAGCCGGCAGCCGTGTCTGTGATTGGCTGCAAGGCGCCACTTCAGCCCTTAATGTTACTTCCTTTGCGGAAGTAATATTACAGATAGAGGCCGCAGGAATGAAGGCTGGTAAGCAAGTTATCTCTCAACTTTTCTTACAATGGGTTACAATAGGGTTAGGGTTGGGGGGGGAAGCTACACTACAAAAATAACTATGCATTTTAGGGTGGCCATACCCTTTAAAGAAAATCTGTTAAAAAGTGCAAATTTCTAAAAAGAACTGCGTGCAGAATTCTGCAATAATAATTTGTAGGAGTATTTCTGAATTTGGATATATTTTAGTTTTCAAGTTAAACACCCCTCAAACTACAAAGCTGGTATTACTGTGTTCCCCTTTTCACTGGTTATTCCTAATAAAACACAATAAAAAATCCCACCTGAATCACTTCACTCCGGTATCTCCTTTTCAAACCCCACAGACTCTGATCTGGCCTCAGTATCCCGGCTCTCTCACCAACCCACAGCCAATAACCCAGTGAACATCATATACTATAACCTACTGGCTGCTAGCCAAAAGTCTTGGGCATGGCAATCATAACCCAGCTGCCAAAATACCATGCAAAATTGTTTAACACAAAGACACTAGATGATGGCACATTTACAGGGTTATTCAATAAAAGATCTTATCGTTTAAAATGGTGCTAATTTTGCCCCAACCAATCAGATGTTAGCTTTCAAATGATAAATAAGATCTGATTGGTTGGGGCAAAAGTAGCACCATTTTAAACGATAAGAACTTTTATTGAATCTCCCGGTTAGTTTTTCCCTCCCACCACAATCAAAGTTGGCAAATCACCCTAGAGTCCTGCACAGTATTCCTTGGCTGTAGAGTGAATGTTGGGAGTTGTAGTTTTTAAAGGGCATGTCCACCCCCAAAACTACACTCTCCCCCACTACTGGCCCTACTGTGCAAAGTTTAAAAATCCTTACCTTACCTCTCTGCTCCAAATGGTTCTCCAGCAATATCTGCCCAAAGTCCTATAAAATGAAGACCAGGAGCCAGGCAGAGCGTGAAACTGTTAGAGAGATAAGGGACCGAGGACAAATCCTCCAGTCCCCACAAAATGGCACTACCATTTGCAGTAAGCTAATAAAATTACGATTTATTGGACTCACAAAGTAAAATCAACACACCCACTATACAAAGAAGCTAAAACCAATACAAAAACTGGGCGTCCCAGTATACCAATACAGGACCAACTGTCTGAATCCTGCCGGGTATATACTTGTACCTTAAGTCATAGGAGATATTGGGACATACCCGGATATATCTCTCTTTTTATAAAATTAACTTGGCTGTTTTGATCTTTGGTGGTCTGGACTTTGATTAATGCAAGTATGTTATGGAGGGAATGCCATTTCCGTAAGCGACACTCACACTCAATATAATTGTTGATATTTGTACGATTGATAATAGCTTAATGTCTATATCTCTTTAAGGCACCTTTAATAAGCTCCAGGTGATATACCCTTTAGACTATGGCTATTTAAGTGAACTTTGAGCTGCGAATCATGTGACCCTGATGAAGCCGGAGCAGTATTGGCATGACGGCAAAACACGTGTAGGTCCGGGAAGGCTTCTGTAGTTTGTTACCTTGTCTCACTCCCTGGCGGGCGGCGTTTGATTGAATGGACGGTGGATACCTTTGGCTACCTAGGATTAGAAGTGACTACCTACCTGGAGTGAGGCGCTGGATTCCGTTGGTTGAGTGAAGAGTGTGGTCCGTCCGTGAGGAGGGGAGACCAGTCGGACTTGGCTTCTCACAGTAAGTCCCGATTGGATGCATCTCAGCTCTTTCCAATTGGAGGGGAGGTTAGAGACTAACTACGGAAGACCGTTGGTCCTGTATTGGTATACCAGGGACGCCCGGTTTTTGTATTGGTTTTAGCTTCATTGTATAGTGGGTGTGTTGATTTTACTTTGTGAATCCAATAAATCGTAATTTTATTAGCTTACTGCATGTGGTAGTGTCATTTTGTGGGGGACTGGAGGATTTGTCCTCGGTCCCTTATCTCTCTATTTATTTATGTAGTTTAGCCCCCTGAGCACCACTTTAAGAGAGTGACCCACAGCAGAGTCCGAAGTTGTGTACCTTCCTACCTCTATTTTTGAGAGCGTGAAATTGTTTCCGCTTCTTAGGTGTCCACAGACACCTTTACAGGCCCAGTAAAGCCCAAGATTTAAATACAAATTGTGTAATAAGCCCAGAAGAAACCCATAACTAGAACTACGAAGAAAGTTGATTAAAACATTATATTAACTTGATCAATCAGCAAAACAATTTACTGTGGGAGGGGACATGCTGTGGTACAGCAGAAAACACCCTTTACAGATACAATATTCTCCCCGTGGGACTACAATACAATATGGATCATATCAATAGGATTAATTTTAGCAATATAAAACTACAAATGTCTCAGGTTGCGTTACACTAAAACTATGTTGGTCTGAAAAAATAAAATCACAATTCCCTAACCCCTTACCTTAATCCTTGCCCCAAACCTCCTCCTAGCGAAGACTATTTAAGCCAGGATTTCTGACACTATATCGAGGGTGTTTACTGTCTATATAGAGATGTAAAACTACCAATGGCTCATTTCACCTATCCAGACCCAGCAGACTGGTCTGCTTGTATAGAGGAAGAGGAACCTTACTAGGGCTGGACAAATCATCCAACCATCCAGCAAATTCATACCACCCAATGTCCCATGACTGACATGTGACCCACCCCCTTTCACCCTAGCTCCACCCATTACACAAATACTACTAAAAGGAATTGAACATTCAAAAAAATGACTTTGCCTCACTTCAATCTTATAAATGAATACATGTAAGCAGCAGGTTGTCCTGCTGTATTATTCAATCCAGTATTATTTGTTTTGCTCAAGCTCAGTCCCCCTGCAAGACTATCTGTATGGGCAAGCATGCTCAGTAATCCCTATGAGGTATCATTGGTAGAGGGAATTTCCAACCATGCAGTTCACGTACCAACTGTCACCATTCCAGCTACAGCAAAACTATAACATAACAGAAGAGTTTATGATAATGATGAACTTGATAGATAGCTGAAATGTTAAGTCCCCCCATAATCGTCATTTTGAGCAATCCGATAAATTAGATTGGATGTTGAGCAGTTTATCAAAAAACAAGGGGAAATCTGTGGAAAGATAAATAGATCTAAGTTTCCCAGGGCCAGCAGACTTCCCCATTACCATTTAGTTTCCCAGGGCCGGCAGACTTCCATATTACCATTAAGTTTCCCAGGGCCAGCAGACTTTTCCATTACCATTAAAGCATAAGTACACTCTAAAATTAAAGTTCAGTGTAATTTGAAGCAGCAGCTTAAACTAATCAGAGGTATTTCAGACCATTATTCCCTTCTCCTAAACATTACTCAGACGCTATTGTACGTAGCTGAAAGTAGAAGCTCAACCCATTTTGGCTAAAACCCTATATATGAACATCTAGATGACTTTACACAATTCAATACCTCCATGAATAACTGAAATCTGGTATGGGAAACATGTAATGCATATATGCGGGGTCAACTACACTCCCCTATATCCAATGTATACCCCAACAGGAGAAAAATATGTTAATGGCACAAACAGAGAGAACATATTCAATATGGAACTGCAACAACACAAACGGCCTGGCTCCAAACCCAACCCAGGGCTGGACAAATCATGCAATTATTTAAGAGCCAGCTCTAAAAAGTTAGGAGTGACCCACCCCTTTCCAAACTAGCTCCACCCAGTCCCATTTAGCCCCAACCATTACACAAATACTACTAACTTAAAGGAATTGTACATGGAAAACATTGCTTTGCCTCATTTCAATCTATAAATGAATACATTTTTCTGAAGCTCAGTCAGTCCCCCAACTAGACTATCTGTGTGGGCAAGCATGTTCAGTAATCTCTGTGAGGCATCAATGGTAGAGGGAATTTCCAACCTTGCTGTTCATGTACCAACTGTCATCATTCTAGCTACAGCAAAACTATAGCATAGCAGATTAGTTCGATACCAAGGAACTTGATTGACATCTGAAATGTTAAGCCCCCCCATACACACAATCGTTATTTTAAGCGATCTGATAAAATTAGATTGGTTCAAAATATTGATCAGATGTATGTTTTTTTTGATCGCCCACTTGTCGAGCAATTTATTGGAAAAACAAGGGGATATCTGTGGAAAGATTGGAGCCTCAAAGTGGTTCAAGCGGTTCTTTCCACAGACAGAGAGATATAGAGAAAAGGATAGATGGACAGACAATTTGAGATGTTTGGGGGAGTTTGAGTGAGCTCCCCACTAGAACTTAAGTTTCCCAGTGCCAGCAAACTTTTCCAATGTCAGCACTTTCCCATTACCAGTAACATTCCCAATGCCAGCAGACTTTCCCATTACCATTCAATTTCCCAGTGCCAGCAGACTTTCCTATTACCAGTTACCGTACTTTCCCAGTGGCAGCAGACTTTGCCATACAGCTTTTATTTCCCGGTGTTTGAACTGCTCTCCTGTATGTTTTAGCTGAGCTCCTATTTCCCCTCCCTTCACCTGGTTTGCAACATTGTTGCAGAGTAGGGTGTGATGAACTCTGCCCAGCCTATTCAGCAACAATTTCGCAAACGTTTTACATACAGAAGATAGTGAAAGGGAGGGGGAATGGGAGCTTAGCTAAAACAAACGAGAGCAGTTCTAAGGGCTCGTTCACACTACATCAGTTTGTATCCGTTTTTCAAACGCAGGTGCGTTTAAAAAAATGGAGACAGTAAAACCCCATAGTATTTCATAATATTGTTCACACCTGCTGCGTTATAATACGTTCCGTTCCAGTCAGTTTAAAAACCGCACTGCATGCAGCATTTCCGTACTTTTTTCATGCATTTTCTATAGAAATCTATGGAATACACATTGTTAAAAAATGGATACAAATGTATGCAAAAAATGGATACAAACTGACAGAAACACATGGTGTGCGTTTGTCAGTTTCTTGTGTGAACAAGCCACAGTGGGAAATGAAAGCTGCTACCCGATTTTTAACTCCCAGACGCTAGTAAACAATTTTCAGTCGCCATGGCAACCAGGATTTGTCCAGCCCTGCCCAACACCAATATAATAACACGATAGTCAAAAATGCCAAACAATTTTTCACTAGACAAACCTTTTTTTGAACACAGGGGGACACTGCCAAACTCTTAAATGTCCTCATTAAAGACCAATCATCAACAAACACTAGTCTTTCAATCCAAACTACACAAGGAACCCTAACCTACTCTACCCCCCCAGATACGAACATAATTTGCAAATTTCTACGGCAACCTATAAAAATCCCGGCATACACACTGGGAAATTCTTGAAAATCTCAAACAACTTGACTTCCCAAACCTAAAACCAGAACACAGACAAGCAATAGAATCTCATTTAACGCTAGAAGAAATTCAAGAAGCAATAAACGGTATGCCAAATAATAAATAAAGCCCATGGCCCAGATAGCTTACCGATTGAAATGTATAAAAGATATCAAACGCAGCTATTGCACCAATGTTAGACATGTTTAAACATGCACATGACACCGAACTTCTATCACCATCACGATACATGGCAACAGTTGTAGTACTACCTAAACCAGGTAAAAACCCAACGGAGTGTGTGTTGTATAGACTGATCTCACTCCTAAATTCTGACTACAAAACACTAGCTAAAGCCCTGGCACAAAGAATAAGTGGGTGATCTATAATTAAGGAAACAGCAAAAAGCGAGGGTAGCACTCCAAATAAAACTTTAATTATTGTAGACCACACAACATATCACAATGTTTCGGGGGGAAAACTTGCCCCCTTCCTCAGGTGATCAAGGTCTCCAACTCAGGCCAACATGAGAAACGCCTAGGGATACATGCTGATAATTTAATGTTCCTTGATAACCGACATGTATACACACCAATATCATTATATGCACACAGTACTATGCAAAATATAATTTCATGCACGAGATTACTGTGCACACTGTATTGTTTGTATAATCCTAATATATTGGTTTATAAATAAACTTTTTAAAAGTGCAAAATTCTGTTATCTTACAGTACACTTTGCTTTGGGAAAAAAATTGTGTAATTAACAGTGGTTCTCAATTTTTCAGATTGTGGCGCACTTGGCAACGCAAATTTTTCTCGAGGCATGCCTGTGTGTTTTAATGTGGGAGTAAATGTAATTACCCATATTTTTCGAAAATTTACAGTACATATTATATTCAAATCAATAGTGATATTGTCACACTATATTGCCTATGTTGTAATTTTATCATAATGAAATTTATATTATGGTAAAAATATTTCCACTACCAATTCTGAGTCACACCAGTGTGCTCTGGCACACCCTTTGAGAAACCCAGGTATAATATTCCCTATTTACTGCAGGGTTTCCTAATGTAAACCTTAACACTTCTACTGGAAGACAGTAACACTATTTTGAAAGCCCATTTCCTAACCTTTTCTTCTAATCTTAAAGAATGCCCTCCTCCGACAATATTGTGAAGAAAATGCACCAGAGAGTAATGTAAGGCCCATTAATATTTGTATAAAAGTGATCATACTCCGTGCAAGCAAAGTTTCTCCAGTGTAATCTGTCTGCATATTCAAGCCTCGCCTATCCCCTTATTAATTTAGCTGCCCTTATCTGAACACTTTTAGTATAGTATTTGAGAATGAATAAAGATATACTTTCCATTTATACATAAGATGTCCCATTTATACATAGGTTTCCAAACCTGCACTGCATATTACTTAAAGGATAAGTACACTCAAAAAACAAATTAAGTTTAAATGGAAACTGTATCCCTAACTAACCTTTTCCCACATTTCATGCACTGCACCACGTTTTCGTGGACCATACAATCATTTTTTTTGCGAACCGCATGTGCAACTTTGCGTGGATTTCAGAGCAAGCAGATGTTAATGTTGCTACATTAATTCAATCAAGTATTTGCTTGCTCAAGCTCAGTCCCCCAGCTAGACTATCTGTGAGGGCAAACATGCTCATTGGGAGAGGGAATTTCCCACAATGCAGTTCATGTGCCAACTATTACTATTTCAGCTACAGCAAAACTATGCATAATAGAAGAGTTTGATTCTAAGGAACTTGAATGACAGCTGAAATGTTACAGGGGAATGTTCAGTGGAAAATATTTTTACAAATTCTTAGTTTATATTATGCATACCTAGTTATTCTACATATTCTCTATTTTAGAAAATCAGTCTGGAGGACTGGTATCACCTTTATAGCACTTTTGTTATTTTTCAATTCAATTTTTATTACAATTTTTTTATTCAAAAGGGCTACCCTATAAAGAAAATCAGTCGAAATTATAGCCCTTGCTATTCCCTAAATCAACCCAGGCACTGGGTCAAGAGCAAGACCACAAACGGTCCCTATTATGTGAAGCATTTATTTATAAACAGACAAAAAAATGAATGGGCAGGTTTAGGTGATTAGGATGGGAAAATACTGCTCTTTTGTCTTAAAAGTATATGTATTTTCATTGAAATTCCCCTTTAAGTCCCCATACATGCGATCGATATTTTGAGCAATCCGATAAATTTGATTGGATTGCTTAAAATATTGATCCCGTGCATGTCATTTTTCTGAGCGACCACTTGACTATGTTAAGCAGTTTATCGAAAAAACAAGGGGAAATCTGTGGAAAGATTGTGTGAACATTGGAAGGTAAAAAAATGCTGGAGCTAAAGATATTAGACGAATATCTACTCTACTCTCTTAGTAGTATATGGGCACCTTTACGCTTTCAGTGCCAGCATACTTTCCTATTAACATCAACTTTACTTGCTCTAGCATATTGAAGTGGCAGGATATGAAGGCAATAATTACACTTCGATATCTGGTTAATATATCTAATGTGCAGAATCAGTTGGGGACATTTTAGCTTTCTCCTTTGTCTTAACTCAATTTTATTTTTAGTCTGAACTAAATGCATGGTACTCATTCCTTAGATCACCATATACCCAATTTATTAACCTTATACCAACAGGAAAACATTTAGGAAGCGATAGTTAAAATGTTTGCAGCATTTGAGGGCCAAAATAATTTCCACAAAATGACGCAATACAGGATTTACTAGAAAGCATCAATATACAACAAAGGTAATTTTGCACTGCTGTTCATTAAAATAGTGTTAACCATGGAAGCTGCACATAACAAATCCTGTATGTTGTGTGCGCCTTGATATGGTGTCAAACACCAATGTGAACAAGATTACTTGCATTGACAACTACACATTATGACAATGATTCATGGAGACATACCCCCTTTATCAGGTGTTGTACTAATCACATGATGAAGGGGCATGTCTTCCTTAAAAGTTGTGATAATGTGTAGCTGCTAATAAAATTGATATGCGACACTCTACCATATTGTGTACCCAATAGGCATATGTCCTTTTGGTATAAGAGTTTAAGTATATATATATATATATATATATATATATATATTTTTTATTTTATTTTTTCATTCATGTGATTATTATTGTAGATTTATATAGCGCCAACATCATCCGTAGAGCTTTACGATTACATGTATACATTCACATCAGGCCCGAAGTGCCCGAAGGAAACCCACGCAAGACATTAGTGCTAACCACTGAGCCACCCAGGTGTGATCACAGTAATATATACGAAATATATACATTACACAACTTTGTTTATACTGTATGCCAGTGTGCAGATAACATGATATTGTATGGGGCCTAGAAATGTGCATTATCTTTACTATGGTTGTATATATATTTTCTTGTAAGGGTTCCATGTGATATTAACGTATTTTTCGTACTGTGATATTAATGTATAGTTCCATAAGTAAACAACAGTTAAGAAACATTGACATAGGTTGGGAAACACCGATAGGATTGAGAGTTCTGCAGGATGAGAGGCAGTCCCCGCCCCCCTTGCCAACTGTTTTTCAACTACACTCAGCATCACCCCCTTTCAATGGTTGGGAGAAGGTGAACTGTCCAGAACCTAACCACACAAATGGCAGACAAAATAGAATAATAACCATAGAGGGAAACACAATCACAATAACCATATCAAACTGTCAGTTACAAGGCATTACTTTCAACATCTGGGCACCTGGGTACCCATTGTATACAGTAAAATGGCCCAAAACGCCAAGTCGAAATGACATCACAGCTGTTTACGTTCAAAGAACTAGTGGACAGGGAGCACAATGAAAGACATAAAGGGCAATAGGACGGGGCAATGCGTGACATGGAGTAGGGATCGGGTACTCACTATTGACAGTGGTTACTGGTGATGGAGACACCACACAGGGAATCCCCGCACCTTTCACCTGCCCATTTTCCTCTCCATTACTCTCCCGCCGCCTCTTCCTCTCCTTGTCCCTTTTCTCTTTGGCTTTTCTCGGTTCATCAGTGTGTGGAGCGAGACCCAGACTACCGCCGCTGGTTCCTTGGGTGAAGCTCCATGTTACAGAGCTGCTATGGCGCGGTCCACCCTTACCGTTCCCGCCTCCTCCCTCACCGTTCACACGCTTAGGTTTGAGACACTTGTCTTCAGTCCTAATTCTCTTTGGCGGAAGTAAATCCACTGAGGCAGATGAAGAAAGCAACGGTGTCGACTTGACCACAATGAGATCTCTGGGTTTTGATGTCTGTTCCTGTTTATCTGTTGGCACAGCAGCTATATTATTCCAAAGCTCCGCCATTTTGGGCTCCTGTTATGCCCTGACTCCGCCGCCGAACTGCCAGAGGTTTGGTGGGCGGAGTTCCAGCGGCTGCCCAATAACATTACAAGGTTGAAGCTAGCCAGTGAGGACGTTAACCAATCACGTTACAGATCAGGTGGGCAGGTACAATGACGTAAAATAGAAATCAAGAGACTCATGGGAACGGGGTTCCATTTTGTTAGAATAGCTGTGGAGGGTGCGTGAGTGTGTGGTGGAGCTGTTGAGAGCAGGATGGCGGAAAGTGTGCGAGTAAAGGGGGTGTGTGATTGACGGTTTTACTCTGTACAGCTCGTGTTATTAATTGAACACGGAAATCATTCCCTTCTCACTGCTTTACCTCTTCGTGTTGTGTGGAACAGACAGATCCGTTCAGATACATGGCGCCTATTGCAGATTTCCTCATTAATAATTTTAGAGCAGTGATGGCGAACATTGGCACTCCGGATGTTTGTAAACTATAACTCCCAGCTTGCTGCATTTAATGTTGGACATTGATGCAGCAATACAATTGGTCCATACTGTGTATTGGCGGATTATTGCTCCACGTACTGTGCCCTTTGTCAAAATTGGACTGATCGTATAAGGCCGATTTCTCTGTCGGAATGGGCAAGACTTTAGGCCAATTGTATCGCCGTGTCTATGGCCACCCAAAGGCAGACTGTTTTAGGCAGCAGGAAGGTGACAGGTTTTATTCTGCACATGTCAATAGATATTCAAACCTGGTTTCGAATCGGATCAGTTACCTAAGTTCCGACGGAACGTTTGGAGTTACTAATAATTTTCAGAAAGTGTTATTGAATTTCAGAAAGTATGGAAATCGAAAACTTAAGAACAAGGGAATTGTTGAAAATGATCCAGCTACATGATTTAGAATCAATCACAGCAGTGCCAACCCCCAGGGTATAAAAGGCAGTGTTTTGTTAGTGTGGGCCATATTTATAAAGCACTAGTATTGCTTTAACGATAATACATTTTTCGTACAATTGCTACCACATGGTATTGTATGTCCAAGTGGTTCAACATGTACGACTGCGAATGTAGATTATGGCAGTGGTCATACTTTTATGAAAAGTGATACCATTTTTTTTAATATGTGTTTTAATCCTGTGTTGGAGAGTTAAAGGGTGTGTCCATTTCCCAAAGGAAAATTTGTCAGTCTGCAGGAAATCACTATAACCCTTGACCTTGCAAGGCTTACAGCTTTCAAAAACCTCCCCAAATGTACTTGCCAGCCTTGGTTCCCTCTCTGCATTCTCTCTTTCGTGCCTTTTCGGTGCAGGAAGGACAAGCAGAAGGGGCTCGACCGGCATCCGCTCTTGTGATTGGCTAAGGCGCAATGCAATGTCATTCTTCTGGGGCCCAGCCTGCCTGGCTTTACAACAATGGTAACAAACTGCTGTGGGCCTGCTTCTTTACTATGTGATGCTGCAAATAAATGGTTCCCCATCACTCAGTTTCCCTTGCAGGATGAATACTCTAAAGGTAAAGATGCTAGTGTGGTTTGTACTTTGTCCAAGCCTGTCTGGCTTTGCAACAATGGTGGCAAACTGCAGTGGGCCTACTTCGGTACTTTGTGGTGCTACAACTAATTAGGTGTGCAGTAAATTAAAAACCATGTTTTTTATGAAGAAATATTTTACTAAATAAAATGGAAAAAAACAAATAAATAAAAGAAATAAAAATATTGTTGCCCGCATAAGAACTAAAATTATTATTATTATTCTCTTTTAAGGGTTAGGTTTGTTTTCAGTCTGCGTTTTTTGGAAAAAATTTTTTTTGTTCCCACAGACTATTATAAAAGTGCAATTCTGACACACATGGACCAAAAGTCGTGCATGCATGCGGATAAAAAGGACTGCTGATTCTCACGATTTCTATTATATTTTAAATTGCATTGCGATTTGCAAAACGGAACACAAAGCACAGTGGGACCTAGCCGTTTGAAAATAAATGTCCCTCTTCATGTGGTCAACCTGTCCTAATTTTCTTTTCTGTCCATCCCTTGGGCTGCTAGAGGATGTGGTGTGGAGAATCCAACAAGCATTCTTAACACTGGTGGTGGTGTAACCGGTGCTGAGGAGAAGAGGATAGAGGCAAAGATAATGCCGAATTCACTATCCCTAACAAATTTTCCTCGTCTTCAAGTTTATATAAAAAAAACACAAAAAAACAGAATAATAAGACAGTGGCTGCTTTTTACCGCCCCGCTATATTAACTAACATAGTTAATGGCTGGGGTTTAAGGCCCTGTAAATGTGCTTTACACACAAAAGATTCTCTCGCAATCATTTACGGTATGTGGTTTACAAAAAGTGCAGTTAAAATGGTCTTGGATTTTTTTTTATGTTCAACACAAAATTGGGCCACTATCTTCAGCTCAGACCACCTGAAGAATAGGCCTATTCAAGACTCAATAGTAGGTCATAAGACAGTGGGATAGAACTGGGAATAGTAATCAAGATCCAAAAACTAGTTTGATGGCAATTTCGAGAAGTACCAAATCTACAGGGCCAATTTCAAGAAACATTGAACTATTTTCATGGTTCTGCATTGAACATCGCCACCGTAGATGCGAACGGGAAGAGAGTTTGTTTTAAGTAGGTTCTGGTTACTTGTAAGTGTTCCCAGACCAATTCCCTGGTCCCCGAGTCATTTACTACTTATTTATTGCTATATATACCTTATATTGAATTTTTGGAAAGTGAACAACTGAACGTAATTTGCCAGTTTTGAAACATCTATACCTGTTAATCCTACACTGTTAGCTCAACTTGGAACCATAGATTGCAGTTAATTCATTGGCCTGAAATTAGTATAAAGCTAACATACTATTCAATAAATAATTAACTGTTATAGTGGCCAAACATTTGTTAGCTGTTACAGTAGATTCACCTTTTAATGTTAACTGCCCCAATGATTCCTACCTGCCAACATTTCCTGGCAAGATAACATTACGATCCATTTTATGATTGTAACTGCAAAAAGTGACTGGTGTGCAGAAAATTGGCAAGTTTTATACAAATATAAAGCAAAATATAAAAGTTAAAGGTTTTTAAATGTTACCTTTTTTTGACATTTAACCCAAAAATCTAGTGAAATCTCTGGAAGTTACAACAGTCTGCAGGGGCAGATTTACACCTTGGAAACCTGTAGGCACACAAAGCCTGGTGCTTTTAGCCAGACCCTTAAATGCAGACTGCACCCATTTTCTATTTTTGGGGGGAGATTGACAGCCACCCTTACAACCACAGGTGCCCCTAGGCATGTGCCTACTATAAATCCTGGCCTGACAGCAGGGGTGTATCTAGGGTCTAAGAAGATCAGGAGCACTTTTGGGCACTCCTTTTTTTTAGGTCACGCTCCTTTCTCTGCCAAATTAGGCCACACCCACTGTGCTTAATAGAGATGGCCAAAAAAACACAGACAGACAGATAGATAACCACAAACATAGACACACAGCCTGATAGTGATAAACAGACAGAAAGACAGTGAAATAGACAGACAGAGATAGAGATCAGAGAGTTGGACAGAGAGACACAAATTAATGACACAAAGGCACAGTAAACTGGCAATTTCATTATATACTGGTAGCAATTTGGTCATTTTAAACTTACTGCATCTAACTGTTATCTATCTAACTCTATCTATATACCTAATTCTGCTGTCTATGTCTATCTATCTAACTCTGCTATCTAACTCTGCTATCTATAGTATAGTATAGTATTTGAGGTTGAATAAAGACATACGTCCATCCAGTCCAACCCATCTAGCAATATCCTCATTTCCTGCCTAACTGTTGATCCAGAGGAAGGCAAAAAAAACCCACCAAATTTATGAAGGGGGAAAAAATTCCTTCCTGACTCCAAGTGGCAATCGGAAATTTCCCTGGATCAACTCTACTTTATGTATCAATACCAGTAACTTGCAACATTCCTTGTTTGCAGAAACTCATCCAGCTTTTTTTTTTAAACTGACCAATGAACCTGCCATTATAACGTCCACTGGAAGACAGTTCCATAGCCTTACCGTTCTCACAGTAAAAAACCTTTTCCGAGCTTGAAGCCTAAACCTTTTTTCTTCAAGTCTTAAGGGATGTCCTCGTGTCCTTTGACATGTTCTATTGGTGAACAATGCCCCAGATAGTTTATTGTATGGCCCGTTAATGTATTTATACACAGTAATCACATCCCCACGCAAGCGCCTTTTCTCCAGCGTACATAATTGTAACTTTTCCAGTCTCTCTTCATATTCAAGCTCCCCCAATCCCCTTATTAATTTAGTTGCCCTTCTCTGAACCCTTTCCATTTCAAAGATGTCCTTTTTGTACACAGGATTCCAAAATTGCACTGCATATTCCAAATGAGGCCTTACCAATGCTTTGTAAAGAGGGAGAATTACATTTTCCTCCCTTGAATCCATACCTCGCTTTATACAAGACAATACCATGCTGGCTCTGGCTGTTGCCGCCTGGCACTGCTTGCTACCTTTAAGTTTGTTATCCACCAAAACTCCAAGATCCCTTTCCAACAGGGATTCACTTAACACAGAGCCATTTATAGTATAAGTAGCACAAGGATTTTTAAGTCCAAAATGCATCACCTTACATTTATCAACATTGAATTTCATCTGCCACTTAGCAGCCCAATGTGATAATCTATCTAGATCCCCTTGCAACGATTGCACATCCTCTGAAGTTTTAATGGTCGACAAAGTTTTGTGTCGTCAGCAAACACAGAAACCTTGCTGACAATACCCACTTCCAAATCATTAATAAATAGATTAAATAGAAGCGGCCCCAACACAGAACCCTGTGGCACCCCACTTAGCACTTTAGTCCATAATGATGAAGCCCCATTAACAACTACTCTCTGCATCCTATTCTTTAACCAATTTTCTATCCATGTACAAATGTGACTCCCCAGACCAACAGACCTTAGCTTATTCATTAGTCGCCTATGGGGGACTGTATCAAAAGCCTTTGCAAAATCCAAGTAAACTACATCTACTGCTATACCAGAGTCTAAATTTCTACTTACTTCCTCATAAAAGCCAAGCAAGTTAGTTTGACAAGATCTATTCCTCCTAAATCCATGCTGGTTACTACTTATAATGTCAGTCCTTGAAACATACTCCAGAACATGTTCCCTTATTAAACTTCCCAGGATCTTCCCCACCACTGAAGTTAAACTTACAGGCCTGTAATTACCCGGCTGTGAACGACTACCCTTTTTGAATATTGGAATAACATCAGCCTTTTTCCAATCCAGAGGCACACCACCGGACATGAGGGAATCAGCAAAAATAAGAAACAATGGCCTAGATAAAACTGAACTTAGCTCCTTAAGTACCCGAGGATGTATTTTATCCGGTCCAGGAGATTTACTAATATTAACCTTATTTAGTTCTTTCTGTACCATATCCTCGGTTAACCAAAGTGAACTTGAATCTTGTATACCTTTATTGCTACTATACTCTATGATATCTGTACTTGGATCTTCTATAGTGTATACAGAGGAAAAAAAATTATTCAAGACATTTGCTTTATCGCCATCCTCCGTAACTAACTTATCCCCATTAATTAATGGTGCCACATTCTCAGTCCTCATCTTCTTACTATTAATATACTTAAAAAAAATGTTTAGGCTTAGTGATGCTTTCTTCAGCTATCCTAACTTCATTATTAATTTTAGCTAGTTTGATTGCTTTCTTACACTCCTTGTTACAGTTTTTATACTCCCTAAAGGCCCTTTCCGTTCCCTCGGCCTTAAAGGTTTTAAATGCCTTTTTCTTCCTTACCATTTGCCTCTTTACATCAGAATTCAGCCACATGGGCGCGGATTTATTTTTTTTACATTTATTTCCCAAGGGTATAAATTTAGATGTGAACTGGCTTAAAATCCCCTTGAACACAGTCCACTTCTGTTCAGTACCTTTACCTGATAATACATTATCCCAGTTGACATTCTGAAGAGCTGCTTTTAACCTGGGAAAATTTGCTTTCCTGAAATTAAATGTCTTTGTTAACCCAGCGCACTTTTCCTTTCGATAACAAAGTCCAAATGCCACTATTTCATGGTCACTATTCCCTAAGCCTCCAGTTACCTTTATATCTATAATGCGCTCCACAATGTTAGATATTACCAGATCCAACAGAGCTCCTTTTCTAGTAGGAACCTCAACCACCTATCTATGTCTATCTAACTGCTATCTATCTATCTAACTCTGCTATCTTTATATCTATCTAACTCTGCTATCTATCTCTGCAATCTATATATCTATCTCTGCTATCTATATATCTATCTAACTGCTAGCTAGCTATCTAACTGCTATCTATTTATCTAACTCTGCTATCTATCTCGGCTATCTATATATCTATCTCTGCTATCTATATATCTATCTAACTCTGTAGCTGATCTATCTAACTCTATCTATCTAACTTGCTATCTATATCTATCTATCTAAGAGTATCTATCTATATTGCTATCTCATATATCTATCTATCTAACTGCTATCTATTATCTAACTCGCGTCTATCTAATATGCTATCATCTATATTATCTATCTAAACTCTTTGCTACTAGATCTATCTAACTATAACTCTGCTATCTATGATATCTATATACTTGCTATCTATCTATCTAACTCAGCTATCTATCTAACTCACGATCTATCTAGTCTATCTAACTCGGATATCTATCTATCTAACTCGGCTATCTATCTAACTGCTATAGCTAACTGCTATTTATCTATCTAACTCTGCTATTTATCATCTATCTACTATGATCTATCTATCTATCTAACTCTGCTATCTATCTCTGCAATCTATATATCTGTCTAACTCTTGCTATCTATCTATGTCTATCTAACTCTGCTATCTATCTAACTATCTATCTAACTCTGCTATCTATATATCTAACTCTGCTATATATCTATCTATCTCTGCTATCTATAATCTGTCTATCTCTGCTATCTATTTATCTATCTAAATCTGCTATCTATCTATGTCTATCTATATCTATCTAACTCTATCTAATTCTGCTATCTATCTAACTCTGCTATCTATCTAACTGCTATCTATTGATCTATAACTCTGCTATCTATCTATGTCTATCTAACTCTGCTATCTATATTTATCTATCTACTCTATCTACATCTTAATTGCTATCTTTATTCTATACTAACTCTGCTATTATATCTCAATCTATATATCTATCTATCTCTGCTATCTATATATCTATCTAACTGCTAGCTATATATCTAACTGCTATCTATTTATCTAACTCTGCTATCTATCTCGGCTATCTATATATCTATCTCTGCTATCTATATATCTATCTAACTCTGCTAGCTATCTATCTAACTCTGCTATCTATCTATCTCTGCTATCTATATATATATCTATCTAACTCTGCTATCTATATATCTATCTAACTGCTATCTATCTATCTCTGTATCTATCTATTAACTCGCGATCTATACTCTATACTAAAAATGCTATCTATCTAACTGCTATCTATCTACTGTACTATACTATCTAACGCTGATATCTAATATCTATCTAACTATCTTCTAACTATAGCCCTATCTATATATCTACTCTAACTGATATCATCTACTCTGCTATCTATCTATCTATCTAACTCTGCTATTATCTATCTATCTACTCTGTATCTATCTACTATCAACTCGGCTATCTATCTATCTAACTCGGCTATCTATTATTAACTCGGCATCTATGTATCTAACTTGCGCTATCTATCTATCAACTCTGCATTTATCTATCTAACTCTGCTATTATCTATCCAACTCTGTTAATTATCTACTACAACTCGCTATCTATCTCTGCAATCTATCTATCTATCTAACTCTGCATCTATCTATCATCTAAATCTGCGCTATATATCTAACTCGGCTATCTATCTATCTAACTCTGCTATTCTATATATCATAACCTCGCTATCTATATATCTACTATCTATGCTATCTATTTATCTATCTAACTCTGCTAGCTATCTTATCTATCTAACTCTGCTATCTATCAACTTGCACTATCTATCTATCTGCTATCTATATATCTATCTAACTCTGCTATCTATTATATCTAACTCTGCTATCTATATATCTATCTATCTTGGATCTATTATCATCTAACTCTTGCTAGCTACATCTATCTAACTATATCGTATCTATCTATCTAACTCTAGCTATCTATCTATGTTATCTATATCTAAAAACGGAGAAAAGAGCATACCGCACTCAGAAATTATACATAGAGTAATAATAAAAGACCCTTTATTATGAGGACCATAAAGGTCAAAAATGGGGTACACAGATACAGGACATATAAGAAAGTTAAAATAAATTAAAAACCACAAAACCTACAGGAGTCCCTCAATAAACTGTTAAAGTGGAAAATAGTAAAGTGAAAGTGCATCAGTAGAAGCCCTAACACACAGTATCTGTCAGTCAGGAACCAGTCTCATACAGTGGTAGACTATCTGTTCAGAAATGCTGCAGACACAGTCAGGGGGTCCATGACTAGAGAGAGCTCAACACGAGGGGGACGCCAGCTAGCAACCGCAAGTAAAACGCCGAACGCGTTTTTCGTCAGAAGAACGGACTTTCCACAGCGTAATGCAACCCAAAGCACCACACCCTAAATAGGCCCCAAGCGCACAAAAACACGTCATGTGGTATGCGCGGATACGTGCATACGCAAAGACGTAGCAAACGTAACAGCGTGATGACGCGGTAAGGCAGCAGTGCGTACTGCAGACACAGCGTACTGGAGGTACGGCTACCACGAAGAGATGGAGAGAAAGGGGAGAAGGAAGGAAATGGGCAGTGCGTGAGTCAATGGTCATAGCAATATGGTGGGGAAGTGACACACAACAATACAAGTAATAATAATAAATTAAAAAATGAAAATAATAAACGATCTACAAATATATTAGATATTATAAGTTGACAGAAAATGCATGTGACAATGGGGGACCACACTGAGGATAAATAAATCAATACTGAATAATAACTCCTAATGTTCAAGTCCATCAGAGAAACTGAACATGTAGATATCCAACGGATCCACGTTAGTGGAAAGTATCCAATGTATAAGGAATCCACATGATGTAATTCAGATAAATGTTGATGAATGTATAGCTGGTGAAGAATAGGTAAGGCTGCAAACGGTAAGTTACAAATTCAAAGAACAGTCCATTCAAAATGAATGATCCATGGTGGAGCAAACAGGCTATATATAGAGTTGATATAACATGCGTCAGAAGTAAATGAAACACATAAGTCTCCGATGACCAAAGCAACAGTGAATCCTGATCCATGATCTGTAGTATCAGATGAAAAATGGCTGAAGGTAAGTATAAATTTGAAATTTGAACTGGATGTAAGCAGATTGTAGATACGAGTGGGGCCCCATCCATAGATATATTCCTTCCAGCGAATCCTGAGTGTGAATGTATACCTCTTTGATGAGGAGAGTCCATGAACTATAAATAGGAATGTCAAACACAAAGTTAGTAATTAGGATACTATCAGAGATTCACAAAAAAAAGTCCAGCATTTATTAAGACCTCCTGGAGGATAGTTCTTAAGGGGAATATATCCACAAATGTGTCTTCAATTTGTAACATTTGATACACCTAGGTCTCGTATCTCAGGGTCTTAGACATAAACTGGCTAGTAACAGCATCGCCCAAACGGGTAGGTCCATTCAAGAAACACCTACAGTTTTCTCAGATGTCTTCTGGTATAAGCTGTGGTAAGCATGTCAGCAAGACTAAACATTGCGGGCGGTCATAGATGGCTGTCTGTAAGATATCTGCCAAACAATGGAGTCATTTTAATCACATGCCAAGATTTGGCCATGCCCTATTGAGGTCCATCCCATTCTCTGCCATATGTGGTGATGTAACGAATACAGCTGTATTGTAAAATTGACACAATACTTCAACTGCAGGACTGAAGGGGTTTATATATGCTAACGCTGCCCCTGTTCACTTATATAAAGGCAAAACCAAACAAATGATAAAACAGAGACTGGCCAAAATCTGTTGGACATCAGTGGGCTGACCGCAATAGACTTGACGGTAAAACACTGACCTCTGTTGTGCTTCACTTCCTAACGACACATGGGGGGGGCCTACAGAGACCTCCAGTTTTTTGTCTTGAAAAAGTGAACTTGACACTTCGGGGTGGCGACTTGAATAAAAGATTACTCTGTAGGAAGAAAGCCGTGGATATATTCCCTTAAAGGGTAGCACCGTTTTTTTAACTTTTATGTTTCAGTTTAACTGAAGGACAGGAGGTAAATGCGATATGTCTTACCTCCTGTCCTTCAGTAAACTTACAGGAGACCCGAAGAAACTTACCCACGATCGCTCCAGCACCGGCCTCCCTGACAGCTCCACCGGTACCACGCTCCTATTGCACTGTGTGCGCACGCGCACACAATGCAAAGGAATGGGATCCTCGGAGAATGTCAGTGTAGGCGGGGCTGTCAGCAGCGCTGGATCGTTAGCGGTAAGTTTTTTTCTGGTCTCCTGTAAGTTTTACTGAAGGGACAGGAGGTAAGACAATTGCATACTCCTGGCCTTCAGTTAAACTGAAACATAAAAGTTTAAATAAACGGTGGACATACCCTTTAGACTATCCATCCAGGAGTCTTAATGAAATGCTGGACTTTACTCCTTTTTTGTGATCCTCTGATAGTATCTGAATTACTAACTTTGTGTTTGACATTCTATTTATAGTCAGTGGACTCTCCTCATCAAAGAGGTATACATTCACACCGTAGAGGATTCTCTCAACATGGACATCAGGATTCGTGGAGGAATATATCTATGGAGTGGGGCCCCCACTTCGTATTACAACTGCCTTACCTTCAGTTCCAATTTCAAAAATTTATACTTACCATCAGCATTTTTTCATCTGATACTACAGATCATGGATTCACTGGGCTTTGTCATCGGGGACTTATGTGTTCATTAACTTACCTGACGCAGGTATATAACCCATATTAAGCCTGTTGTCCCACCATGGATCATTCAGTATTTGAAGGGACTGTTCTAAATTGTAACTTACCGGTGCAGCACTTACTATTCTTCACCGATACATTATCAACATTTATCTGAATTACATCAGTGGATGTCCTTATACATTGGATACTTTCCAATAACGTGGGTCCGTTGGATATTACATGTTCAGTTTTCGTATGGACTTGAACTATTTGAGGAGTATTATTCGGTAGTGATTTTATATTTATCTCAATGTGGTCCCCATGTGTCACATGCATGTTTCTGTCAACTTAATACTATCTAAATATTTGTAGATCGTTATTATTGTCATTTTTTAATTATTTATTATTACTGTATTGTGTTGTGTCAACTCCAGCCCAACATATGACTATGACCATGGACTCACGCCATGCCCATTTATTCCTTCTCCCATCTTCTCTCACAAAAAAATTCTTCGTGGTGACAGTACCTCAGTAACTGATGGTCTGCAGTACGCATGCATCGTTACCGCATCATCAGCTGTACGTTTGCTACGATATTGCGTATGCCGTAATGAGCGCATACACATGACATGTATGTTGTGCGCTTGGGGTCCTATTTGGGTGCGTGGTGCTTTGGGTTGCATTACGCTGTGAGAAAGTCCGTTCTGTAGGACCGAAACGCGTTCGGCGGTTTACCTCTGCGGTTGGCTAGCTGGCGTCCCCCTCGTGATGATTGCGATCTCTTAGTCATGGACCCCCTGACTGTGTCTGCAGCATTTCAGGACCAGATTAAGTCTACACTGTATATTGAAGACTGGTTTCCTGACTGACAGAAACTGTGTGGTGAGGCTATACTGATGCACTGTTCACTTTACTATTTCCACTTTACAAGTTATGAGTGGCACTCCTGTAGTTTTGTAGGTTTTTAATATGTGTGAACTTCTTATATGTCCTGTATCGGTGTTACCCACATTTTTGACCTTTATGGTCCTTCAAATAACGGGTCTTTTTATTATTACTCTTATGATAATTTCTGGAGTGCGTAGCTCTTTCTCCATTTTTTAGATTACTATTTGCTTGCATATCAGCACCGCTTATTTACGCCAATTTTTTTGTCTATTATATTTACCCCTAGATCTTGTGCCTATATTAAATTGTCTTGTGTATCTATCTAATATCTAACTCTATCTAATTCTGCTATCTATCTATCTAACTCTGACTATCTCGAATTAATGTCTATCTATTTATCATAACTCTGCTATCTATTATCTCTATCTTGCTAGCATCTATCTCTGCATCTATATAATCAAATCAACAAAAGAAGCTTTATTAGCAGGACAATTGTAATTTTGACATGCCCAAAGAACAAACAAAAAAGTAATAAAACCATTGTTAGTATATGAGGTTACACGGGTAGGAAGGGTTCAAGGAACATGGAAGTCTAACGATATTGGGTTTTAGTTTAGTCGAGGGGGATATAAGGGATATGACAGTACATAATTGGTAGCATGAGTTTTTATGACTACTCTCAGTCTGAGATTTTGGGTACTCAGGTGCCACCAGCATATTTATTGGGCGTATCCTGCCCACATGGTTAGTAATTCGTCACCCTCCCAGATCGTTCGACATGACCGGTTTACGACTAGATATGTCACAATGTGACCTGTCGCCCTGCGTTCATACTCTCGCGGATGCGTTTTTCTTTTTCTGCTGATCCTGACATGAAGCTGAGTTGTGAGAAAGTCGTGGGATTAAAGCTGCAGCATCTTGAAATGGGGGTCCCCATATTGTTTTGTAGTGGGGGCAGTGTGAGGAAGTGGGTGTATCTTCTAAGGTTCCCTGTCCCAGGTGCTGGCACATGTCTGTTCTCTATTGGTATATGTCGTCTGTTGTCGGCCAGATTCTATTTCTAGGCTGTGTGCCACTCAATCATGTAGAGACTCAGGGAATTGTCTCTCTTTAGGGTTTGGATTCTCCGGTAGGAGGCCTAAGTTGTAGTCTCAGCGTGTCCAGTGCCTCGTACGCATGACACGCTTGTTGGACTTTGTCACATGTTTTTCTTAATTCATCCACGTAATCCAATTGGCTCTGTAGGCCGGGCTGTGATTGAGGTATTAGACAGTTCTGTGAGTGTGGGTTTGATGTGAGGGAGCTATGAGTTGTTTCATTGATGCACATGCTTTGTCCTGGTCTTGTTGTGTATTGAGGCTTTATAATGGTAAGAGTTGGGGCTACTTTTCTGTAGGTGAGCAGCAGAATCTGCCAAGTCAGGCCGAACAAGCGCCTGTTGTGATGTAATGCGATGGACCTGGAGGAGGTGCTTACAGAATTCGAGATGGAGGATTTGCGTGGGCCAGATTCCCATTTTGGAATGGTTGATAGGTAAACAGGGCCCCATACTTCACTGCCATAGATAGGATTGGGGAAATGACACTGTCAAAGGATTTAAGCAGATTTTCGGTGAGATTGAGGTGAACAGTTCTTATTGCAGAGAGGTTCGCGGCTTTTGCTTCAAAGTCTCGTATAGATGCCTAAAGCTCCCAGAATGCTTCGCCGTGCGTTACAGGCTTCCAAATTAATTTTACAGTTATGACTTTTTAAAGTATGTACTTATCCGTACTAGGTTGTTGAAATTGACTCAGTATAGGTTTAATTGTAGGGTGGGTTTAAATACGGAGGCGAATCATTAAAGGGGCAACGGTCTCAAAACAAGTTAGTGTTTAAATGAAAGCCTGTAGTATTTCCTTTAAAATGAGCTGACCAATAACATTTTGGCAGGAGCCTGTGAGACACTAGATTGGGTTGAATGTCAAACTTCTGCTCCAGAGGTTCAGTGGCATTATCCTTAAACTCTGCTCCGCCCGTCCGCCATGGGGGAGGAAGCATGTCGTTGAGGCCAATGCGGTGGGAGCAGGAAGTCCAGGGGGAAAAAAATGACAGTTGAGAAGGAGAGCATATTAATGCAGGCAGAGCTGTACATGCTGAAAACAGGAGTTTTTCATAAGGAAAGTAACATGCTGACACCTTTCCAGCAATAGCTTCTTCCACAGATTTATCTGAGCAATGTGATTTAGGGTTTATGTTATTAAGGTACAATGGAAGGCTTTTTTGTATATAAGATTTTATTAGTTTGGAAGCATTCAGACCACAGGTACCTAGAATCAGTTAAAGGGTATTTTATCTATTAGTGAATGATACATTTCTCTATGTTCCAAACATTAAAAGGTTAGTGTATGTGCACGCCGTATTCCCACCTTCCTCGGTGGGCTCTGTGTTTGGACACACAGTCTGATTTACTGACGGCTCCCCCTCCCCTCTCATTGCGACAAATATTTAGTCCGTAAATTGAATAAATGTTCAAAAGCTCTAATGTAATATACCTTATGGACCATTTAATAAAAATAAAGTGGGTGCTGCTTTGATATCTTCTTATTGTTCTGATTGTAGTACCCAGGGGACGACCAGAGTTCTGTGTGTTATGCTAGATGACTCTCAAGCACAAAGCAATCAAAATGGTTCCATACTTGCTATCTTGGACTCTCAGATGAAATCAATATTAGTAAGAGTGGGTATGAGTTCCAGGACCTCGGAGAATGAATTGGCAGCAGTAAGCTAGTTGTCTTGCCAAAAGTACTACCCCCATCTAGGGGTAATACTTTGGGAATTCCCAACAGGACATATTTAAGTGTGAATGTCAGGGACAGGGGTGTCTTCTAATGAGGCAATAGAGCATAATGCTCAGGGAGACAGTCCTGTAAAAATTATCAAGAGTGTCAGGCAGTGCCGTATATATTTTTTTTTTTTAGGAACGAGGCAGGCAGGCAGAAGGAAAATAAAATCGCCAGTGCGTGAGCTTTGCACGCTCGTGGACCCACAATTTTGTTACTCTTAGCTCTACACCAAACTGCCACCTTCTGCAGGCATTAGGGAAGTTTATTACAGTATGTACCAGTGGTTTTGATCTGGGCATTAGGGCATTGTATATCTATGTATATGTGTTGATCTAGGGCATATAGGCAGGTTATATGTACCTATCTGGCGATCGGGTATTACGGGCATGATATATCGTACGGGTCTGTGAGCTGGGCTTGAGAGGCAATTGGGGCTTAGGTTAGTTAGGGGCCATGCGAAAGGATCTACCTTGATTGTGGTGGCAAGGCTTACAAATCTTTGGGAAAAAAGATTTTTATCTACAGAATAAATACGTGTGATGCTGCAACTCTAGTTGCGGTGGCGAATTTCATGGTGCTAGTGGTTACATAGGAGCGCCATTCAAAGTTCTGTTCAGGTGGCAAAAACACCTAGAGAAACCCTTGGTCAGGGATAATGGATTATAATTACACTTTGTGGAAGGAACGCACACTACTTGACCTCTAGCTTTTCAGGGTTTATTTAAATTGACATGCTGGACACAACGTTTCGGGGAGTGTCCCCTTCCTCAGGGGCATAAACTACAACACACTCAGTGCAACTCTTTATACGTGTGATCCCTCCCCTTTGGGGGGCAGTGACTGGACATTCTTACATTTGGATGTAACAATACATTTAAATTTTACATTGTTACAAAAAAAACACTTTTTTCAAAAAATTTTTAATTTTTTTTAAAACCTGTGACCATGAGGTCTATTACTCCAAATACTTAAAGTGTTAGTGATTAAAAGGCCTAGTTATGATTTTTTGTGTTGAAAGTGCTTTTATTATAAAGTGTCTCGTTTTTCTCTTCTATAAAGTGTTTATTGTGATTAGACTTAGATTTATTAAAATATAAAATAATAAAAGATCAACCTTTAGAATATTAATAATCAATGTTATTTGGTATCTATTTTTAAATTTAGCTGGTTTTTTAATTCTTTTCTTCATTTTCAGGTGCTCCCCCTTCTGTTCTGGGATTAAACACGTAGGTAAAGTGTTCTGCGATATTATTTATCTCACAGTATTGTATTTTACAGAGAAACATTCAGATTCATTGTCCTCATTAGACCTTTGGTGAAGGGTATTCAGGTGGGTTGTATCCAGTTATTTCTCTTGTGGAGCTTTTTTCCATAGTCTCCCCCTCTGGAGCATGTTTGTCACACCCTAAACACCATCCATCTTACCTGGCTGCATTGTGCCCTGTGTTTTTGAACTGCTTAGATATTGATTGTTATTCTTCATTTTTTTTTCCTAATTACAATTGGTTATATCCCTTTTGGTTCCCACGATCGGGTTTCACTGTGGCTTTTTGTTTTCCCTTGTATGCTATCAACATGGACATTTAATCATGAAATGACCCCTGTGTTAAGCAGCTGCAAAGTGGTTTTAAACTTAATTTGGTTACTTGGGACGGGTGTGTTATGTTGTCCCCGTTTATTATAGCTGTGCAAGCTTGGCAGTTTAGGCATGGAAATTAACCTAGCGTTGGTTGTGTTTTTAGTTCTTCGTTAATTTCATTTGTTGATGTCTGAGTGTACTTAGTTTGTTGCCCAGACTACCCATTTTTTATATGCAAAGATGGGTTGTTCTTTAAATAAGAAACCCACCGTCTCAGTCATTGCTCAACCCACTCCAGACTTTTCTATCTTTTTCACTTTCGGATTTGTGTGTATTGTATGTTGACACAAACAATTATTATGTTATCTTAATTGAGATGTTTTTCCTGTGGAAGCAATGTTTGTCTAGGTGTTTGGTTTACCTGGCTTACTGCTGTGACACTTATTTTTTTATGGGTACCCTCTTTGGTTGATTTATCTGAAATTGTTCAATTCTTTTTCTGCAGGTTTCTTCGTCTGAGACGTTCCTTTCTAACACCTAACATGTGCCCCAAAGGTATGGCCCTGCTAGTATTCTAGGGTGGAAGCTAGATGCTTCTAGCATGTGGTTTATCGTCAATTTAAAATACGGATCTAGTGTTTAAAGTATGCTTTCGTTTATTATTAGTCACACGTATGATATTTCCTTAGGGTCAAGTGGTACAGTAAATTAAATGCGCATGTTTGTCATTATTAATCTTTAGAATTCGTGTAATTCCAGTCGTACTGACCAATAAGGAAATATCAGCACACAAACCTAGTGTAGTATAGGATTGTCCTTTGTACATTTCATTCTTTTTTATGTACGCTTGCTCAAACTCGATACATGATTGTGGCGTAAGGGGCGCAAAAAATAGCGCCCATACTTGTTCAACCACAGTGATTATAAAAATGTTTTATCAAACCTTAAAGTAAATTTTAGTGAGAGCTTATGTTCAGTAAGTCCAATATAAAATTACACTTTTGCTGTGGTTAAGTTTTGTTCCAATATCTTTTTTCTACATGCTGGCTATTCCTTCTTGATGGGGATACAAGGGTATAGTGACTCTGACATGTCATCGTTACTCGGTATGACATGTTTCCACTTCCGTTATGTTTTGTATTTTATTCCCAGAAAGTCTTTTGATCTTTCAAGCAAATTCTGGAATATTTTCACATTGGTGTAGATAGTGCTTATATAGTGTACCCAATGGGTACGAATTGAGCCCAATCCGCCACAATTGGTTTTCCTGGGGGCTAGTTATGTTTTATGAATTTTTGGCACGGTGTAAGAAGATGGAGCAACTGGATTTCTCAAATCACGAATTCTTCGTATCTGTTGGCTATTTAAAGACCCGTGTGTCCAAGCTTTGTACGTGTTATGTAGTTATCTGTGCTATTGAAGAACTGGATGCTATTAGATAATTGCACTGTAGTCATGTTGTATCTGGTAGTATGAGGGACGCACCTGAAAAGAAAGAAAAGATATAAAAAACAGCTAAAATTTAGAAACATAGGATAACAAATAAAACATTGATTATAATACTTCTAAAGTGATTCTTAATTATTATTTAATATTTTACATAAATCTTAATGTCTATCACAAAACACTTTAAGAAAGAAAACGGTGACACTTTAGAGGGAAAAAGCACTTTCAAAACACCAAAAAAATCAGTACGAGGGCACTTAAATTCAGCCGTACAGACTGCTCTAAGGGTATTAGGAGTAATAGAAACTCAATGGTCACAGGTTTAAAAAAAGAAAAAACATTTTTGAATGAAAAAAAAGTGTTTTTTGTTTCTAAACAACTGGTAACTATTCAATATGATCCTCCCCTGAGGTTTATATATTCCATTCATATATTGTAAGCATGTCAAGTCCACTCTCCAAAGGGGAGTTTTGATCACACGTAAAGAGTTGCCCTTTTGAGTGTGTTGTGTTTCTTATGCACTCTTGAACTCGTGTTTTCACCATCCCCCCGCGGGACCACTCCCCGAGAACGTTCCCAGCTGCCCAGCCATGCGCTCACTCTAATAAAACATGATTCCATTTCGACTCAGTAAGCGTTTCACCACATACCCCGTCGTGCGTTCCTTCCGACAAGTGTAAAATGTATTTAATTGTAGTTCAAAAAACATGCAATCAGGGCCCTTTTTGCCCTACGTGCCCACTCCTCCCATCTTCCTTTTTTTTCACCGTAAAGAGGACATCTAGCCCACTTCAGCAACCTACTAATAAGAAAGGTGTGCGGGTGTAGGAAACCACCCATCATAATGTGAAGATTGCTCTTTTTTGCTAAAAACACTTTCCTATCTAACTGCTATCTATTTATCTAACTCTGCTATCTATCTCGGCTATCTATATATCTATCTCTGCTATCTATATATCTATCTAACTCTGCTAGCTATCTATCTAACTCTAAATAGTTCAAGTCCATACAGAAACTGAACATGTAGATATCCAACGGTACACGTTAGTGGAAAGTATCCAATGTATAAGGACATCCACTGAGTAATTCAGATAAATGTTGATGAATGTAGTTGGTGAAGAATAGTAAGTGCTGCAAACGGTAAGTTAAATTCAAAGAACGTCCATTCAAATACTGAATGATCCATGGTGGGAGCAACAGGCTCTAATAGGGTTGTTATAACCTGCGTCAGGTAAGTTAATGAACACATAAGTCTCCGATGACAAAGCAACAGTGAATCCATGATCTGTAGTATCAGATGAAAAAATGGCTGATGGTAAGTATAAATTTGAAATTTGAACTGGAAGGTAAGCAGATTGTAGATACGAAGTGGGGCCCACTCCATAGATATATTCCTCCAGCGAATCCTGATGTACAATGTTGAGGAGAATCCTCTACGGTGTGAATGTATACCTCTTTGATGAGGAGAGTCCACTGAACTATAAATAGGAATGTCAAACACAAAGTTAGTAATTCAGGATACTATCAGAGGATCACAAAAAAGGAGTAAAGTCCAGTTTCATAAGACCTCCTGGATGGATAGTCTTAAAGGGTATGTCCACCGTATTTTAACTTTTTATGTTTCAGTTTAACTGAAGGACAGGAGTAAATGCGAATGTCTTACCTCCTGTCCCTTCAGTAAAACTTACAGGAGACCAGAAGAAACTTACCGCTAACGATCCAGCGCTGCTGACAGCTCCGACTACACTGACATTCTCCGACGGATCACAGTCCTTTGCATTGTCGGGCGTGCGCACACAGTGCATAGGAGCGTGGACGCGGTGAGACTGTCAGTGAGGGCCGGTGCTGGAGCGATCGTGGGTAAGTTTCTTTGGTCTCCTGTAAGTTTACTGAAGGACAGGAGGTAAGACATATCGCATTTACCTCCTGTCCTTCAGTTAAACTGAAACATAAAAGTTAAAAAACGGTGTACATCCTTTAAGGGAATATATCCAGCGGCTTTCTCTACAGAGTAATCTTTTATTCAAGTCGCCACCCCGAAGTGTCAAGTTCACTTTTTCAAGACAAAAAACTGGAGGTCTCTGTAGGACCCCCATGTGTCTTAGGAAGTGAGCAGCAACAGAGGTCAGTGTTTTACGTCAAGTCTATTGCGGTCAGCCCACTGATGTCCAACAGATGTTTGGCCAGTCTCTGTTTTATCATTTGTTTGGTTTTGCCTTTATATAGAAGTGAACAGGGGCAGCGTATAGCATATATAAACCCCTCCAGTCCTGCAGTTGAAGTATTTGTCAATTTGAAATACAGCTGTATTCGTTACATCACCACATATGGCAGAGAATGGGATGGACTCAATAGGGCATTGGCAATCTTGGCATGTGATTAAAATGACTCCATTGTTTGGCAGATATTCTTACAGACAGCCATCTATGACCGCCCGCAAATGTTTAGTCTTGCTGACATGCTTCCACAGCATTATACCAGAAGACATCTGAGAAAACTGTAGGTGTTTCTTAATGGACCCTACCCGTGTGGGCGATGCTGTTACTCTGCCAGTTTATGTCTAAGACCCTGAGATTACGAGACTCTAGGTATCAAATGTTACAAATTGAACAATTTGTGATATATTCCCTCTTAAGACTATCCTCCAGGAGGTCTTAATGAAATGCTGGACTTTTTTTTGTGAATCTCTGATAGTATCCTATTACTAACTTTGTGTTTGACATTCCTATTTATAGTTCAGATGGACTCTCCTCATCAAAGAGGTATACATTCACACTCAGGATTCGCTGGAAGGATATATCTATGGAGTGGGCCCCACTTCGTATCTACAATCTGCTTACATTCCAGTTCAATTTCAAATTTATACTTACCTTCAGCCATTTTTCATCTGATACTACAGATCATGGATCATGGATTCACTGTTGCTTTGGTCATGGAACTTATGTGTTCATTTACTCTGACGCATGTTATATCAACTCTATATATAGCCTGTTGTCTCCACCATGGATCATTCAGTTTTGAATGGATGTTCTTTGAATTTGTAACTACCGTTTGCAGCACTTACCTATTCTTCACCAGACTATACATTCATCAACATTATCTGAATTACATATGTGGATGTCCTTATACATTGGATACTTTCCACTAACGTGGGATCCGTTGGATATCTACATGTTCAGTTTCTTGTTGGACTTGAACTTCTTAGGAGTTATTATTCAGTATTGATTATATTATCTCCAGTGTGGTCCACCATTGTCACATGCATTTTCTGTCAACTATATACTATCTAATATTTGTAGATCTTTAGTATTTTCATTTTTTAATTTATTATTATTACTTGTATTTGTGTTCACTTCCCGCCACCATATTGCTATGACACATTGACTCACGCACTGCCCATTTCCTTCCTTTCCCCTTTCTCTCCATCTTTCGTGGTAGCCGTACCTCCAGTACGCTGTGTCTGCAGTACCGACTGCTCATTACCGCGTCATCACGCTGTTACGTTTGCTACGTCATTGCGTATGCAACGTTATGCCGCGCATACCACATGACGTGTATTTGTGCGCTTGGGGCCTATTAGGGTGGTGCTTTGGGTTGCATTACGTGTGGAAAGTCCGTTCTTCTGACAACGAAAACGCGTTCGCGTTTTACCTCTGCGGTTGGCTAGCTGGCGTCCCCCTCGTGTTTGAGCTCTCTCTAGTCATGGACCCCCTGACTGTGTCTGCCAGCATTTCTGAACAGTAGTCTACACTGTATGAGACTGGTTCCTGACTGACAGATACTGTGTGTTGAGGGCTTACTACTGATGCACTTTCACTTTACTATTTTCACTTACAAGTTTATTGAGTGGACTCCTGTAGGTTTTGTGGTTTTAATTTATTTATAACTTCTTTATTGTCCTGTATCTGTGTACCCCATTTTTGACCTTTATGGTCCTCATAATAAAGGGTCTTTATTATTACTCTTATGTATAATTTCTGAGTGCGGTATGCTCTTTTTCTCCGTTTTTAGATATAGATAGACATTAGATAGATAGCAGAGTTTAGATAGCTAGATAGCTAGCAAGTAGTAGATAAGATAGAAGTACAGTAGTAGATAGATATATAGATAGCAGAGTAGATAGATATATAGATACAGCAGAGTTAGATAGATATATAGATAGCAGAGTTCAATTAGATAGCAGATAGATAGCAGAGTTAGATAGATAGCAGAGTTAGATAGATAGATAGCTAGCAGAGTTAGATAGATAAATAGATAGCAGAGATAGATAGATATATAGATAGCAGAGTTAGATAGATATATAGATAGCAGAGTTGATAGATAGATAGAGAGTTAGATATAAGATAGCAAGTTAGAATAGATAGATGCAGGTTAGATAGATAGATAGATTGCAGAGATAGATAGCGAGTAGGATAAGATTAATAACAGAGTTGGATAGATAATGCAGAGTTAGATAGATAAATAGCAGAGTTAGATAGATAGATAGCCAAGTTATGTAATCAGATAGCCGAGTTAATAGTATGATAGCCTAAGAGTTGATAGATAGATAGATAGCCGAGTTAGATAGATAGATAGATGCAGAGTTAGACTAGATAGATAGCAGAGTAGATAGATAGATAGATAGCAGAGTAGATAGATGAGTTAGATTATAGATAGCAGAGTTAGATAGTTAGATAGAATAGATACAGAGTTAGATAGATAGACATAGATAGATAGCAGTTAGATAGATAGCAGTTAGATAGATAGCAGAGTGTAGATAGATAGCCGAGTTAGATAGATAGATAGCAGAGATAGATAGATAGCAGTTAGATAGATATATAGATAGCAGAGTTAGATAGATATATATATAGATAGCAGAGATAGATAGATAGCAGAGTTAGATAGATAGCTAGCAGAGTAGTAGAATATAGAGCAGAGATAGATATATAGATAGCCGAGATAGATAGCAGAGTTAGATAAATAGATAGCAGTTAGATATATAGCTAGCAGTTAGATAGATATATAGATAGCAGAGATAGATAGATATATAGATTGCAGAGATAGATAGCAGAGTTAGATAGATATAAAGATAGCAGAGTTAGATAGATAGATAGCAGTTAGATAGATAAATATAGATAGCAGAGTTAGATAGACATAGATAGATAGCAGAGTTAGATAAATAGATAGCAGTTAGATAGATAGCAGAGTTAGATAGATAGCAGAATAGATAGGGTAGATAGATATAGATAGACATAGATAGATAGCAGAGTAGATAGATAAATAGATGAGCAGCATAGACAGATATATAGCAGAGATAGATAGATATATAGCAGAGTTAGATATATAGATAGCAGAGTTAGATAGATAGTTAGATAGATAGCAGAGTTAGATAGACATAGATAGATAGCAGAGTTAGACAGATATATAGATTGCAGAGATAGATGAGTTGAATTAGATAGATAACGGTGAGATAAGAAATAGCAGAGTTAGATAGATAAATAGCAGTAAGATAGATAGCCAAGTTAGATAGATAGCCGAGTTACAGATAGATAGATCGCGAGTTAGATAGATAGATAGATTAGCATGAGTTAGATAGATAGTGAGTTAGATAGATAGATAGAAGAGTGAGATAGATAGATAGATAGCAGAGTTAGATAGATTAAGAGAGATAGATATAGATAGCAGATATAGATGCTAGATAGATAGCCGATAGATAGCTCTCTGATATCTATCTATTAACTCGGCGATCTATCAACATCTGCTACTATAAAAATGCTACTATCTAATCTATCTACTGCTATCTATATATATATCTAACGTAAACCTGTATCTATATCTATCTAACTCTATCTAATCTATGCTCGCTATCTAATACTAACTGCTATCTATCTACTGCTTATCATTAACGGCTACTATCTAACGCTTCTCATGTCTATCTATCTATTCTATCTAATCTTCTACCTACTCCTTAGATCTTACGATCTATCTACTCTGCTATCTATCTATCTATCTACTTTATCTGTCTAACGCTCTATCTATCTATCTAACTCGGCACTATCTATCTACTACTAACTAACGCGGCGATTCACTCGCTATCGATTACATAACTTGCGCTATCTATCTATCTAACTCTGTCTATTTATATCTATCTCGATTATCTATCCAACTCTGTTAATCTATCTAGCTACTCTAACCTCTGCTATCTATCTCTGCAATCTATCTATCTATCAACTCTGCTATCTATCTATCATTCTAACCCTCTGCTATAGTTATATCTAACTCGGCTATCTATCTATCAGAACTCTGCTGATTCTATATATCTATTAACCTCGCTATCTATATATCTACTATCATATGCTATCTATTTATCTATCTAACTCTGCTAGCTATCTATCTATCTAACTCTGTCATAATTGCTCTATCTACTATCTGCTATCTATTCTATCTAACTCTGCTATCTATGATATTATTAACTCCTGCTATCTATATATCTATCTATCTCTGCTGTATCTATTATATCATCTACTCTGCTAGCTAGTTTTATCTCCTATGCTAGTTCTATCTATATACTGGTGTCTATGCTATCTAACTCTAGCATCTATCAATTCTAGTTCTATATCTAGAAAACGGAATGAAAAAGAGCATACCGCACTCAGAAATTACTACATAAGAGTAATATAAAAGACCCTTTATTATTGAGGACCATAAAGGAAAATGGGTGTTACACAATACAGGCACGAATAAAAATTTAAATAATATTAAAACCACAAAACCTAAGAGTCCACTCAATAAACTGTTAAAGTGGAAAATAGTAAAGTGACAGTGCTCATTAGTAAGCCACTAACACACAGTATTGTCAGTCAGGAACCAGTCCTCATACAGGGTAGACTACTGTTCAGAAATGCTGCAGACAACAGTCAGGGGGTCGCATGACTAGAGAGAGCTCAACACGAGGGGGCGCCAGCTAGCCACCGCAAGTAAAACGCCGAACGCGTTTTTTTGTCGACACAGAACGGACTTTCTCAACACGTAATGCAACCCAAAGCCCCACCCTAAATGAAGGCCCCAAGCGCACAAATACACGTCATGTGGTCTGCGCGATCATAACGTGCATACGCAAAGTACGTAGCAAACGTAACAGCGTGATGACGCGGTAAGTAGCAAGTCGTACTGCAGACACCACGTACTGGAGGTACGGCTTACCCACGAAAGATGGAGAGAAGGGGAAAGGAAGGAAATGGGCAGTGGTGAGTCAATGGTCATAGCAATATGGTGGACGGAAGTTGACACCACTACAATACAGTAATAATAATAAATAAAAAATGAAAATACTAAGATCTACAAATTATTAGATATTATGATAGTGACAGAAAATGCATGTGGACAATCGGGGAACCACATGAGATAATAAATCACTACTAATAATAACTCCTAACGAGTTCAAGTCCATCCAGAAACTGAACAGTAGATAGAAGCCAACGGATCCACGTTAGTGGGAAAGTATTACCAATGTATAGGACATCCACATATGTACTTCATATAAATGTTGATGATGTACTAGCTGGTGAAGAATAGGTAGTGCGGCAAACGTAAAGTTTACAAATTCAAAAACATCATTCAAATATTGAATGATCCATGGTGGAGCATAACGGCTATATATAGAGTTGATGATACACCTGCGTCAGTTAACGTAAAGAAACACATAAGTCTCCATGACCAAAGCAACAGGAAATCCTGATCCATGATCTGTAGTATCAGATGAAACAATGCTGAAGGTAAGTTATCAATTTGAAATTGAACTGGAATGTAAGCAGATTGTAGATACGACGTGGGGCCCCATCCATAGATATATCCTTCCAGCGAATCCTGAGTGTGAATGTATACCTCTTTGATGAGGAGAGTCCACGACTATAAGTAGGAATGTCAAACACAAAGTTAAGTAATTACGGATACTATCAGAGATTCACAAAAAAAGTCCAGCCTTTCATTAAGACCTCCTGGATGGAAGTCTCTTAGAGGGAAATATCCACAAATTTGTGTTTTCATTTGTAACATTTGATAACCTAGCAGTCTCGTATCTCAGGGTCTTAGACATAAACTGGCGAGTAACAGCATCGCCACAACACGGGTAGTAGGTCCATTAAGAAACACCTACAGTTTTCTAAGATGTCTTCTGGTATAAGCTGTTGGGAAGCATGTCAGCAAGGACTAAACATTGCGGGCGGTCATAGATGGCCTGTCTGTAAGATATCTGCCAACAATGGGAGTCATTTTAATCACATCCAAGATTTGGCCAATGCCCTATGAGTCCATCCATTCTCTGCATATGTGGTGATGTTAACGAATACCAGCTGTATTGTTAAATTGACACAATATTCAACTGCAGGACGGAGGGGTTTGATATACTGCTATACGCTCCCCTGTCACTATATATAAAGGCAAAACCAACAAATCGATAAAACAGAGAGCTGGCCAAAATCCTGTGGCATCAGTGTGGCTGACCGCATAGACTTGACTGTAAAACACGACCTCTGTTGTGCTTCACTTCTAACGACACATGGGGGGGGCCTACATAGACCTCCAGTTTTTTGGTCTTTGAAAAAGTGAACTTGACACTTCGGGGGTGGCGACTTGAATAAAAGATTACCTGTAAAGAAAGCCGACTGGATTATTCCCTTAAAGGGTAGCTACCGCTTTTTTAACTTTTATGTTTCCAGTTTAACTGAAGGACGAGTATTAATGGATATGTCTTACCTCCTGTCCTTCAGTAAAACTTCAGGAGACCAAGAAACTTACCCACGATCGATCTCCAGCACGGCCTCCCTGGACAGCTCCACCGCGTCCACGCTCCTATGCACTGTGTCGCACCGCCACAATTGCAAAGGACTGGGATCCTTCGGAGAATGTCAGTAGTAGTCGGAGCTGTCAGCAGCCTGGTCGTACGCTCGGTAAGTTTTTATTCTGGTCTCCTGTAAGTTTTACTGAAGGACAGGAGGTAAGACATTCGCAGTACTCCTGTCCCTTCAGTTAAACTGGAAACATAAAAATTTAGAAGATACGGTGGACATACCCTTTGAAGACTATCCATCCAGGAGGTCTTAATGAATCTGGACTTATCTCCTTTTTTGTGATCCTCTGATAGTATCCTGAATTACTAACTGTGTTTGACATTCCTATTTATAGTCAGTGGACTCTCCTCATCAAAGAGGTATACATTCACACGTAGAGGATTCTCACTCAACAATTGGATCATCGCGATTCGCTGGAGGAATATTCTTGAGTTGGGCCCCACTTCGTTATTACAATCTGCCTTACCTTCCAGTTCAATTTCACAAATTTATACTTACCATCACCATTTTTTCATCTGGAATACAGATCATGGATCACTGTTGCTTTGGTCCATCGGGGACTTATGTGTTCATAACTTACCTGACGCAGTGTATATAACACCATATTAGAGCCTGTTTGATCCACCATGGATCATTCGTATTTGAATGGACGGTTCTTAATTGTGAACTTACCGTTTGCAGACTTACTATCTCTTCACCGAACTACATTCATCAACATTTAATCTGAATTACATCATGTGGATGCCTTATACATGTGGATACTTACCACTAACGTGGATCCGTTGGATATTACATGTTTCATTTTCTGTATGGACTTGAACTATTTGGAGGAGTGATTATTCGGTAGTGATTTTATATTTATCTCAATGTGGTCCACATTGTAACATGATTTCATGTCAACTTAATACTATCTAAATATTTGTAGATCGTTTAGTATTTTCATTTTTTAATTATTTATTATTACGTGTATTTGTTGTGTCACTTCCAGCCAACATATTGCTATGACCATGACTCACGCCACTGCCCATTTAATTCCTTCTCCCCTTCTCTCCCCACAAAAAAAAATCTCTTCGTGGTTACCGTACCTATCAGTACGATGGTCTGCATGTACGCATGATCGTTACAGCATCATCAGCGTACGTTTGCTACGATCATTGCGTATGCACGTAATGACGCGCATACACATACATGTATGTTGTGCGCTTGGGGCCATTTAGGGTGCGTGGTGCTTTGGGTTGCATACGCTGTTGAGAAAGTCCGTTCTTAGGACCGAAACGCGTTCGGCGGTTTACCTCTGCGGTTGGCTAGCTGGTCGTCCCCCTCGTGTGTATTGCGATCTCTTAGTCTGGACCCCCTGATGTGTCTGCAGCATTCAGCGACAGATTAAGTCTACACTGTATATTGAAGACTGGTTTCCTGACTGACAGAAACTGTGTGGTGAGGGCTATACGATGCACTGTTCACTTTATCTATTTCCACTTACAAGTTTATTGAGTGGACTCCGAGGGTTTGTGAGGTTTAATATGTGTGAAATTCTTATATGTCCTGTATCTGTGTACCCCATTTTTGACCTTTATGGTCCTCATAATAACGGGTCTTTTATTATTACTCTTATGATAATTTCTGAGTGCGGTAGGCTCGTTTCTCCATTTTTTAGATTACTATTTGCTGTGCATATCAGCACCTGGCTTATTTACGCCAATTTTTTTTGTCTATTATATTTACCCCTAGATCTTGCTGCCTAATTAATATTGTCTTGTGTATCTATCTAATATCTAACTATATCTAATTCTGCTATCTATCTATTCTACTCTGCTATGTCGAATCTAATGCTTCTATCTATTTATCGAACTCTGTATCTATTATCTCTATCTCCTGCTAGCGATCTATCTCTGCTATCTATATAATAAATCAAAAAGAGCTTTATTAGCAGGATCAATTTAATTTTGGACATTGCCAAAGAAAACAAAAAAGTAATAAAACCATTGTTAGTATTGAGGTTCACGGGTTAGGGGGACATGGGTATCAATGGAAATTAATCATATGGACAGTACTATAACGGGTATATTGGGTTTTAGTCTTTAAGTCGATTGGGAAGGATAAAGGGATAATGCAAGTAATACTTGGACATTGAGTTCATTTATGACTACTCTCAGTCTGATGAATTTTGGCGTACATAGTGTGCCCCAATATTTACTTGGCTCATCCGCTCCAAGCAGGATAGTTTTCTCCCCCCCCAGATCGATTCGACAGACGCGGTTTTCACGACTGATATGTACAGAGCAGACCCTGCGCCCCTGCGTTTATAACTTGGGGCCGTTTTTCTTTTTTTTTTTGCTGGATCCCTCAGAACAGGAAGCTGAGTGAAGACAACAGACGAAGTACGTGGGATTAAAGTCGCAGATTTGAAATGGGGGTCCCATATTGTTTTGTAGTGGGGGCAGTGTCGAAGGAAGTGGGTGTCACATCTTCTAAGGTTCCCTGGTCCACAGTGCTGGGCACAGTCTGTTCTCTATTGGTTATAGTTGTCTGTGTCGCCAGATTCTATGTTAGGCTGTGTGCCACTCAATCTGTAGAGACTCCGGAATTGTCTCTCTTTCGGGTTTGGATTTCTCCAGGTAGGAGGCCAAGTTGTAGTCTCTGTCCAGTGCCTGTATATAGTTAGTTTGGACTTTTTTATTTTTCTTAAATTCATCACGTAATCCAATTGGCTCGTGGTTAGGCCGGCGCGTGATTGAGGTTATTAGACGTTATGGAGTGTGGGTTTGATGTTAGTAGCGGAGCTGATGAGTTGTTTCAGTGCACATGGCTTTTCCTGGTCTTGTTGTGTATTGAGGCTTTATAAATGGTAAGAGTTGGGGCTACTTTTCTGTAGGTGAGACAAGAATCTGCCAAGATCAGGCCGACAAGCGCTGTTTGAGTACGGCGAGAGACCTGGAGGAGGTGCTTACAGAATTCGAGAGGAGTATTTATGCGTTGGGCCAGATTCCCATTTGAATGGTCTGAATAGGTAAACAGGGCCCATACTCACTGCATAGATGAGGATTGGGGAAATGACAACTGTCAAGGATTTAAGCAGATTTTCCGGTGGATTGAGGTGAACAGTTCTTATTGCAGAGAGGTTGGCGGCTTTTGCTTCAAAGTCTCTATAGATGCCCTAAAGCTCCCAGAATGCTTCGCCGTGCGTTACAGGTTCCAACTTTAATTTTACAGTTATACTTTTTAAAGGATGTACTTATCCGGTACTAGGTTGTGAAAATTGACTCAAGTTAGGTTTAATTGTAGGGTGGGTTAAATTCGGAGGGCGAATCATAAAGGGGCAACTGTGTCTCAAAACAAGTTAGTGTGAAATGAAAGCCTGTAGTATTTCCTTTAAAATGAGCTGACAATAACATTTGGCAGGAGCCTGTGAGGACAATAGATTGGGTGAATGTCAAACTGCTGCTTTCCAGAGGTTCAGTGGCATATCCTTAAACTCTGCTCCGCCCGTCCGCCATGGGGGGGAAGCATGGTCGTTGAGCCAATGCTGGGAAGCAGGAAGTCCAGGGGGAAAAAAATGACAGTTGAGAAGAGAGCTATTAATGCAGGCAGAGCTTGTACATGATGAAAACAGGAAGTGTTTTTCAACAGGAAGTAACATTGCTGCACCTTTCCCAGCAATAGCTTCTCACAGATTTATCGAGCAGAGTGATTTAGGTTTATTTTTTTTAAGGTACAAGGGAAGGCTTTTTTTGTATATAAATTTTATTAGTTTGGAAGAATTCAGACCACAGGTAACTAGATCAGTTAAGGGTATCTTTATCTATAGTGAATGTAGACATTTCTCATTCCAAACATTAAAAGGTTAGTGTATGTGCCTATTCCCACCTTCCTCGGCTGGCTCTGTGTTTGACACACAGTCTGATTACTGCACGTGATGCTCCCCCTCCCCTTCTCAGTTGCGACAAATATTTAGTCCGTAAATTGAATAAAGTTCAAAGCTCTAATGTAATATAACCTTATGACATTTAATACAAATAAAGTGGGTGCTCTTGATATCTTCTTATTGTTCTGATGTAGTACCCAGGGGACGACCAGAGTTTTGTGTTATGCTAGAATGACTCTCAAGAAAAGCAATCAAATGTTCCATAGCTTGGCTATCTTGGACTATCCAGATGAAATCAATATTAGAAGAGTGGGGATGAGTTTCCAGGGACTCGGGAATGAGCATTGGAGCAGTAAGCTAGTGTCTTGCCAAAGTACTACCCCATCTAGGGGTATACTTTGGGAATTCCCAACAGGACATATGTAAGTGTGAATGTCAGGGACAGGCGGTGTCTCTAATGAGGCATATGAGCATAATGCTCAGGGAGACAGGTCCGCTAAATATCAAGAGGTTGTCAGGCGTGCGTAAGTATTTTTTTTTTTTAGGGAAGAGGCAGGCAGGCAGAGGAAAATAAAATCGCCAGTGCGTGAGCTTTGCACGCTCGTGGACCCACAATTTTGTTCCTCTTAGCTCTACACCAAACTGCCACCTTCTGCAGGCATTAGGGAATGTTATACAGTATGTACCAGTGGTTTGATCTGGGCATTAGGGCATTGTATATCTATGTATATGTGTTGATCAGGGCATATAGGCAGGTTATATGTACCTATCTGTGCGATCTGGGTATTCGGGCATGATATCGGTACCGGGCTGTGAGCTGGGCTTGAGAGCAATTGGGTTAGCGTTAGTTAGGGCCATGCGGAAAGGATCTACCTTGATGTGGTGGCAGGCTTACAAATCTTTGGGAAAAAATCTTTTATCTACAGAATAAATACGTGTGATGCCACTCTAGTTGCGGTGGCGAATTCATGGTGCCTAGTGGTACATAGGAGCGCCATTTCAAAGTTTGTTCATGGTGGCAAAAAACCTAGAGAAACCCCTTGGTCAGGGATAATGGATTATAAATTTACACTTGTGGAAGAACGCACACTCTTGACTCTAGCTTTTCAGTTTATTTAAATGACATGCTGCACAACGGTTCGGGGAGTGTCCCCTTCCTCAGGGGCATAACTACAACAACACTCAGTTGCAACTCTTTATACTTGTGATCCCTCCCCTTTGGGGGGCCAGTGACTGGACATTCTTACATTTGGTGTGAACATATAATTTAGAATTACATTGTTACAAAAAAAACACGTTTTTCAAAAAATTTTAATTTTTTTTTAAAACCTGTGACCATGAGTTTCTATTACTCCAATACTGAAAGTGCTTAGTGATAAATGCCTAGTATATGATTTTTTGTGTTGAAAGTGCTTTTTATTATAAAGTGTCTCGTTTCTCTTCTATAAAGTGTTATTGTGATTAGACTTAGATTAGTAAAAATAAAATAATAAAAGATAACCTTTAGAATAAATAATCAATGTTGATTTGGTATCTATTTTTAAATTTAGCTGGTTTTTAATTTCTTTTCTTTATTTTTCAGGTGACTCCTCCCTTCGTTCCTGGGGATTAACACGTAGGTAAAGTGTCTGCCGATTTTATTTATCTCACAGTATTTATTTTAAAGAAACATTTAGATCATGTCCTCATTAGACCTTTGGGTGAAGGGTCTTCAGGTGGTTATCCAGTGTATTTCTCTGTGTGGAGCGTTTTTTCAATAGTCTCCCCCTCTGGGATGTTTGTCACACCCTAACACCATCCATCTTACCTGGCTGCATTGTGGCCCTGTGTTTTTTGAACTGCTTAGATATTGATGTTATTCGTTCATTTTTTTTCCTAATTACAATTGGATATCCCTTTTGTGTTCCCCGATCCGGGGTTTCACGTGGCTTTGTTTTCCTTGATTGCTATCAACATGGACATTTAATCATTGTAAATGACCCCTGTGTTAAGCAGCTCGCAAAGGGTTTTAAACTTAATTTGGTTACTTGGGACGGGTTGTGTTACTGTGTCCCCCGTTTATTATAGCTGTGCAAGCTTGGCAGTTTAGGCAGGAAATTACCTATGCGTTTGGTTTTGTTTTTAGCTTCGGTATAATTTCATTGTTGATGTCTGAGTGTACTTAGTTGTTGCCAGACTACTCCTTTTTTATATGCAAAGATGGGTTGTTCTTTAAATAAGAAGACCCACCTTCTCATCATTGCTCAACCCACTCCAGACTTTTCTATCGTTTCACTTTCGGATTGTGTATGTATGTTGACACAAACAATTTATTATGTTATCTTAATTGAGATGTTTTTCCTGTGGAGCAATGTTTGTCTAGGTGTAGGTGTTTCCTGGCCTTACTGCTGTGCACCTTATATTTTTTATGGGTACACCTCTGGGTTGGATTTTATCTGAAACTGTTCAATTCTTTTTCTGCAGGTTTCTTCGTCTGAGACGTCCTTCTACCCTAAACATGTGCCCCAAAGGTATGGCCCTGCTAGTATGTCTAGGGTGGAAGCTAGATGCTCTAGCATGTGGTTTGGATCTGTCAATTTAAAAATAAGGATCTAATGTGTTTAAAAGTATTGCTTTCTTTTTGACTGTATGTCCACGTATGAATTCCTTAGGAGTCAGTGGTACAGTAAATTAAATGCGCATGTTGTAATTAATCTTTAGAATTCTGTAATTCCAGTCGTACGGACCAATAAGGAAAATATTCAGCACCAAACCTAGTGTAGTATAGGATTGTCCTTTGTACATTTCATTCTTTTTTTATGTACTCTTGTCAAACTCGATACATATATGTGGCGTAAGGCGGCGCAAAAAATAGCGCCCATATTGTTCAATACCACCAGGTGATTATAAAATGTTTTCTCAAACCTTAAAGTAAATTTTAGTGAGAGCTTATGTTCAGTAAGTCCAATATAAAAATTACACTTTTGCTGTGGTTAAGTTCTGTTCCAATATCTTTTTTCTAATGCTGGCTATTCCTTTTGATGGGGGATACAAGGGTATAGTGCTCTGACATGTCCATCGTTACTAGGTATGACATGTTTCCACTTCCGTTATGTTTGATTTATTCCCAGAAAGTTTTTGATCTTTCAAGCATTTGGAATATTTTCAATTGGTGTAGATAGTGCTTATATAGGTACCCAATGGGCGAATTGAGCCAATCCGCCACAATTGGTTTTCCTGGGGGCTAGTTATGTTTTATGAATTTTTGGCACGGTGTAGAAGACTGGAGAACTGGATTTCCTCAATCAGAAATTGCTTCGTATCTTTGGCTATTAGACCGTGTGTCCAAGCTTCTGTGACGGTGTTATGTAGTTATCTGTTGTATTGAAGAACTGGGCTATGTAGATAATTCCTTGAGTTGTTGTATCTGTAGTTGGGGAGGCGCACCTGAAAAGAAAGAAAAGATATAAAAAAACAGCTAAAATTTGAAACATAGATAACAAATAACATTGATTATGATCTTCTAAAGGTGATCTTTTATTATTAATATTTTCATAAATCTAATGTCTTATCAATAAACATTAAGAAAGAAAACGGAGACAACTTTAGAAGAAAACGCACTTTAAACACAAAAATCATAAGGCACTTTAAATTCACTAAGACCTTTAAGTATTTGAGTAATAGAAACTCCATGGTCACAGGTTTTAAAAAAAGAAACATTTTAATGAAAAAAAGTGTTGTTTTGTTTCTAAACAACTGGTAACTATTCAATATGATCCTCCCCTGAGGTTTATATATTCCATTCATATATTGTAAGCATGTCAAGTCCACTCTCCAAAGGGGAGTTTTGATCACACGTAAAGAGTTGCCCTTTTGAGTGTGTTGTGTTTCTTATGCACTCTTGAACTCGTGTTTTCACCATCCCCCCGCGGGACCACTCCCCGAGAACGTTCCCAGCTGCCCAGCCATGCGCTCACTCTAATAAAACATGATTCCATTTCGACTCAGTAAGCGTTTCACCACATACCCCGTCGTGCGTTCCTTCCGACAAGTGTAAAATGTATTTAATTGTAGTTCAAAAAACATGCAATCAGGGCCCTTTTTGCCCTACGTGCCCACTCCTCCCATCTTCCTTTTTTTTCACCGTAAAGAGGACATCTAGCCCACTTCAGCAACCTACTAATAAGAAAGGTGTGCGGGTGTAGGAAACCACCCATCATAATGTGAAGATTGCTCTTTTTTGCTAAAAACACTTTCCATCTAACTCTGCTAGCTATCTATCTATCTAACTCTGCTATCTATCTAACTCTGCTATCTATCTATCTAACTCTGCTATCTATATATCTATCTAACTCTGCTATCTATATATCTATCTAACTCTGCTATCTGATCCTCAAGTCAGCGTTGCCTATAAGCTCGCAAAGGACCATATTCCGGATACTAAGATCATGGACAGTTAGAACTCAGTAGCTATCCAATTATAGCAAACATCCAAACCAAAAAGTCTATGAAGAAAAATCAGCAATCAGACAAAAGGGATTAAAATCCATTTCTCATTTCAAATATAACCACGCGGATTTCAGAGTTTTTAGGGTGAAATACTCGAGTTTATGCTCGGTATATGTGCATTTGTTCCAGTCTCCACTTGATACTCAATGCTCATCCTAACAACTCCATACACTTAGACCCTGTGTTCTTTTGCTCGATGGGATTCCAAAAAATGTCGTAGCCCCACGCTGGTAAGCTGGTCAGTAGTGTATTTTCTCTAGGTCGCAAGCTAATATTAGACAGAGGCATGCCATCTAGATTCATAAGTTGGCTGGTTTTCCCAACAGAAATTTGTGCATGGACAAATCAATGCACTATATCAGATTTTTCGATTACAGTTAAAACTACTGGACCGTGAATATATTCTTCCCATACTGAGCTAGAAACACTTGTGTCAATGTCCATAAATTGGCAGTAAATGACCCCCCCACAAGGGAGGTGCACCGTCGATCGTATACCCCTGCTGTAAAGCAAGGTTTTTCTGGAAAAATGACTTTTTACCAGCTTGTCTTGATTTCCAAAAAGGTCCTAAAAACTCCTCCTGTTGACAACGGTGAGATTTATCACTCAATACAAACACACAATGGGGTGTATGTGAGAAAGGTCGATACAAAAAAATGTGGCATTTACTTAAAATGATCAGTTATCTAACTAACTTCTTAACATCAAACCCTCTATTACATGCGAGGGAGATTCCAACACTCAGACAAAGTGGTTAAAAGTCATTTGTCCAGAAAACCTGTTGCTTTACAACAGAGGGGTATACGACTGGACGGCACCTTCCCTTGTGGGGGTGCATTTATCTGCCCAATTTATTGAAAGCGACCAGTGGTTTCTTCTAGCTCAGATGGGAAGAATATATTCAAGGCAGTAAGTATTTTAACTGTAAATCGAAAAATCTGATATATGTCATGATTGTCCATGCAACAAAATTTATGTTGGGAAAACCAGCCAAATATTAAAATCTAGATTGGCATGCCATCTGTCGAATATTAGATTGGCGACTAGAGAAAATACTACTGAACCACGCTTGACCAGCGTGGCTGAACACTTTTTTTGGAATCCCACAAGCAAACACGGGTCCCTAAGGGTGTATGGGTTTGTTAGAGATGAGCATGAGTATCAGAGGTGGATACCTGGAAAATGCACTATTACGAGCAGAAATCCGATGTATTTTCACCCTAAAATATAAATCCCGTGGTTTAAATGAAGAAATAATGGACTTTTATCCCTTTTTGTCGTACTGCTGATTTTGTCTTCATAGACTTTTGTTTTGGATGTGGTGCTATAAGTGGATCGCATATCTGAGTTCTAACTGTCACATGATCTGAGTATCGGAATGATGGTTCCTTTGCGAGCTTATAGCACGCTGAATATGGTATGGATGCTTACTGAGTTCGGATCAACCTCCCTGATTGATTTTCTGATATGTTCCTGATGCATTCACGTGAATATGGTTCCCTGGCGAGCTTATAGCAACGCTGAATATGGATGGATCGTTTGATTTGGATTCGAGACCTTTTGATTTGATTTTCTCCGAATATGGTTCCTGTACATACTTACAGCCGACCGCTGATTATGGATACGGATGTGACATGATTCTATAGAACTAATTGCTGAAAGCAACGCAGATATCTTTGTACCATATGGGATCTTCTCCTGTTGGTATACTTCTCGGGACTTATTTGGTTTGAAGAATAGAAAGCTATGTTTTTGATAGAAGTGTGACTAGATCGCGATATATACTGACGAACATTATCGATCTATAATGGACCCCCCTCTTTGAAATACTTATATACAATATCGATGTTATGTCTTCAGCGTAGAAACCATTGGATAGATCCTCATTGATAATGTGTGATTCTCCTGATTATAAGAGACCTGTCTGTTTTGTTGCATGCTGGATTAGCTTTTTTTAAAAGTACTTATGTGAACATTATAGTAAAGGGATTTTGTAAAAATATGTATATTGAGTTGATTTATGACATAAGGGTTAACTCTGCAGAGTGTTTTTGGATTGGCTCACAGAGTGATTGGACGCCCACGGTCACGATTGATCCTTGACGTTCTGATCACTGACCGTATCTCGTACATTTAAAACTCGCGTGTCAACGCGAAGTAGCGCCATTGAAAAAGCCCCTTTGGAGCGAAACGCTTTGGGGTGCTCCCTCACCTTGGTCTCCCTCATATCTCTCTCGAAAATTATGCATTGTCCATCTAATCCTTACCGTTGTTACTCTACTCAATGTCCTGACTGACGTGCACGGACGACACTGACTTTTGTGAATGATAGTAATGGGGAGGAATGGGAGTCTGATGAATTTACTTATAGTGTAGGTGGGGTTAGGCTTGCTATACCTAGACTGCTGAGTACTGTGACATATTTGTACACGATTATATAATTATATTTGCATTTGCTAAATTACCTTTGTGATACTTTTTGATATGATTTATAATAGATAAATAAATACTAAATTTTATATTAGCCGTGTTTCCTCGTATCTGTTTTTCCGTAGTTATATATTACTATATTATAGAGGTTGCTTGATTATTTATGCAGGTAATTATGTTTTCTGATAAGTAATTTGCCACAGAGGCTCCCACAGCCCCCCCCCTTTTGTGTATAGCTGTGGCAGGTGTGTATGTAAATAGGAGAGGAGAGGGCAGTTTTGGTAAGTTATGACTCCTATCTGCCTGAAGTGACCTAATAATCCTTCCCTAGGCATACTGTAATACTATGGGATGTACGGGAATGGTTGATTGGATTACAAATGTCCTATGTCGAGCTCTGATTAGGAAATGCTAAAACACGAAACAAAATAGCTTTTTTCATAGGATTATGAGAATGAGGAGAAACTTACTGCTAAAAGAGAATGCTGGGAGTTGTAATTTTCAACTTTGAGGTCAGTGAGAAATATGTGTTATATTGTTTAGATATTAGGGCAATGACTATTATAAAAACAATTAAGGGGCACTTTTGTTATAATAAGGCTCTATTTCATTTTATTAGTTTACTCTGTAAGGAGTGTTTAGCCACCCACACCTTAAAGGGGACGTTCGGCAAATACATAAAGAACAGTATTTTCAATCCCATGAGCTTAACCGCCCATTCAACATTTTGGTCTGTGTAAAAATAAATTGTAAACGAAATACTGTAATACGGAACCTGAATGGCAGCCAACTAATGTCCACAGCGGGAAAGCACAAGGTATGGAAACTGTTTTTTCCAAAAGAATGCTTCCACCCATTCTACATTGATAGGTGGTTCTTTCTGATTTGACAGAAACATAATGAAATATTACTCGAGGTGTGTGGGAATTTGAAGATTAAGATAGGCGAGTAGAATTAGCACTTATCATGCCATAGACCCAGTGGATTTATTTATCAGCTTAAGTCCAACATGGCCACGTACAAAATTGATCCATCTATGGCTGCCTTTACTCTAGTTGGTGTGTGTTGCATGCCTTTATATCCAATACTTGATTTCCTAAGGCTTCAGTATCCCCCTCCTGTAACAGACACCTGCCTTCCATCTGACCAACTTTTTAAAGGGCAAGTCAGCCTAAATGAACAACTGACATACAGTAAATCACCTCCAAAAACCCTAAACGGTAAAATAATTTGAAATCTGAAATATATAAGTCTAACCTGAGATCATGCACAATGCCATGCCTTTGACCTTGTTTCTGCTTCAGAGTTTCCTCCAGGTAGCAAACTGTCAGTTATGGATTGACAGTGACATCATAGCCAATAACGAATGTCCAAAGGACAATTATAACTCCCCTTCCCTACGCTCCTTCTTCTTTGTTCATACTTTGTACCAAGGGCGGGACCTGAACCGTCGTCAAGGTCCTCACCCGTTAGGTGCGCGTAACTTACTGCAAGTCCTTAGAGCACACATGCTCTTGGTAGCTCTGCCCCTCCCCCTGTCGGTGACGAGGACCAATAGGAGAGCACGCTTGTTGCAGAGGACTTTTTAACCCCGGGTGAGGACCCGGGTGAGGACGCTGCCGGTTCAGGTCCTCACCCTGGGTAAAAAGCTATAAAGCAAAGAAGAGGAGCGGAGGGCAAGGGAGTAGTATTGTCCTTTAATCGCCTATTGCCTAGTCATACCGCAGGCTCAGTACAGGCTCGGTACATAACTTGACTCAGTTTACCTTAGGACATCAGAAGCATAGTCAGCATACAAGTAATGATTCATAGGACCAAGTAGATACATCAACATTTTTAGAGCCGACTCTTTCTAAAAGTGTTCTTATGAGGTGGAGTTCTTTGAAGGCAAGCATGCTCATTATCCTTTAAGCAGCAGTAGAAGAGGGGAATTTCCATAATGTGCAATTCATACACCCAACCAGAGCAAAGAGTGGCCAAAATGGACGAAAGGGTTCATTATCCTAGTATCTTTTGATCTTTGTATACAGCAGAAAACATTATATGAAATGCTAAGATATTTCAGAAGTTTCAAAAGAAATAAGGGGGAGTGATAGCCAATAATTTTAGTTTGTTTAGTACTGAGCAATTTTACATTTCTGTTTACAAGATGTCCATTAAGGGAAACTAATCTTCAAAAAACTGAATCGAAGGCAAACAGAGCAATTTGGATTTTAAATGGTGATATTTTGTATCTTTGGATCCCGATGTGTAAGATGAGAAATGCAAAGTTTGTCAAAAAAAATCGTAATTGAAGTAAAACAATTAAAAACAAAAAGTTAGACTTAGGGACCTCCAGACTGGGGTTACCTGACGTGGTTGGAACGGCTTTTACTCAATAGTGCAAATCACAGTAATGTATACTAAAAACCCCTTTGTTATAAAGTATGCAGTGTGCAGATAATATGATATTGTATGTGGGCCCTAGAATTGCATGATTATCTGTTTCTATGTTCTTAAAATGTTTGGACCATATAGTACACCACTTCCAACTAAATGTAGTTGTAAATTAGCCTAACTGGAGTGCCTGGTCAGCTCCATGTGTAACTAGCCACCCCCAACACCCCCTTGTTACAGGGAAGTCCTATGCATTTAATATAAAGCATGGTGGCCGTCTTCCCTCATTTTAAAAGACAAAGGCCTGGGGGGGGTAGGTGGGGGGGAGGAGGAAATGAGATAGCCGTTATATGGATCCCAGTTGTTGGTAAGAATTAGAAATGCCAAAGTTGCCTATCGTAATTGAAGTAAAAATAATTTAAAAGTGTTAGAGTTAGGACCTCCAGACGTTACCTTGCACGTTGTTTGAAGGCTTTTCCATCATGTGATCAAGTTATGTATACTAAAAACCTTTGTTTACAAGTATGGCCAGTGTGCAGTTATAGTCGATATTGTAGGTGCCCTACAATGAATGTTTGCATTGATTATCTTTATTTTTATAGTTTGTATACTGCTGTGACCATACGCCACACTCACACTTTAAAGGGACAGTTCGTGGAATATCAATATTTGTGTTAATTGTTAGTTTGTGTAATGCCTTCTTTAGTTATTCTACATTGCTCTCTCCCAGTTTGAAAAATCCAGTGTGATTTCATACCCGTTGCTGGTTTCCCTGCTGTTGGACATAGTGAGACTCTTCAGTTCTAACGGGCCTTCTTCTTCTCACCAGGATTGAGGAATTTCTCAACAGTAAACTCTACTGATTGGCTGTTGGTGAGGGTCAAGATGCTCAGATCTCTACTTGAGCCAACTGAATCCACCCAGGTGCTGGGTCGATGGGCAAGACCATAACATTTCGCGGTACTCTATAGGGGTCCTGCAACAGGAAGTCATATTTAGTTGCATTTATTTATACACAACCAAATGCTGTGAATTGGCAGATTAAGGTCATTGGGGATTAAAAAATAACTGCTCTTTTTTCGTGAAAAGTACATTATTTTCCACTGACTTCCCCTTTAAGTCAATAAATGTAGCCTCATACTAGGGTCTGCAGGAAATGAGAAAATAAAATGTGGCATGCCGGAGGTGGAACAGCACAATTGGAGTTGCCAAAAGGTGCTCTTTATTTGAGAAAACCACACTAGGACTTGACAGGAGAGTTTGGGTACAGCAGGTCACCACCACACTAGAGGTGAGGCCAGTGACGATGAGGTCAGGATGCTGTGCCTGTACACATACACAGAAGGTATACTGAAAGCAAAATATATGGTGACCCAGACGTTACCTAATCCAATACTCTACAGGTAAATGCTATGTAATGCATTGGTGATGGCGTTTGGCTGAATTGTAATGTATTGTTAAAAGTAAGACTTTCCACTGCCAGAGTTTGTCTTTTTTATATTTCTAGAAGTGATACCATTATAGTCCTATACTGAAATCAGCAACGGTTTTGAATATATCTCTTGAAATTCAACCCAGAAGATATTAGTATGACAATAGAAGGTATTAATAAATGCAAAGTTAAAAAAAGCAACTAATTAGGTTTATTTACATTCTATGTTATTTTTTTATTTATCATTAGATCATATTAAAGACTTTATTATATATTGTAAATATGATTTTTGTGTTCTTAACGTATTTTGTGATACGTTAATTCTCCCTATATTTATTTTTGTTAAATTTTTTCCATTCTCCTATTATCTTTCGTTTTCTTTTTTTTTTCTTTTTTCCTTTATTGTCTATTTTCATTTCTCATTAATCCAAAAAATATCTATAATCTTTTTCGAGCTGGTTTTGAATATTAATATTTCTTCTCTACGAATTATTTCATTTCTTCTTTCTTATTCTCTCTGTTAAGTAGGACTCCCCCAGACATCTGCCCTGATATTTCCCCGTCCTTGTGCCAGCTACTCGCTTTTTCTCTTGTACCGGCTTGTTCCTATTTCCTTATTTTTGTGCCCACCCACATTTCGTCATGACGGGTATTGCACCCTGCGCCGACATGTCCAAGGGCAATCAGAGTCGAGGCACCCAGTAGGCCTTCCCCCTCTCACTCTCCCTCCCATCATCTGGGATGGCACTGGAATTATACTAACTATAAATTGCTTTTGCCACCATGGGGGATACCCTCCCACCCCCAACGCCTCCCATGGTGTAACCCCACCCAACCCCCAAGTGTAAAAGTGCTTCCAGTCTCTATTACCAAGTCCTCGTTTCCTGCCATGTTTACACTGAAGGCAGCCGCGGCTGTGATTGGCTGCCTTCAGGCCAATCCCAGCCCACAGCTGCGCTCCGGTCCACGTGCCTTGCGGTTTTTGGCGGGCAGGAAAGCTATGACCAAACACGCAGTCCAGTATCGAGGATGGGGTAACGTAAAGATTGAGGCGCATTTTACACTTATGAATAGAGCGGTGGGGGTGGGTAGGGGTAATCCCCTCAGTGGGCTGCCAAAGTTTTTTTTATAAGGCGTGGACATGCCCTTTAGAGCGACGGATTGGTGTTTATTGTAAAGAAAGCGTTTACCCTTGTGTCTTCCTAAAAATATATATATAGTTTGGGGGCTTTGAGAGGTGTTTGTTTTTATCGCTTTTTTTCAAGCCTAAATTGACTTTTTTTGATTTATACATCTTATACTTTAATCATCTTTTTTCTTAATATTTTTCAGAACATCTAAAATAGTGACGTCTATCCCAACATACATGTGAACCAATGGCACATTCGTAATATTCCAAATATCGTAGTTTTTTGATGTTTCCCAGTAAGGGGGTTTTAGTCCAAAAAAAAATTTAGGCCGGAAATACATTTAACACGTATTTTGACAAGCCCATTGTCCTAAACTGAAGATACTCGTTTTAAGCTAATGAATGCCCACATGTGCTCTGACACTTGTTGAAAATGCACAGAGTTTATTGTAAGCCCATTAATATTTTGTATGTTATACATCCCCATGCAAGCCACTTTTTCTCCAGTCAATCTGTCTGTATAATCAGGACCTATCTCCTTCCTCCCATTACACGATGCTTACCCATTCCAATTAGTCCCATGCTGGACTTAGAGACACACACAGCCACAAAGATTATGTATTGGCTCCTTGGAGGCTATTTGCGGAACCTGCGCCTGTGTGCACTGATTTGTGACATGTAGAAGATGATCATTTAGGGGAGAATTTTATTTGTTTGGTGTTTGTTCCTTATTTTCTAAGTTTTCAGACTGACTGTGGGATCCAGAATTAGTCCCTGCAATCGGGACAAATCAATCAAATAGGGACACCTAGCACCCTGTCCAAAAGGTACTCAAGCATGCTCGTGCAGCATTCCCCCCTCTCCTACCAATCCGATCCATCTTCTATTCCTGATTTAGTTTTAGGTGTAAAGCCTTTCTCTGTAGTGTATCTTCCCTCTCCTCCCAATCCGAACCGCATGGTGGTATTATTAAAAAAAAATACATACCTACCACCTCATATTCCAGCTGCATTTTCAATAGCACGGGCAGCCGCCCTAGTCTGTGATTGGCTGCACAGCGCCACTTCAGCACCTTATGTTACTTCCTTTGGCGGAAGTCAATATTACAGATAGAAGGCCGCCAGGAATGGGAAGGCTGTAAGCAAGTTATCTCTCACTTTTCTTACAAATGGGTTACAAAGGGTTAGGGTTGGGGGGGAAGCTACCACTCAAAAATAAACTAGCAAGTTTAGGGTGGCCATACCCTTAAGAGAAAATCTGGTCAAAAGTGCAAATTTCCTAAAAGAACTGCGTGCAGATTCTGCCATAATAATGTGTAGGAGTATTTCTGAATTGGATTATTTTAGTTTTTCAAGTTAAACACCCCTCAACTACAAAGCTGGTATTACCTGTGTTCCCCGTTTTCACTGGTTATGCCTAATAAAACACATAAAACAAATCCCACCCTGAATCACTCACTCCCGTATCTCCTTTTCAAACCCCACAGAACTCTGATCTGGCCTCAGTATCCCGGCCTAATCACCAACCCACAGCCAAATAACAGTGAAACTATCATATACTATAACCACTGGCTGCTACCAAAGTCTGGGCCATGGAATCATAACCACTGCCACAATACCATGCAAAATTGTTTTAACACAAACGAAACTAGATGATGGCCACAGTTACAGGTGTTTATTCAAAAGTCTGTACGTTTAAAATGGTGCTAATTTGCCCCAACCAATCAGATGTTAGCTTTTCCAAATGATAACTAAGATCTATTTGGTTGGGTACAAAGTAGCACCATTTTAAACCGATTAAGAACTTTTATGATCCTCCCGGTTAGTTTTCCCTCCCCCACAATCAAGTTGGCAAATCACCCTAGAGTCCTGCACAGTATTCCTTGGCTGTACGTGAATGTTGGAGTTGTAGTTTTTAAAGGGCATGTCCCACCCCCAAACTACACTCTCCCCCACTACTGGCCCCTACTGTGTCAAAGTTTAAAAAAATCCTATCCCTACCTCTCTGCTCCAAAATGGTTCTCCAGCAATATCTGCCCAAACTCCTATAAATGAAGACCAGGAGTCCAGGCAGAGCGAAACTGTTTAGAGAGATAAGGGATTCCGAGGACAAAATCCTACGTCCCCACAAAATGGCACTACCATTTGCAGTAAGCTAATAAAATTAACGATTTATTGGACTCACAAAGTTAAATCAACACACCCATACAAAGTAAGCTAAACCATACAAAACTGGGCGTCCTCCTATCCAATCCACTACAGGACCAAACTGTCTGAATCCTGCCGGTATATACTTGTACCTAAGTCTGGAGATATTGGGACATACCGGATATATCCTCTCTTTTTATAAAATTAACATTGGCATGTTTTGATCTTTGGTGGTCTGGACTTTGATAATGCAGTAGTATGGAGGGCAATGGCCCATTTCCTTTCCGTAAGCGACACTCACACTCAAATAATTGTGGATATTTTGTACGATTGATATATAGCGATTTGTCATATCTCTTAAGCACCGTTTAATAAGGCCAGGTAATATATACCTTTAGGAGCTATGGCTTATTTACAATGAACTTTGAGTCTGCGAATCATGGGACCCTGATAGCGAGCAGTATTGGCATGACGCAACACACGTGTAAGGTCCGGGAGGCTCTGTAGATTTGTTACCTTGTCTCCCTCCCCTGGGGCGGCGTTTGATTGAATGGAGTTGGATACCTTTTGCTACCTAGGATTAGAAGTGACTACCTACCTGGGAGTGAGGCGCTGCGGATTCGTTGGTTGAGTGAAGAGTGTGGTCCGTCCGGGGAGGGGAGACCAGTTCGCACTTAGGCTTCTCACAGTAACGTCCCCGATTGGAGCATCCTCAAGCTCTTTCCAATTGGAGGGGAGGTAGAGACACTACGGAAGACCGTTGGTCCTGTTGGGTATAACCAGGGACGCCCGGTTTTGGTATTGTTTTGAGCTATCATTGTATAGATGGGTGGTGTTGATTTTACATTTGTGAATCCAATAAATCGAATTTTATACTGTACGCATGGGTAGTGTCATTTTGTGGGGGACTGGATGGCTTTTCTCGTCCCTTATATCTCTAGTTATTATTGTAGTTTAGCCCCCTGATCACCACTTTAGAGAGATGAACCCACAGCAGGTCCTGAAGTTGGGTACCTTCCTACCTCTATTTTTTGAGAGCGTGAAATTGTTTCCGACTTCCTTAGTGTCCTCGACACCTTGCAGGCCAAGTAAAGCCCAAGATTTAAATACAAATTGTGTAATAGCCCAGAAGAAACCCATAACTGAACTACGAAAAAGTTTGATCTAAAACATATATTAACTTGATCAATAGCAAAACATTTACTGTGTGGAGGGGAACATGCTGTGGTACAGCAGCAGAAAACACCCTTTACAGATACAATATTCTCCCCGTGTGACTACAATACAATATGATCATATCAATAGGATAATTTTAGCAATATCAAACTTACAAATGTTCAGGTTTGCGTTACACTAAAAACTATGTTGGTCTGAAAAAATAAAATCACAATTCCCTACCCGTACCTTACATCTTGCCCCAACCTCCTCCTAGCGAGACTATTTAGCAGGATCTCTGACACTATTCGCGGGGTTACTGTCTATTAGAGAGGTAAAAACACCAATGGCTCATTTCAACCTATCCAGACCCAGTCAGACTGGTCTGCTTGATATGTAAGACCGGAAGAGGAACCTTACTAGGCTGGGCCAATCATCTCAACCATCCAGCAAATCATACCACCAATCTCAGACGCAAATGTGACCCACCCCCTTTCACCCTCGCTCCAACCCATTACACAAATACTACTAAAAAAGGAGATTGAACATTCAAAAAAATGACTTGCCTCCTATCATCTTATAAGAAATACATGTAACAGACGGTTTCCTGCGGTATATCAATCCAGTATTATTTGTTTGCCCCTCAATCTCAGTCCCCCCTGCAAGACTATCTGTATGGGCAGCATGCTCAGTAATCCCTATGAGGTATATTGTCATTGGTAGAGGGAATTTCCAACCATTCGCAGTTCACGTACCAACTGTCACCATTCCAGCTACAGCAACATAACATAACAGCAAGTTTTGATGATTAATGATGAACTATGTAGATAGCTGAAATGGTTAAGTACCCACATAATCGATCGTCATTTTGAGCAATCCGATAAATTAGATGGATTTGACATTTATCAAAAAAACAGGGGAAAGTCTGTGGAACGATAAATAGATCTAAGTTTTCCCAGGGCCAGCAGACTTTCCCCATACCATTTAGTTTCCCAGGGCCAGGCAGACTCCATATTACCATAAGTTTCCAGGGCCAGCAGACTTTTCCATTACAATTAAAGCATAACGTACACGCTAAAATTAAAGTCATTATGTATTTGAAGCAGCAGCTTAACTAAATCAGAGTATTTCAGACCCATTATTGCCCTTCTCTAAACTTAATCCAGACGCTATTGTACGTAGCTGAAAGTAAATCAACCATTTTGGCTAAAACTATATATGAACATCTAATGTACTTTTACACAATTCAATACCTCCATGAATACACTGAAATTCTGGTATGGAACATGTAATGCATATGCGGGGTCAACTACACTCCCTACAGATCCAATGTATACCCCACAACAGGAGAAAAATATGTTAATGGCACAAACAGAGAGACATATTCAATAGGAACCTGCAACACACACAAACGGCCTGGCTCCAAACCCAACCCAGGGCTGGACAAACTCTGCAATTATTTAAGAGCCAGCTCTAAAAAGTTAGAGTGGGACCCACCACCTTATCCAAACTTAGCTCCACCCAGTCCATGTTAGCCCAACCATTACACAAGATACTAACTTAACCAACTAAACCTCCCCCTCCAACAATGGAATTGTTCATGGAAAAAGTGCTTTGCCTCATTTCAATCTATAATGAATACATTTTTCTGAAGATCCAGTCAGTCCCCCAACTAGACCTATCTGTGTGCGGCAAGCATGATTCAGTAATCTCTGTGCGGCATCAATGGTAGAGGGAATTTCCAACCTTGCTGTTCATGTACCAACTGTCATCATCTAGCCAGCAAAACTATAGCATTAGCAGATTAGTTCGATACCAAGGAAACTTGATTGACACTGAATGTTAAGCCCCCCCATACACAAATCGTTATTTCTAACAGCGATTGATAAAATTAGAGTGGTTCAAAAATTGATCAGATGTATGTTTTTTTTGATCGCCCACTTGTCGAGCATTTATTGGAAAAACAAGGGGATATTGTGGAAAGATTGGAGCCTCAAAGTGTTCAAGACGGTTCTTTCCACAGACAGAGAATATAGAGAAAACGGATAATGACAGCAATTGAGATGTTTGGGGGGTTTAGAGTGGCTCCCACTAGAACTTAAGTTTTCCCAGTGCCAGCAACTTTTCACAATGTCAAACACTTTCCATTGTACCAGTAACATCCCATATGCCGCAGACTTTGCCCATTACCATTCAATTTCCCAGTGCAGCAGACTTTCCTTTACATTACCGTACTTCCCATGGCAGCAGACTTTGCCATTACCAGACTTTTATCTCCCGGTGTTTGCAACTGCTCTCCTGTATGTTTTAAGCTGAGCTCCTATTTCCCCCTCCCTTCACCTGGTTTGCAACATTGTTGCAGAGTAGGGTGTGATGAAATCTGCCCAGCCCTATCACAGCAACAATTTCGCAAACGTTTTACATAAGAAGATAGGCAAAAATGGAGGGGAGAATGGGGCTTAAGCTAAAACAAACGCGAGAGTTCTAGGGACTCGTTCACACTACATCAGTTTGTATTCCGTTTTTCAACGCAGGTGCGTTTAAAAATGTGAGACAGTAAACCCCATAGTATTTCATAATATTTTCCACTGCTGCGTTAAATACGTTCCTCCAGTCAGTTTAAAAACCGCACTGCATGCAAGCATTTCGTACTTTTTTTCAATGCTTTTCCGTAAGAAACTCTTGGAATACACTTGTTAAAAAAAGGAACTAATGTATGCAAAAAATGGATACAAAACTGACACCGAAACACATGGTTTTGTGCGTTTGTCAGTTTTCTTGTGTAACAAGCCACAGTGGGAATGAAAGATGTACCCCCGATTTTTTTAACCCAACGACGCTATAACATTTCAGTCATCGCCATGGCACCAGGATTTTGTCCAGCCCTGCCCAACACCAATATAATAACACGATTATCAAAAATTGCCAAAACAATTTTACACTAGACAACACCTTTTTTTGAACACTAGGGGACACTGCCAAACTCTTAATGTCCTCATTAAAGACCAATCATCAACCAACACTCGTCTTTCACTCCAAACTTACCACAAGAGAATCCCTACTATCTACCACCCCCAGATACGAAACTAGATTGCAAATTTCACGGCACTCTATAAAATCCCGGTCATACACAACTGGAAATTCATTGAAAATCTCAAACAACTGACTTCCCAACCTAAAACCAGAACAGACAAGGCATAGAAATCTCATTTAAGCGGCTAGAGAAATTCAAGAAGCAATAAACGGTATGCCAAAATAAATATAAGCCCATGGCCCAATTAGCTTACCGATTGAAATGTTAAGATATCAAACAGGCTATTGCACCAATGTTAGACATGTTATAACCATGCACATGACACCGAACTTCTATCAACCATCACGATACATGCAACAGTTGTAGTACTACCCAACCAGGTAAAAACCCAACGGAGTGTGTGTGTTATAGACTGATCTCACTCCTAAATTCTGACTACAAACACTAGCAAACGCCTGGCCACAAGAATAAGGGGTGTCTATATTAAGGAAGGAAACAGCACAAAAAGCGAGGGTACACCCAATAAAACTTTAATTAATTGGGGGGTGACCACACAACATATCACCATATGTGTTCGGGGGTGAAAACTCTGCCCCCTTCCTCAGGTGATCAGGTCATCCAACTCAGCAACAGAGAAGCCTAGGGATATGACTGATAATTTATGTTCCTTGATAACCGACATGTATACACACAATATCATTATATGCACACTGTACTATGCAAAATATAATTTCATGCACGAGATTTACTGGCACACTGTATTGTTTGTATAATCCTAATTATTGGTTATAAAATAAACTTTTTAACAAGTGCAAAATTCGGTATCTTATACAGTACAAAACATTGCTTTGGGAAAAAAAAGTGTTGTATATTAACAGTGGTTCTCAATTTTTCAGATTAGTGGCGCCTGTGGCAAACGCAAATTTTTCCGACGGCATGCCTGTGTGTTTTAAATGTTGGAGTAAATGTAATTACCCATATTGTTTCGAAAAATACAGTAACGATATTCATTCAAATCAATAGTGAGATATGTCACACTACTATTGCCTATGTTGTATTTTATCATAATGACATTTAATATAGGTTAAATATTGTCCCACTACCAATCCTGAGTCACACCAGTGTGCTCTGGCACACCCTTTGAGAAACCCAGGTATATATTCCCTATTCCTGCAGGTTTCTATGTAACTTGAACACTTTACTGGAAAGACCAGTAACACTATTTGAAAAGCCCATTTCCTAACTTGTTCTTATAATCGTTAAAGAGCCCTCCTACGACAATATTGTGAAGAAAAATGCACCAAGAGTCATGTAAGGCCATGTAATATTTGTTACAAGTATCATACTCCGTGCAAGCAAAGTTTCTTCCGGGTAATCTGTTCTGCATATTCAAGCCTCGCTATCCCCGTATTTAATTAAGTGCCTATAGCTGAAACACCTTTCTAGATGTATTGAGAATGAAATAAAGAATATACTTTCCATTATACATAAGATGTCCCACTTTATACAAGGGTTCCAAACCTGCACTGCATATTAAACTTAAAGGAGATAGACCTCACAAAACACAAATTAAGTTTAAATGGAAACTGTATCCCTAACTAACCTTTCTTCTTCCACATTCATGCACTGCACCGTTTTTTCGTGGACCATTACAATCATTGTTTTTGCGAACCGCTGTGCAACTTGTGCGGGATTTCCAGAGCAACGCAGATGTTAATGTTTGCTACATTAATTCAATCAAGTATTTGCTTGTCTCAAGCGTCAGTCCCACAGCTAGACTATTGTGATGGGCAAAACAGCTCATTGGGAGAGGGAATTTCCCACATGCAGTTGTGCCAACTATTACATTTAGCTACCGAAAACTATGCATAATAGAAGAGTTGATCTCTACGGAACTTGAGACGCTGAAAGTACAGGGGAATGTTCATGGAAAATATTTTTACAAATTTTTAGTTTTATTAGTGCATACCTAGTTATTCTACATATCTTCTATTTGTGAAAATCGTCTGGAGGACTGGTATCAGACCTTTATTGCCTTTTTTCTTTAACATAATTTATTACATTTTTTTTATTCAAAGGGGCTACCCTCCCTATAAAGAAATCAGTCCGAAATGATAGCCCTTGCTATTCCCTAATCAACCCAGGCACTGGGTGCACAAGAGCAGACCCAAACGGTCCCTATTATGTAGAATCATTATTTTAAACAAGACAAAAAATGAATGGGCAGGTTAGGTGATTAGGATGGAAAAATACGCTCTTTTGTCTTAAAAGTATATGTATTTTCCTGAAATCCCCTTTAAGTCCCCAGACAGCGATCGATATTTTTGGCAATCCGATAAATTTATGGATGACTTAAAATATTGATCCCGTGCATGTCATGTTTCGAGCGACACACTGCTTACTATGTAGCAGTTTATCGAACAAAAACAAGGGGAATGTGGAAAGATTGTGTGAACCCTGGAAGGTAAAAAAATGCTGAGCTAAAGAATTAGACGAATATTACTTACTCTCTTAGTAGTATAGGGCACCTTTACGCTTTCAGTGCCCAGATACTTCTATTAACTATTCACCCCCACTTCCTTGCTCTCGCATATTGGTGTGGCAGGAATATGAAGGCAATTAATAATACACTTCATCTCTGGTATATATATCTATGTGCAGATAGCAGTGGGGGAATGTTAGCTTTCTCCTTTGTCTTAACTCATTTTTATTTAGAGTCTGAAACTAAATGCATGGTATCATCCTAGATCACCATCATACCCAATTTATTAACCTTATACCAAACCCAGAGGAAAACTTTAGGAAGCGATAGTTAAATGTTTGCCACATTTAGGGCCAAAATAATTTCCACAAAATGACGCAATAACAGATTTACCAGAAAGCCATCAATAACCAAAGGATAGTTTGCCACTGCTGTTCATTAAAATAGTGTTACCTGGGAAGCGGAACATAACAAATCCTGTATGTTGTGTGCGCCTGATATGGTGTCAAAACCCAATGTGAACAAGATTACTGCATGACAACTACATTTTGAACAATGATTCATGGAGAAATAATACCCCCCCTTATCAGGTGTGTACAATCACATGATGAAGGGGCATGTCTTCTTAAAAGTGTGATATGTGTAGTGCTAATAAATGAGATGGAACTCTACCATATTGTGTCCTACAATCGAAACACTGGCATATTCTTTTGGTATAAGAGTTTAAGTAGATATAGATATAATGATATATATTATATACTATATATATATCTGTAGATATTTTTTTTTATTTTTTCATTCATGTGATTTTTGTAGATTATATAGCGCCAAAATCATCCTAGAGCTTACGATTCACAGTATACATTCACAGCGGCTCCGAAGTGCCGAAGGAACCCACGCCAAGACATTAGTGCTAACCACTGAGCCACCCAGGTGTGATCACAGAAATTATCAATATATTACTTACAACAACTTTGTTTATACTGTATGCCAGTGTGCAGATAACTGATATTGGTTGGGGCCTAGAAATGTGCTATTATCTTTATGGTTGATATATATATTTCTTGTAGGGTTCCATGTGATATTAACGTATTTTGTCGTACTGTGATATTAATGTATATTCATTAAGTAAACAACAGTTAAGAACAATTGACATAGGTTGGAACACCGTGAGGGATGAGAGGGTCTGCAGGATGAGAGGCAGTCCCCGCCACCCTTGCAACTGTTTTCAACACACTCACATCAACCCCCTTTCAATTGGTTGGGTGAAGGTGCACTGTCAGAACCTACCATCACAAATGGGCAGACAAAGAAGGAATAGAACCCATAGAGGAAACACCACACATAAACCATATTTCAAACTGTCTTACACAAGGCATTACGTTCACAACCATCTGGGGCACTGGGTACCCATTGATACAGTAAAATGGCCCAAAACGCCAATCGAAATGGACATCAACAGCTGTTTACGTTCAAGAACTAGTGGACAGGGGCACAATGAACAACATAAAGGGCCATAGGTGACGGGGGGTCAATGCGTGCCATGGAGTAGGGATCGGGTACCACTATTGCCAGTGGTTACTGGTGATGGAGACACCCAGGATCCCCGAACACCTTTCACCTGACCCATGTTTCCTCTATTACTCTCCCGCCGCCTTTATCTCCTTTCCCTTTTCTCTTTGGCTTTCTCGGTTCATAAGTGTGTGATCGAGAACCAGACTACCCGCCTGGTTCCTTGGGTGAAGCTCCATTGTTCACAGACTTGCTATGGGCGCGTCCCCTTACCGTTCCGCCTCCCTCCTCACCGTTCACACTCTTAGGTTTGGAGGACACTTGTCTTCGTCCTATCTCTGTGGCGGAGTAAATCATGAGGCCAGTATGAAGAAAGCACGGGTTTTCGCGACTGATCACACATAGACTCTGGGGTTTGTGATGTTGTTCGCTGTTATCTGTTGCACAAGCAGCTTATTTGTCCATACAGCCCGCCATTTCCGGGTCCTGGATATGCCCTGCTCTCGCCGCCTCGAACTGCCGAGTGTTTGGTGGGCGGAGTCAGCGGCTATGCCCAATAAACTTCAAGGTTGAAGCTAGCCAGTAGAGGGACTTAACAATCACGTAACGAGTAACGTGGTGCCAGAGGTACAATATACGTCTTAAATAGAAATTCAGAGACTCATTGGTAACGGGTGTTCCATTTTTGTTCTAGAATAAAGCTGTGGAGGGTGCGTGAGTGTGTTGGTGGAGCTCGCTTGAGAGCAGCGATGCGAACTGTGGAGTACAGGTGCTGATCCTCACTACGTGTTTACGTCTGTACACCGTCGATTCCATTCTGCACCCCTTAAAGAATATGTCTCCTCGTCCATCGATTGCCGTCTCACCCTCACACTACAAGGTCCCCGTGAAATGAAATACCCTTGTCTTTTCAGCTGAATCTTCGTGCTTGGTGGAACGACAGATCCGTTCAGATACTGCGCCTATTGCAGATTTCCTCATTAATAAATTTTAGAGCATGATGGCGAACATTGGCATTCGGAGTGTGTTGTAAACTATAACGCCCAGCTTGCTGCATTTAATGTTGGACATGTGATGCAGCAAATACAATTGGTCATACTGTGTATTGGCGGCATATGTCCACGTAACTGTGCCCTTTGTCAAATTGGACTGATCGTATAAGGCCGAATTTCTCTGTCGGAATGGGCGAAGACTTTAGGCCAAATTGTTCGCCGTGTCGATGCCACCAAAGGCAGAACTGTTTTAGGCAGCAGGAAGGTGACAGGCAGGTTTTTATTCTGCAATGTCAATAGATATTCAAACCTGCGTTTCGAATCGCGATCAGTTACCTAAGTCACGGAAACGTTGGATTACTAATAATGTTCAGAAAAGTGTTATTGAATTTCGAAGTATGGAATCGAAAACTTAGAACAAGGAATTGTTGGCAAGACTCCAACTACATGATTTAGATCAATCACGCAGTTGCCAACCCCCATGTATAAAAGGCAAGTGTTTTGTTAGTGTGGGCCAATTTATAAAGCATAGTATTGGCTTTACGATAATCATTTTGCGTACATTGCTACCACATGGTATTTAGTTCCAAAACAAGTTTGCTTCAAACATGTACGAGCTGCGAATGTAATTATGGCGTGGTCATACTTATGAAAAGTGTAACATTTTTTTTAATATGTGTGTTAACTCCTGTGTTGTGAGAGTAAAGGGTGTCGTCCATTTCCAAGAGTAAAATTGTCACCTCTGCAGGAAAATCACTATAACCGCTGACCTTGCAAAGGCTTACAGCTTTCAAAAAATCTCCCCAAATTGTACTTGCCAGACCTTGGTTTCCTCTCTGCCAGTCTCTCTTTCGTGCCTTTTCGGTGCGAGAAGGACAAGCACTGGACCAGCGGGTCGACCGCATACCTCTCTTGATTGGCTAAGGCGCAATGCAATTTCATCTTCTGGGGCCCAGCCGCCTGCTTTACAAATGGTAACAAACTGCTGTGGGCCTGCTGTCTGTTACTATTGATGCTGCAAATAAATGGTTCTCCATCACTCAGTTTCCTTGACAGGATGATACTCTAAGGTAAAGATGCTAGTGTGGTTTGCTACTTTGTCCAAGCCTGTCTGGCTTTGCAACAAATGGTGCAAACTGCAGTGGGCCTACTCGGTACTTTGTGGTGCTACAACTATTTAGGTGTGCAGTAAATTAAACATGTTTTTTATGAAGAAAATATTTTACGTAAATAAAATGGAAAAAAACAATATAAAAGAATAAAAATATGTTGCCCGCATAAGAACTAAAATTATTTTTATCTTGCTCTTTTAAGGGTTAGGTTTTTTCAGTTCTGCGTTTTTGGAAAAATTTTTTTTTGTCCCACAGACTATTATCAAAAGTGCAATTCTGATCACACATGGACCAAAGTCGTGCTGATGCGGATAAAAGGACTGCTGATCTCACGATTCTATTATATTTCATTGCATTGCGATTTGCAAAAAAACGGACACAAAGCACAGTGGGACCTAGCGTTTGAAAATAAATGGTCCCTCTTCATGTGGTCAACCTGTCCTAATTTTCTGTTCTGTCCATCCCTTGGGCTTGCTAGAGATGTGGGTGGTGGAGAATCCAACAAGCATCTTAACACTGGGGTGGTGATACCGGTGCTGAAGGTAGAAGAGATAGAGGCAAAATAAAGATAATGCCGAATTCCACGATCCCTAACAAACTTTTCCTCGTCTTAAGTTTATATAAAAAACACAAAACAAAAACAGAATTATAGACAGTGGTGCTTTTATACCAGCCCCGCTTATATTAAACTCACATAGTTAATGGCTGGGTTTAAGGCCCTGTAAATGTGACTTACACACAACAAAGATTCTCTCGCAATCATTTACGGTAGTGGTTACAACAAAAAGTGCAGTATTAAAATGGTCTTGGATTTTTTTTTAGTTCAACACAAAATTGGGCCACTATCTCCGCTCAGACCACTTGAGAATAGGCCTATTCAAGACGCATATCAGTGGTCCTAGACAGTGGGATAGAAACTGGGATATACATCAAGACCAAAAACTACGTTTGATGGCATTTTCACGAGAAGTACCCAAATCTACAGCCAATTCAGGAACCTTGAACATTTTCATGGTTCTGATTGAACATCGCCACCAGTAGATGCGAACGGGAAGAAGTTTTTGTTTTAAGTAGGTTTTCTGGGTTACTTGTATTGTTCCCAGACCAATTCCCTGGTCCACGAGTCATTTACTACTTATTTATTGCTTATATTATTATACCTTATATTGAATTTTGAAAGGAACAGAAACGTATTTGCAGTTTTGGAAAACATCTAATACCTGTTCAACTACCGACACGTTAGCTCAACTGGAGCATAGATTGCAGTTATATAATTCATTGGCCTAATTAGTGATAAGCTAAACATACTATTCAATAAATAATTACTGTTTAGTGCCAAACATATTTGGTTAGCTTTAAACATAGATTCACCTTTTAAACGTGATCCCAATGATTACTACCTCCAACATTTCCTGGCAAGATACAATACGATCCATTTATGATTGGAACTGCAAAAAGTTGACTGGTTGTGGTCAGAAAAATTGGCAAGTTGTGTTACACAAATATAAAGAAATATAAAAGTTAACGGTTTTTAAATGTTACCTTTTTTTAAGACCATTTACCCAAAATCTAGTGAATCTCTGGAAGTTACAACAGTCTGTCAGGGGCAGATTTACACCTTGGAACCTGTAGGCACACAAAGCCGGTGGCTTTTAGCCAACCACTTAAATGCAGGACTGCACCCATTTTCCTATTTTGTGGGGGAGATTGACACACACCCTTTACAACCCCAGTGCCCTCAGCATGTGCCTACTATATATCCTGGCTGACAAGCAGGGGTGTATCTAGGGTCTAAGAAGATCAGGAGCACTTTTGGGCACTCCTTTTTTTAGGTCACGCTCCTTTTCTCTGCCAAATTAGCCACACCACTGTGCTTTAATAGAATGGGCCAAAAAAAACAACGAGACAGTAACGATAAACCACAAACATGACACACACCCGATAGTGATAAACAGACAGAAGACATGGAATAGACAGACAGAGATAAGATCAGAGAGTTGGACAAGAGACACAAATAATGACACTAAGGCACAGTAACTGGCAATTTGCATATTTATATCGTGTAGCATTTGTCCATTTTAAAACTTACTGCATCTAACTGTTATCTATCTAACTCTATCTATATACACTCATATTGGTCTATCGGTCTATTATCAACTCTGCTATCTACTCTGCTATCTATGTATAGTATGTAGTTGAAGGTTGAATAAAGACATACGTCCATCCGTCCAACCCAGCTAGCATATCCTCATTCCTGCCTAACTGTTGATCCAGAGGAGGCCAAACAAAACCCACCAATTTAGAAGGGGGAAAAATTCCTTCTGACTCCAGTGGGCAATCGGAATTTCCCCTGGATCAAACTCTAACTTTATGTATTCAATTACCAGTAACTTGCACATTCTGTTTGCAGAAACTCATCCAGCTTTTTTTTTAAACTGACCAATGGCCTGCATTAGTAACGTCCACTGGAAGACAGTTTCCATACCTTAAAGTTCACAGTAAAAACCTTTTCCGAGCTTGAAGCTAAACCTTTTTCTTCAAGTCTTAAGGGTGGTCCTCGTGTCCTTTGAACATGTTCTATTGGGAAAATGCCCCAGATGTTTATTTGTTTTATGCCCGTTTAATGTTATTCTATACACACGTATCACATCCCCACGCAAGCGCCTTTTCTTTCCAGCGTACTAATTGTAAACTTTTCCATCTCTCTGCTCTTCCGTCAAGCTCCCCCAATCCCTTGATATTTAGTTGCCCTTCCTGACCCTTTCCATTTCAAAGATGTTCCTTTTGTACCAGCGATTCCAAAGAATTTTGGCCTGCATATTCACCAATGAGGCCTTACCAATGCTTTGGTAAGAGGGAGAATTCATTTTCCTCCCTTGAATCCATACCTCGCTTTGATACAAGACAATACCATGCTGGCTCTGGCTTGTTGCCCGCCTGGCACGCTTTGCTAACTTAAGTTTGTTATCCACCAAAACTCCAAGATCCTTCTCCAACAGGGATCAACTTAACAACAGAGCCATTATAGTATAAGTGCCACAAGTATTTTTAAGTCCAAATGCATCAACCTTACATTTATCAACTTTATATGTTATGCTGATATCCCTTAGCCCCCAAGTTGATAATCTTATCTAGATCCCCTTGCAACGATTGCACATTCTGAAGTTTTAATGGTCAGACAACGTTTTGGTGTCGTCAGCAAACACACGAAAACCTTGCTGACAATACCACTTCAAATCATTAATAAATAGATTAAATAAGAAGCGGGCCCACACCCAACACGAACCCTGTGGCCACCCCTTCGCACTTTAGCCATAATGAGAAGCACCCATGTTCACACTACTCTCTGCATCCTTCTTTTAACAATTTCTATGCCATGTACAATAGTGACATACCGCCCAGACCAACAGACATTAGCTTATCATAGTCAGCCTAGGGGACATTATCAAACAAGCCTTTGCAAAATCCAAGTAAACTAATCTCTTCTATACCGAGTCTAATTTCTACTTTACTTCCTCTAAAAGCAGCAAGTTAGTTTGACAATAGATCTATTCCTCTAATACACATGCTGGCTACGAATTCATCAATGTCAGTCCTTGTAAACATACTCCCAGACATTGTTCCCTTATAAACTTCTCAGATCTCTTCCCCACCACTGAATTAAAAACTTTACAGGCCTGTATTACCCGGCTGTGAACAAGTACTACCCTTTTTGAATATTGGATAACATCAGCCTTTTTCCAATCCAGAGGACACCACCGGACATGAGCCGGATCGCAAAAATAAGAAACCAATGGCCTAGATAAACGAAACTGTAGCTCCTTAAGTACCGGAGGTTATTAATTTATCCGGTCCAGGCGAATTTCTAAATATTCAACCTTATTTAGTTCTTTCTGGACCATACTATCCTCGTTAACCAAAGTGAACATTTGAATCTGGTATACCGTATTGCTACATCACGCTATGCTATCTGTCCTTGGATCTTCTATAGTGTATCAGAGAAAAAAAATTATTCAGACATTTGCTTTATCGCCATCCTCCGTAACTACTTTCCCCTTAATTAATGGTGCCAACATTTATCTCAGTCCTCATCTTCTCTACTATTATATATTAAAAAAAATGTTTAGGACTTGTGATGCTTTCTTCAGGCTATCCTAACTTCATTATTAATTTTAGCTATTGATGCTTTCTACACTCCTTTACAAGTTTTATACTCCCTAAAGGACCCTATTCCGTTCCCATCGGCCTTAAAGGTTTTTGAATGCCTTTTTCTTCTTACCATTTGCTCTTTACATCAGATTCAGCCACATGGGCGCGGATTATTTTTTTTCTAATGTATTTCCCAAGGGTTAAATTAAGGTGAATGGCTTAAAATCCCTGTGAACACAAGTCCCTTCTGTTCATACCGTTTACCTTAATACATTATCCCGTGACATTGAAGAGCGCTTTTACCCTGGGAAATTTGCTTTCCTGAAATTAAAGTGTTTGTAACCACAGCGCCTTTCCTATTCGATAACAAAAGTCAAATGCACTTTCATGGTCACTATTTCCCTAAGCCCCCAGTTACCTTTTACTATATGGCGCTCCACAATGTTAGATATTACCAGATCCAACAGAGTGCTTCCTTTTCTAGTAGGAACCTCAACCACCATCTATGGTCTGATCTACTGCTATCTATCTATCTACTATGCTTCTTTATATCTATCTAACGCTGCTATCTATCGCTGCAATTATATATCTATCCTCTGCTATCTATATATCCTATCTAACTGTAGCTAGCTATCAACGGCTATCTATTTATCTAACACTGCTATCTATCTCGGCTATCATATATATCTATCTCTGCTATCTATATATTATCTAACTGCTGTAGCTGATCTATTAGACTCTCTCTATCTAACTTGTATGCTATGTATCTATCTCATCTAAATGTATCTATCTATCCTGCTATCTATATATCTATCTAATCTAACTGCTATCATGTATCTAACTCGGCATCTATCTAACTGCTATCATCATATATCTATCTAGAACTCGTTCTGCTATCTAATCTACTCCTAACTACTAACTCTGCTATCTAGATATCTATATCACTCTGCTATCTATCTATCTAACTAGCTATCTATCTACTCGAGCTATCTATCCTATCTATCTAACTCGCGATCTATCTATCGTAACTCGGCTATCTACTAACTGCTATCTACTACTGCTATTTATCTATCTAACTCTGTATTATCTCACTACTATCGTTATGCTATCTATTAACTCGGATCTATCTCTGCATACTATAATCTGTCTAACTCTGCTATCATCTATGTCTATCTAACTCTGTCTATCTATCTAACTATCTATCTAAACTCTGCTATCTATATATTCTAATCTCTGCTATAATATATCTATCTCTGCTATCTGAATATCTGTCTGTCTGCTATCTATTTACTATCTAAATCTGTATCTTCTATGTCTATCTAATATCTATCTAATCTCTATCTATTCTGCTACTATCTACGTCTAGTATCACTGCTATCTATACTAACTCTGCGTATCACTATCTATATAACTGCTGCTATCTATCATTATCTGACCTATCTATACATGCTATCTAACTGCTATCTACATTCTTGCTATCTTTATTACTAACTAACTCTGCTATCTATCTCTGCAATCTATATATCTATCTATCTCTGCTATCTATAATATCATACTGCGCTATAATATCTACTGCTATCCTATTTACTCTAATCTGCTATCTATCTCGCTATCTAATATATCTTCTCTGCTAGCTATATTCTACATCGAACTCTGGCTACTATCTATCTAACTCTGCTATCTATCTATCTCTGCCTATCTATATATATATCTATCTAAACTCTGCTATCTATTATCTATCTAACTGCTATCTATCTATCTCTGATATCTAATCTATCTAACTCGGCGATCTATCACATCTGCTCTATAAATTAACTGGCTATCTATCTAATGCTATCTATCTCTGTTATTATCTACTCTGTATCTAATATCTATCTAACTATCTTCTAGCTTCTATAGATCCACTGATCTATCTATCTACTCTAACTATCTATTCGATCTACCTCTGCTATCTATTATTCTATCTAGACTATCTTCTATCTACTCGGCTATCTATCTACTCTTATCTAACTAACTTCTAACCGGCTATCTATACTATCTAACTCGGCTATCTGATTTAATCATACTATGGCTACTATTACTACTGCGTCTATTTCTATCATCAACTCTGCTGATTTATCTATCTCAACTAGCTATTATCTATCCAAGCTCTGTTATCTATCTACTATCTCTCTGCTATCTATCTCTGCAATCTATCTATCTATCAACCTGCTATCTATCTATATTCTAACCTCTGCTATACTTATATCTACTCGGCTATCTATCTATCAGAACTCTGCTATCTATATATTCTACTAACTCTGCTATCTATATATCTATCCTATCTATGCTATCTATTTATCTATCTAACTCTGCTAGCTATCTATCTATCTAACTCTGTCTTCACTCATCTATCTACTATCTGCTGATCTTTCTATCTAACTCTGCTATCTATGATATATTAACTCCTGCTATCTATATATCTATCTACTCTGCTGCATCTATTTATCTATCTACTCTTGCTAGCTAGTTTTCTCCTATGCTAGCTTCTATCTATATACTGCGTTCTAGCTATCTAACTCTGTCTATCGATTCTAGTATCTATATCTTAGAAAACGGAATGAAAAAAGAGCATACCGCACTCAGAACTTACTACATAGAGGAATACTAAAAGACCCTTTATTATTGAGGACCATAAAGGCAAAAATGGGTGTTTACACAGATACAGGACAATAAAAAGTTATAAATAATATTAAAAACCACAAAACCTAAGGAGTCCCCTCAATAAACTGTTAACAGTTGAAAATAGTAAAGTGAAAGTGCTCATTAGAAGCCATAACACACAGTATCTGTTCAGTCAGGAACCAGTCCTCATACAGGGTAGACTACTTTCAGAAATGCTGGCAGACAACAGTCAAGGGGGTTCCATGACTGAGAGAGCTCAAACACGAGGGGGCACGCCAGCTGCCCAACCGCAAGGAAAACGCCGAACGCGTTTTCGTTTTCGTCGAAAGAACGGACTTTCTCAACAGCGTAATGCCAACCCAAAGCCCACCCTAAATGGAGGCCCCAAGCGCACAAAATACACGTCAATGTGGTCTGCGCGGATATAACGTTGCATACGCAAGACGTAGCAAACGTAACAGCGTGATGACGCGGAAGAGCAGTCGTTACTGCAGACACAGCGTACTGAGGTACGGCTTACCACGGAAAGATGGAGAGAAAGGGGAAAGGAAGGAAATGGGCAGTGGTGAGTCATGTGTCATAGCAAATATGGTGGACGGGAATGACACCACATAAATACAGTAATAATAATAATAATGTAAAAAATGGAAAATATAACGATCTACATAATTATTAGATAGTATGATTAGTGGACAGAAAATGCATGTGGACAATCGGGGACCACACTGAGATAATAAATCACTACTGAATAATACACTCCTAAGAAGTTCAAGTCCACCAGTGAAACGAACATGTAGATAAGAGCCAACGGTCCACGTTAGTGGGAAAGTATTCCAATGTATAGGAAATCCAATGATGTAACTTCGTATAAATGTTGATGAATGTACTAGTCTGGTGAAGAATAGGTAAGTGCTGCAAACGTAAAGTTTACAAATTCAAAGAACATTCCATCAAATATCTGAATGATCCATGGTGGGCAAACAGGCTATATATAGAGTTGATGATAATGCGTCAGTTAGTAAATGAACACATAGTCTCCGATGCACCAAAGCAAACAGGAAATCCCTGATCCATGATCTGTAGTATCAGATGAAAAATGGCTGAAGGTAATATAAATTTGGAAATTGAACTGGATGTAAGCAGATTGTAGATACGAGTGGGGCACCACTCCATAGATATATTCCTTCCGCGAATCCTGAGTGTGAATGTATACCTCTTTGAATGAGAGAGTCCATGACTATAAGTAGGAATGTCAAAACACAAAGTTAGTAATACGGATACTATCAGAGATTCACAAAAAAGTCCAGCACTTTAATTAGACCTCCTGGAGATAGTCTCTTAAGGGAATATAATCCACAAATGTGTATTCATTTGTAACATTTGATACCTAGGTCTCGTATCTCAGGGTCTTAGACATAAACTGGCTGAGTAAAGCATCGCCAACACGGGTGTGAGGTCCATTCAAGAAAACACCTACGTTTCTCAGATGTCTTCTGGTTATAATGCTGTGGAAGCATGTCAGCAAGAACTACAACATTGCGGGCGGTCATAGATGGCATGTCTGGTAAGATATCTGCCAAACAATGGAGTCATTTTAATCACATGCCAAGATTTGGCCAATGCCCTATTGAGGTTCCATCCATTCTCTGCATATGTGGTGATGTAACGAATACCAGCTGTATTGTATAAATTGACAATATTCAACTGCAGGACTGAGAGGGGTTTATATATGCTAACGCTCCCCTGTCACTATATATAAAGGCAAAACCAACAAATCGATAAAACAGAGAGCTGGCCACATCCTGTGGCATCCAGTGTGGCTGACCGCATAGACTTGACTGTAAAACACTGAACCTCTGTTGCTGCTTCACTTCTAACGACACATGGGGGGCCTACAGAGACCTCCAGTTTTTTGGTCTTGAAAAAGTGAACTTGACACTTCGGGGGTGGCGACTTGAATAAAAGTATTACCTGTGGAAGAAAGCCGACTGGATATATCCCTTAAAGGGTACACCGCTTTTTTACTTTTATGTTTATCCAGTTAACTGAAGGACAGAGGTTTAATGGATATGTCCTTACCTCCTGTCCTTCAGTAAAACTTACAGGAGACCGAAGAAACTTACCACGTCGATCTCCAGCACGGCCCCACTGGACAGCTCCACCCGCGTCCCACGCTTCCTATGCACTGTGTCGCACCGCCGACAATGCAAAGGACTGGATCCGTTCGGAGAATGTCAGTAGTAGCGCGGCTGTCATGCAGCGCTGGATCGTTAGCGGTAAGTTTTACTTCTGGTCTCCTGTAAGTTTTACTGAAGGACAGGAGGTAAGACGATTCGCATACCCTGTCCCCTTCAGTTTAAACTGGAAACATAAAAAGTTTAAGAAATACGGTGGACATACCCTTCAGACTATCCATCCAGGAGTCTTATGAAGCTGGGACTTTACTCTCCTTTTTGTGATCCTCTGATAGTATCCTGAATTACTAACTTGTGTTTGACATTGCCATTTATAGGTCAGTGGACTCTCCTCAATCAAAGAGTATACATTCACACGTAGAGGATTCTCACTCAACAGATTGGCATCGGATTCGATGGGGAATATCTCTATGGAGTGGGCCCCACTTCGTATATCAACTGCCTTACCTTCAGTTCAAATTTCAAAATTTATACTTACCATCAGCACATTTTTTTCATCTGGAGATACAGATCATGGATTCACTGGCTTTGTCATCGGGACTTATGTGTTTCATTACTTACCTGACGCAGTGTTATAACACCCTATTAAGCCTGTTTGCTCCCACCATGGATCTTCAGTATTTGAAGGACTGGGTTCTTGAATTTGAACTTACCGGTTTGCAGCACTTACATATTCTTCACCGATTACATTATCAACATTTATCTGAATTACATCAGTGGATGTGCCTTATACATGTGGATACTTCCAACTAAGGGGATCCGTTGCGATATACTACATGTTTCAGTTTTCTGTAGGACTTGAACTATTTGGAGGAGTGATTATTCGGTAGTGATTTTATATTTATCTCAATGTGGTCCACATTGTAACATGATTTCATGTCAACTTAATACTATCTAAATATTTGTAGATCGTTTAGTATTTTCATTTTTTAATTATTTATTATTACGTGTATTTGTTGTGTCACTTCCAGCCAACATATTGCTATGACCATGACTCACGCCACTGCCCATTTAATTCCTTCTCCCCTTCTCTCCCCACAAAAAAAAATCTCTTCGTGGTTACCGTACCTATCAGTACGATGGTCTGCATGTACGCATGATCGTTACAGCATCATCAGCGTACGTTTGCTACGATCATTGCGTATGCACGTAATGACGCGCATACACATACATGTATGTTGTGCGCTTGGGGCCATTTAGGGTGCGTGGTGCTTTGGGTTGCATACGCTGTTGAGAAAGTCCGTTCTTAGGACCGAAACGCGTTCGGCGGTTTACCTCTGCGGTTGGCTAGCTGGTCGTCCCCCTCGTGTGTATTGCGATCTCTTAGTCTGGACCCCCTGATGTGTCTGCAGCATTCAGCGACAGATTAAGTCTACACTGTATATTGAAGACTGGTTTCCTGACTGACAGAAACTGTGTGGTGAGGGCTATACGATGCACTGTTCACTTTATCTATTTCCACTTACAAGTTTATTGAGTGGACTCCGAGGGTTTGTGAGGTTTAATATGTGTGAAATTCTTATATGTCCTGTATCTGTGTACCCCATTTTTGACCTTTATGGTCCTCATAATAACGGGTCTTTTATTATTACTCTTATGATAATTTCTGAGTGCGGTAGGCTCGTTTCTCCATTTTTTAGATTACTATTTGCTGTGCATATCAGCACCTGGCTTATTTACGCCAATTTTTTTTGTCTATTATATTTACCCCTAGATCTTGCTGCCTAATTAATATTGTCTTGTGTATCTATCTAATATCTAACTATATCTAATTCTGCTATCTATCTATTCTACTCTGCTATGTCGAATCTAATGCTTCTATCTATTTATCGAACTCTGTATCTATTATCTCTATCTCCTGCTAGCGATCTATCTCTGCTATCTATATAATAAATCAAAAAGAGCTTTATTAGCAGGATCAATTTAATTTTGGACATTGCCAAAGAAAACAAAAAAGTAATAAAACCATTGTTAGTATTGAGGTTCACGGGTTAGGGGGACATGGGTATCAATGGAAATTAATCATATGGACAGTACTATAACGGGTATATTGGGTTTTAGTCTTTAAGTCGATTGGGAAGGATAAAGGGATAATGCAAGTAATACTTGGACATTGAGTTCATTTATGACTACTCTCAGTCTGATGAATTTTGGCGTACATAGTGTGCCCCAATATTTACTTGGCTCATCCGCTCCAAGCAGGATAGTTTTCTCCCCCCCCAGATCGATTCGACAGACGCGGTTTTCACGACTGATATGTACAGAGCAGACCCTGCGCCCCTGCGTTTATAACTTGGGGCCGTTTTTCTTTTTTTTTTTGCTGGATCCCTCAGAACAGGAAGCTGAGTGAAGACAACAGACGAAGTACGTGGGATTAAAGTCGCAGATTTGAAATGGGGGTCCCATATTGTTTTGTAGTGGGGGCAGTGTCGAAGGAAGTGGGTGTCACATCTTCTAAGGTTCCCTGGTCCACAGTGCTGGGCACAGTCTGTTCTCTATTGGTTATAGTTGTCTGTGTCGCCAGATTCTATGTTAGGCTGTGTGCCACTCAATCTGTAGAGACTCCGGAATTGTCTCTCTTTCGGGTTTGGATTTCTCCAGGTAGGAGGCCAAGTTGTAGTCTCTGTCCAGTGCCTGTATATAGTTAGTTTGGACTTTTTTATTTTTCTTAAATTCATCACGTAATCCAATTGGCTCGTGGTTAGGCCGGCGCGTGATTGAGGTTATTAGACGTTATGGAGTGTGGGTTTGATGTTAGTAGCGGAGCTGATGAGTTGTTTCAGTGCACATGGCTTTTCCTGGTCTTGTTGTGTATTGAGGCTTTATAAATGGTAAGAGTTGGGGCTACTTTTCTGTAGGTGAGACAAGAATCTGCCAAGATCAGGCCGACAAGCGCTGTTTGAGTACGGCGAGAGACCTGGAGGAGGTGCTTACAGAATTCGAGAGGAGTATTTATGCGTTGGGCCAGATTCCCATTTGAATGGTCTGAATAGGTAAACAGGGCCCATACTCACTGCATAGATGAGGATTGGGGAAATGACAACTGTCAAGGATTTAAGCAGATTTTCCGGTGGATTGAGGTGAACAGTTCTTATTGCAGAGAGGTTGGCGGCTTTTGCTTCAAAGTCTCTATAGATGCCCTAAAGCTCCCAGAATGCTTCGCCGTGCGTTACAGGTTCCAACTTTAATTTTACAGTTATACTTTTTAAAGGATGTACTTATCCGGTACTAGGTTGTGAAAATTGACTCAAGTTAGGTTTAATTGTAGGGTGGGTTAAATTCGGAGGGCGAATCATAAAGGGGCAACTGTGTCTCAAAACAAGTTAGTGTGAAATGAAAGCCTGTAGTATTTCCTTTAAAATGAGCTGACAATAACATTTGGCAGGAGCCTGTGAGGACAATAGATTGGGTGAATGTCAAACTGCTGCTTTCCAGAGGTTCAGTGGCATATCCTTAAACTCTGCTCCGCCCGTCCGCCATGGGGGGGAAGCATGGTCGTTGAGCCAATGCTGGGAAGCAGGAAGTCCAGGGGGAAAAAAATGACAGTTGAGAAGAGAGCTATTAATGCAGGCAGAGCTTGTACATGATGAAAACAGGAAGTGTTTTTCAACAGGAAGTAACATTGCTGCACCTTTCCCAGCAATAGCTTCTCACAGATTTATCGAGCAGAGTGATTTAGGTTTATTTTTTTTAAGGTACAAGGGAAGGCTTTTTTTGTATATAAATTTTATTAGTTTGGAAGAATTCAGACCACAGGTAACTAGATCAGTTAAGGGTATCTTTATCTATAGTGAATGTAGACATTTCTCATTCCAAACATTAAAAGGTTAGTGTATGTGCCTATTCCCACCTTCCTCGGCTGGCTCTGTGTTTGACACACAGTCTGATTACTGCACGTGATGCTCCCCCTCCCCTTCTCAGTTGCGACAAATATTTAGTCCGTAAATTGAATAAAGTTCAAAGCTCTAATGTAATATAACCTTATGACATTTAATACAAATAAAGTGGGTGCTCTTGATATCTTCTTATTGTTCTGATGTAGTACCCAGGGGACGACCAGAGTTTTGTGTTATGCTAGAATGACTCTCAAGAAAAGCAATCAAATGTTCCATAGCTTGGCTATCTTGGACTATCCAGATGAAATCAATATTAGAAGAGTGGGGATGAGTTTCCAGGGACTCGGGAATGAGCATTGGAGCAGTAAGCTAGTGTCTTGCCAAAGTACTACCCCATCTAGGGGTATACTTTGGGAATTCCCAACAGGACATATGTAAGTGTGAATGTCAGGGACAGGCGGTGTCTCTAATGAGGCATATGAGCATAATGCTCAGGGAGACAGGTCCGCTAAATATCAAGAGGTTGTCAGGCGTGCGTAAGTATTTTTTTTTTTTAGGGAAGAGGCAGGCAGGCAGAGGAAAATAAAATCGCCAGTGCGTGAGCTTTGCACGCTCGTGGACCCACAATTTTGTTCCTCTTAGCTCTACACCAAACTGCCACCTTCTGCAGGCATTAGGGAATGTTATACAGTATGTACCAGTGGTTTGATCTGGGCATTAGGGCATTGTATATCTATGTATATGTGTTGATCAGGGCATATAGGCAGGTTATATGTACCTATCTGTGCGATCTGGGTATTCGGGCATGATATCGGTACCGGGCTGTGAGCTGGGCTTGAGAGCAATTGGGTTAGCGTTAGTTAGGGCCATGCGGAAAGGATCTACCTTGATGTGGTGGCAGGCTTACAAATCTTTGGGAAAAAATCTTTTATCTACAGAATAAATACGTGTGATGCCACTCTAGTTGCGGTGGCGAATTCATGGTGCCTAGTGGTACATAGGAGCGCCATTTCAAAGTTTGTTCATGGTGGCAAAAAACCTAGAGAAACCCCTTGGTCAGGGATAATGGATTATAAATTTACACTTGTGGAAGAACGCACACTCTTGACTCTAGCTTTTCAGTTTATTTAAATGACATGCTGCACAACGGTTCGGGGAGTGTCCCCTTCCTCAGGGGCATAACTACAACAACACTCAGTTGCAACTCTTTATACTTGTGATCCCTCCCCTTTGGGGGGCCAGTGACTGGACATTCTTACATTTGGTGTGAACATATAATTTAGAATTACATTGTTACAAAAAAAACACGTTTTTCAAAAAATTTTAATTTTTTTTTAAAACCTGTGACCATGAGTTTCTATTACTCCAATACTGAAAGTGCTTAGTGATAAATGCCTAGTATATGATTTTTTGTGTTGAAAGTGCTTTTTATTATAAAGTGTCTCGTTTCTCTTCTATAAAGTGTTATTGTGATTAGACTTAGATTAGTAAAAATAAAATAATAAAAGATAACCTTTAGAATAAATAATCAATGTTGATTTGGTATCTATTTTTAAATTTAGCTGGTTTTTAATTTCTTTTCTTTATTTTTCAGGTGACTCCTCCCTTCGTTCCTGGGGATTAACACGTAGGTAAAGTGTCTGCCGATTTTATTTATCTCACAGTATTTATTTTAAAGAAACATTTAGATCATGTCCTCATTAGACCTTTGGGTGAAGGGTCTTCAGGTGGTTATCCAGTGTATTTCTCTGTGTGGAGCGTTTTTTCAATAGTCTCCCCCTCTGGGATGTTTGTCACACCCTAACACCATCCATCTTACCTGGCTGCATTGTGGCCCTGTGTTTTTTGAACTGCTTAGATATTGATGTTATTCGTTCATTTTTTTTCCTAATTACAATTGGATATCCCTTTTGTGTTCCCCGATCCGGGGTTTCACGTGGCTTTGTTTTCCTTGATTGCTATCAACATGGACATTTAATCATTGTAAATGACCCCTGTGTTAAGCAGCTCGCAAAGGGTTTTAAACTTAATTTGGTTACTTGGGACGGGTTGTGTTACTGTGTCCCCCGTTTATTATAGCTGTGCAAGCTTGGCAGTTTAGGCAGGAAATTACCTATGCGTTTGGTTTTGTTTTTAGCTTCGGTATAATTTCATTGTTGATGTCTGAGTGTACTTAGTTGTTGCCAGACTACTCCTTTTTTATATGCAAAGATGGGTTGTTCTTTAAATAAGAAGACCCACCTTCTCATCATTGCTCAACCCACTCCAGACTTTTCTATCGTTTCACTTTCGGATTGTGTATGTATGTTGACACAAACAATTTATTATGTTATCTTAATTGAGATGTTTTTCCTGTGGAGCAATGTTTGTCTAGGTGTAGGTGTTTCCTGGCCTTACTGCTGTGCACCTTATATTTTTTATGGGTACACCTCTGGGTTGGATTTTATCTGAAACTGTTCAATTCTTTTTCTGCAGGTTTCTTCGTCTGAGACGTCCTTCTACCCTAAACATGTGCCCCAAAGGTATGGCCCTGCTAGTATGTCTAGGGTGGAAGCTAGATGCTCTAGCATGTGGTTTGGATCTGTCAATTTAAAAATAAGGATCTAATGTGTTTAAAAGTATTGCTTTCTTTTTGACTGTATGTCCACGTATGAATTCCTTAGGAGTCAGTGGTACAGTAAATTAAATGCGCATGTTGTAATTAATCTTTAGAATTCTGTAATTCCAGTCGTACGGACCAATAAGGAAAATATTCAGCACCAAACCTAGTGTAGTATAGGATTGTCCTTTGTACATTTCATTCTTTTTTTATGTACTCTTGTCAAACTCGATACATATATGTGGCGTAAGGCGGCGCAAAAAATAGCGCCCATATTGTTCAATACCACCAGGTGATTATAAAATGTTTTCTCAAACCTTAAAGTAAATTTTAGTGAGAGCTTATGTTCAGTAAGTCCAATATAAAAATTACACTTTTGCTGTGGTTAAGTTCTGTTCCAATATCTTTTTTCTAATGCTGGCTATTCCTTTTGATGGGGGATACAAGGGTATAGTGCTCTGACATGTCCATCGTTACTAGGTATGACATGTTTCCACTTCCGTTATGTTTGATTTATTCCCAGAAAGTTTTTGATCTTTCAAGCATTTGGAATATTTTCAATTGGTGTAGATAGTGCTTATATAGGTACCCAATGGGCGAATTGAGCCAATCCGCCACAATTGGTTTTCCTGGGGGCTAGTTATGTTTTATGAATTTTTGGCACGGTGTAGAAGACTGGAGAACTGGATTTCCTCAATCAGAAATTGCTTCGTATCTTTGGCTATTAGACCGTGTGTCCAAGCTTCTGTTACTGTGTTATGTATTATCTGTGCTATTGAATGAACTGGATCTGTAGATAATTCCTTGTAGTTTGTTGTATCTGTTAGTTGGGGAGGAGCACCTGAAAAGAAAGAAAAGATATAAAAAAACAGCTAAAATTTAAAAATAGATAACAAATAAACATTGATTATTAATA